>CM039682.1:6397821-6550321 GCA_022537955.1 Schmidtea mediterranea | reverse complement strand
AAGTAAAAGTCTTTCATCTAATATTTTTATTTTCCTTGCGCGATTAACTTCATTAATAAAATCGGATAAATAAATCTCTAAAAATTTGATTTGCATGTGTCTTATTTCCTGTCGGCAAGTCTCCACAAACAGAAAGCGTATAGATTGGAATTTCGTATCATTCTAAATATAGCATTTTATGTGAGACATTTTATTTAGACATTTTCATTTTTTTCATTTTCATATCTTCTGAAATAAATAAAGAATTATTGCGTTTTCATTTTCTAATTTCTATAAGTTCTATGCTTAATTTTAAACCTCCACATCTCGTTTTTTATTTGAATAATTCATAATTGATAATCTTATTTTATGGTTTAGTTTTATTTTTAATAATCATTTTGATTAAATCAAATACATTTAATTTAATTTGAAAATTAAATGCTTCACATTCACAGAAGCTGCCAATTTCTCATATCCATATATCAAAGAGAAAAATGACATTGGTAATTGGTCATAATTTATTAGATGGGATCTGCTACATTAGCAAATTTTCTTTTCTTTAATTCAATAATAATGTTTTCTGGAATTTCAATGAATCTCTTGATTTCATTGTATCATTTTTACGAAATTTATTCACATAATAGAGACACTTTTAGTGGAGAATTTTCTATTTTTTATTAATGAATTCCATTATTATTATTATTATTATTATTATTATTATTATTATTATTATTATTATTATTATTATTATTATTATTATTATTATTATAAATATTATTATTATTATTATTATCATTATTATTATTATTATTATTATTATTATTATTATTATTATTATTATTATTATTATTATTATTATTATTATTATTATTATTATTATTATTATTATTATTATTATTATTATTATTATTATTATTATTATTATTATTATTATTATTTTCTTTCAACGTCATAATCAAACATATTCGATTTCATTGACATTTAACATTATTTACAATTAAATATACAGTCAACATCAGTGAATTTGTGTTCATGAAATAATTATTATGCGTTTTATTTTCTCAGATTTATTTTTTAAATTGATCGTTTTTCCCCTGAAAATTTCCTTTTCTAAGTTAAATATATAAATCATTTAAATTAAACAAGCTCAGAAATTACCTGTCCATTTTCTTGAGAAAATTTTTTTTGTAAAATTTTAACGATTTTATAAAAATTAAGCACACGATAAGTTTTTCGCCAAAAAATTCTACTGAACGCAATTATAAATTCAAAATGTTCAATTGTTAAAATTATATCAAAAGATTTTAGTGTAATTTTTTTCTTAATTGAAAATCAAGAAAATAAAGCGGTAATTATTTAAAACTATTTTGATGAAAAGCATCTAGCCAAAAAAACTCTCTATTTCAATTCCTCATTAAATTCTAATAATATTCGTCCCAAAAGATCGAAATGAAAAACCAAAAGCTATTGATTATTGCTTCTTCTTAAATTGTTATTTCTACGCCAAAATATGAGATGAGCTTGAGCTCAAATGCAAATTCTTTATTAAATAATCATTTTTCATTTTATTCAGTCTGATTTGAAGTAAAATAATTTTCATCACAATTTTATTATTTAATTTTTTAAAAATATTTTGTTGTAAGTGCTTAATTTTTTTATTTCTTATTTTTCTTTCTATTTTTCTTTATTATTATTATTATTATTATTATTATTATTATTATTATTATTATTATTATTATTATTATTATTATTATTATTATTTTCAAACAAAATTTAATTTTCTGCCAATTTTATCGAATTTTATTGAAATAATTTTGTTTATTTACCAGTTATTTATTTTCTGCAACCACATATTTAAATTATCTCACCCAAAATCAAGTTTATAACACGTAATCATTCTATGTTTATTGTTTAACTCTTTCACTGCGCAATATGTTTTGAGAGTTCATGTTCGATGTCCGCAACTCTTTTGATTATTGTACGTACAGATGCACAATCTTCCGATTTTACTATACTAAAAGTGAAACATCATCTTAGCATTTTTGTACCTGATTTGTTTAAGTACTCTGTGTGAATAGTTGTATTGAACCGGAATGAATTCGGAGCGTATTGGTTGATTAATTGATTATAATTGATTATAATTGATTATTATTATTATTATTATTATTATTATTTTATATTAATTACTTTAAAATAATTTTAAATTTCTATATTTATTGATTTTTAAAGTGATAAGTTGTCGTCTTCTCTAACTGCTGTTATTGTATAAATGAATTATGATGGAAAGTATTGTGCTAATAAATGAAATTTGATGATTAGCTAGTTTTTATAAGATATTTATTTCTTGTCCTAAATGCACTTAAAACTGCCAATAAATAAAGTCTTAGATTAAAAAATTTAATAATTCTCAAGATTCGCGTCACATTGCACGAAGAGAAGAAAATTTTTTTAACACACATCAAAGATTAAAAATTTTCAACATATGTATATCAATCACATAATCATCGAGGAAAAGATATGAAAATGGCGCCAATTTAGTTTTTTGAGTAGCACAAAATCGAATAATATTTTTAGATTGAAAAATTTTAAATGAAATAATTGTGGTATAAATATCCTAAAATTATTATTATTATTATTATTATTATTATTATTATTATTATTATTATTATTATTATTATTATTATTATTATTATTATTATTATTATTATTATTATTATTATTATTATTATTATTAATCAGTGTAGAAAAATATTTTGTTCATTGAATTTATTTTCATTTTTTATTTTCATTTTTCTCAACATTAATATAAAAGAAACAATTAATTAAATCGCGCTCTTCAATGTTTTCCTTATTTTCATTTTAATCCATTTATTTATATATTGTACTATGAATTGTAAAATTCTGCAAATTATTATTAATTAAAAAATATCCATTATAATTACTAATAAATAAATTTATTAATTGCCGTTAAATTGATTATTCCAATATTTATTATTATTCTGAAATTTGAAATAAGATTTGAAAAAAAAAATTCCTTCCACTTATTACCTATGAAAATATTTTTTTTGGAAGTAGTTAACAGAAAACTACAATCAGTTGCTTAGCTAATAATGATTGTTTCAATAGTCTTTGTCAAATCATATGTGGCAAGATACAATGCGCTTTCAAATTGTAATTTTTCTTTGAACAGATGAAAGTAGTGAGTATGGTGGTTATAATTTATTGAAAAAGGGAGTAGTGTTTTTAAATTTTGTTCTATGTTCACAGTTATGAGGTTCCAAAATTGCTCGTTTTCTTTGTATGAATGAAGACAAGCTGAATTGACTTGTGCGTATTCCTCAAGGAATTTAATCGCTTGTTTAAATGAACTCCATTAATATTCACTAAAACATGCTTACAGTAGAATGAAGGCGTGTAGACAACTTTATACAGCGGGCCCTTGGAATAATCAGCAGAAATTATTAGACACAGTTGACTTTAATACGATAATAGGAAATAATCTTTTTTTTACGTGCTCCAGCTTTCTTTTTCATAATGCGTTATTTGTCTTTAATTCAGATGCTTACATTTCTTAAACATATCTGTTTCAAAACTGTATTATTTTATCGAACCGTCCTGTGAAGAGTAATTATTATTATTATTTCTATTTAACAGTAATTAAATAGACAGTAGGAGCGAAGAATATTTCTTTTTTCTACAGTTTATTTTTTTCGTTTTGTCAAGTCGAGTCTGTCCAAAAGATCTTTAACTTGTTTCAAACAAATGTAATTATTATGTCATATTACCCTGATTACCGATTATCGTGTTATAATAATTGCTCAAATACTGAAGGAGTGTGTTGTTAGCTTTCATTTTGCAATTGTAATAATCGCATTAATTAATATGTAATAAATGCAATTTCTATTTTCCCCCTATTTTATATTTATTTAACAGTAAAATTAATGAATGAGTTCCTTTTCCGTCTTATATTCTTTATATTGTCTCTTAGATACAAATTTGAAAGGATTTATTTTTCAATTTTGCCCTCAATTATTTATCATATATTAACGAAAATAAGCAAGTTAATTATTTTCCAATTATTAGTTATTTTATCGTCTAAACATTTTCGTTTTTGTTTAAACATTCTTTTGCTTTCCAAAATTTTAGTTCTATAAATATGACTGATTATATTAATTTTTACTTTGCTCACTTTTACTGGCTGTGAGGTGATTAATGTTCTATAAACTTATACCGCTCATTTCTCAGACCAATATCAACATTTTTCTTTTGTTAATATTTTTTATTGTTAATTTTACCTGTTATAACAAACTTCATTTAGAACCCGGTTTTAGCAAAATAATACAGGTCAATTAATAGTTTTTATGTAAGTAAAATGTTGATATTCGGAGAAATAATTACAGTTTGCGCTGCCAGCATATATGAATACCAATTGATGTAAACTTTAATGCTTTTTATTGAACAAGAGGGAAGTTTTCTTCGCAATGAGAATAGAAACGAATGGCTCACATGAACTATCGCATGCAAATTTGTCCTTTTTATAAAAATTAGTTGAAAATGAAAATTTTGTAAATGTCAAATTTGCAGAAACTTATTTTTGTGATTTAATGTTAGTTGGTATCAGCTGTGGTTTATGATCTGACTTCCATTTCCAACTTATTCTTTTCTTTAAATCTTCATATGATCCGCATTGTGAAATTCCCCACTGAAATGCCATTACAAGTGCGATTGGTCTGTGATCAAGAGTTGAGTTACATTTTTTATATTGGGTAAACTTCTTTGCCGAGATTTTCAGTAGTAATAGCCCATTAAATAACATTAATCTTTTGCTAATTTCTAAACGACATTTTGTTAATTAATCTTCTAAGGTAAAATTAATTACAAACAGTATATAGTAATAATAATTCAATTTTATAAAAACGTTAATCTTGACGTATTTTTTACTTTTAAACATTGGTCGTTAAATGGGATTCACTTCGTATATTATTTTCATGGATCATTTTCATTGAACTGAGAGATAAAAATCCAATTTTTTCTCATCTATAATGATTGGAATTTTGTGTTTTTTGTTTTAACGAAACTGTTAGAATGAATTATTTATCTTGGTAAGAATCATTAGTGAGTGATGGTATTTTGTTATTTTTAAACCATTCAATGGAAGTTGAAACAGCAATAAAAAGTGATTTGCAATCAATTATTCCTTATGTTCACATGTTTATTTTTTGAAGATTTCTGAAAACATGCCAGTGTGGAAGAATGCTAATATTATTTCATCCAAAAGAAATATTAACTATGCATAAATATAATAAATAGTTCACAAATCAGTTTGTTAGATTTATTACTTGTTAATTATATAAAAATTATTTTTTTTAATTATTATTATTTTTACTTTTTTTTGTTAAATTTATGGACTTCATTTTGTGAAATTTTTTTTTTAATTCGTTAACCGAATCGAAGTTTAAAAAATTATATTAAAATCGGTTATGTTAAATTCATTTTTAGAGATTTATTATATTTCTAAACTCGTTTTTATTCAAAGTTTTTAAAACGATATTTTTCCGTTTGGAATTATTGAAAACTATTTGTTTGTGAATTGACCATTTGATATTTTTCGATTACAATAGACTAATGCATTGATTCTGAATCAAGTTTATTTTTATATTCCCACGTCGCTGAGCTGGAAACTCACGAAATGATTTATAGAATTTAGTTAAATAATAGTTTTTCAGATGTGAAATTTTTTTTTAATTTTAAACCTTTTTTACAAACTGCTTAGAGGTTAAATTATTTTTTTTGAAATCCATCTTTAATAATTTTTGCATTCATAAATATATATATATATTGTTCACAGAATTTGGATACCAATTGCAGTTAATTTTTTTAATTAAAGTAAAAATGCTATGCGATTAAAAACTGATTTAAATATTAAGTTATGTTAAAATTTAATTATTTGTTGTTCACGCAGATTTTTTTATATACACTTCTCATTTCACTATTCATTATTTTCTTTTATTTGTTTATCAAGTATTTTTAATAACGAAGCCTTGAAATATAAAATTTATGTTTTTTAATAATAATCATGCATTTAGTGCTATTTATAGTTTATTAATTTCATTAGATAAAAATGTTTAATAGCAATTTTTAGTTAGATTTTGACTTTTTAAAAATAATAACAAAAATAATCAAAACCATTATTTGTTCTTTAATAAAATAATGCTTCTTTAAACAAAATAATGCTAAAAAATTCATTGGAAATACGATCTCGGTATTATTCTTTACCTAATATAGTTAGAAAAATTTAAATTGAATTGGGTTTTCTTTCAAAAACTTATATCATGAAATCAGGATTGTTTTACTTTTAAAGTTTTATTTTTGTTAAAAATGAAATATATTGCTAACAATAGTTTGATAAAACAAAGGAGGCTCTCGATATTGAATGTAAAAAATTTAGAGGAATTTTTCATTTAGAAAATATTTATTAAATATGAAATTTAGTTTGAACATGTAATAATAAATAGTGAATGTGAAATGTTTTAATTATTGTTCAAATTTAATTACTGAAATCAGCACAAAAAATTGCCTTAAGTTAAGATTTAGAAGGTAAAAAATATTTTCACAAAAAACTATATTTCATTACAATAGGAAAATATTTTTTTAAAAAAAATTTTGTTATAATAGATAGAATAATGCATTATAAAGAATTTAACTTTAAAAAATACTCATTTACACTATTATAAAAAGGGTGCGCATTCACATTAAGACATTCGAACAAAGTAACTCATTCTAGTCATGTAATACTGATTTCTAGCTGCAAGCAATGCTAGCAATATTGGTATAACCTTTATTAAGTTCTGAAATGCATCCAGTAAATGCTCTTGCTCCTGTATTATCATATATAATTAGAATTCATAAAAAATCAACAAAAACATTTCTACAGTTAAGTCTGTCAAGTTATTATGTGATGACATGTTTTGTTAAAACTCACTAAGAAATGGTCCTTGAATAAAAATATTTGTTTTTCTTATAATTTTAGTAAAACTGTAATATTTTCTATTTGGTTCGTTTATCATTTAAAGTTATTACTAATCTTAAAATTATTTACATTCTTTTAAAATGAAACCATACTCGATTATCTAATTCGTATATAATTCGTATATATATATGATTCAATTTCAACATGATTTATGTATTTCAATAGGTTTTCGGTTGTTTATTATCATACTAAAATTTCTTATATTTTTTTCATTATTATAAATATTTTATCATATTTATTAATTTTTTAAATCATTTTGAAACTCTTAAATTTTTTAGACTTATTGAATTCAATATGTTAATTTTAGTTACTTTTAATTTATACAAGTTATTATTTTTAACAAGTTTTCAGTTTTAGATTTTTTTCCATTGGCATAGCGTCAATTTGGCTCAGAATAATTTCAATATCACTTGAAATTTTTGATTTTTTTCAATAGATATAAAGTATTTACTTTATGCAAATTAAAACACTGTTTTAGATGCAAAATAGTAGTTTTAATAATAATAATAATAATAATAATAATAATAATAATAATAATAATAATAATAATAATAATAATAATAATAATAATAATAATAATAATAATAATAATAATAATAATAATAATAATAATAATAATAATAATAATAATAATAATAATAATAATAATAATAATAATAATAATAATAATAATAATAATAATAATAATAATAATAATAATAATAATAATAATAATAATAATAATAATAATAATAATAATAATAACAATAATAATAATAATAATAATAATAATAATAATAATAATAATAATAATAATAATAATAATAATAATAATAATACCATAACTGGAAAGATTACAATATCAGCTGTTTCATGTTAAAATAAGTAGTAATTATTAATGTAAATGAATAAAACTTGAAGCAAAATTTCATAGATTTTACTGATTTAATATCAATATCAATAATAATAATAATAATAATAATTATTATTATTATTATTACTATTATTATCATTATTATTATCATTATTATTATCATTATTATTATCATTATTATTATTATTATTATTATTATTATTAATTTAACCTAACATAAAATTTTTGAAATAAAATGTTACGTAATAAAGTTCAAAATTTATTGATTATCTGGAATACTAAACTATAATTAATTCTTATTGTTTTCGTATTAAAGTTTCAATTTATATTTCACCTTTTAATATATTAATTAATTGAAATAATTATTATATATTTCGTCTAAATATGTCATCATTTTGAATAGGAATGATTAAAATGTTAACCAACATTATTATATGAACGTAGTAACTCACAAATCCAATTCTAAATGACAATTTTGAACCCATTACTCATATAGTAAATGTTTCTGGGGTGTAGATTAAATTATAAAATAAAATAATTACGCTACAAGAACCTAGTAAAAGAATTGTACAATACTAAAATACGGATTAACGTTTCTAGGACTGTCCATCCATGGTCTATTCATTCTGTATCAAATAAACTCAAATTTAAATTTCCAATTTAAAGTTTCCAATGTTTTATCAATGTCTTATTCATCAAAATTCTTTTAATGCTCTTCAAATTTAAACATTTGGTTTTTTGAAGTTAAAGCTTTAATGAAGTCAAAAAAAGATATTTTTTCATTATTCTATATGGTGATAACTTTTAATTATAGATTGAGTTTGCATTATTATATAATGAGGAAATTGTGGCTTATTTGTTGAATGAAATTGACCTATTATACTTCTTAATGGTTTAGTGCAAGGGTGAGCAGCCTTTTTTGTGTATCGAAAGTCCCATGATGATTTCCTTGGAATGTGAAAAAATGCTAGCTATAAAATTTACCAAATATATAATTAAAATAACTAAATAATTTATTTTCACTGTCAACTTTCAAAACATATTTCATGTCTTATTTATTGTTATATCTGTAATATCTATAAGTTATTAAATAAGACAAATACTTTGTAATATTTTATTATGAAACAAATTCCAAATATTTAAACAACCTTAATAGCATGAAATAAAAATATCAAAATTATTTTACATTAATTAACTCATGCTTTTTTAAAGTTTATAAAATTATATTCATTAGTTATATCAAATTTATCAAATTTTTCATTTTATACTTCACTTAAAATCACCAATTCTTCACATCGAATTGATTTTGATCCTCTATTTAATAAATAATTGTTCAATAAACATATCAGATTAACATGGAAGATTTTCACTTTCACAATGTTTCAGTAGTCAAACGTTGATCCGTTAATTTGATGACTTTCATATTTTCATATGAAAATTTTGTGATGAGATTAGATATTTTAGTATAATATAATGTCGAGAGAATTTCATAAAAAAATCGTCTGAATGTCTAATTAATCTACTTTTAACCTTTTGTCGTTGGAGTTAGTGTAGGAATATATGTAATTTTGATATATATGTAATAGATATGTAATTTTGAATTTTTGCATCATTAAATTTTTGTCAGAACTTTCGTTCAGTTTTAAGCTTTTATTACTCCAATGTGTTCAAATAATATAAAGCTTTTTGCATAAAACCTCCGACACGATATGGATGATATCTATGTGGTTTTATTATAATTATACTAAATATTGCCTAGCACTTCTAACTTATCTAATAATTTATAACTTCGAATTTAAACTTATAATCGTAAATAAATAAATTTTGTTAATGATATTAAATTTCAGTTTTCTAGATGACAGAATTTCATGTTCAACAAAACCAAAGTTCTTAGTTTTTATAATTTTCCTTAACGCTAAATTTAAAAAAAATTAAATTAATCAATGTTTTTCTATAAATCGGTATTAAAATTATATTATCGTGCAATTCATAAAAAACAATAATTTCATTTTGGTAATTTAATGCAAATTTGTTCTTAATGTTTTTTAAAGAAATCCTTCGCTGGTTCTTATTCTTATTTCATTTTTCATTTTTAAAGTTTTTATAAATTCATTTTTATGTATTTTCTTGTTCAATTGTAAATTACAACCAAACAATACAATTTGTCAAGAATGGGTAGAAACATTTTTTGAACCACTCCCTTTTAATATCATTACTTTTTGATAAACGTAAAATACCAATTAATTCTAATGATAAGTGAATTTAAGGCATATTAACAAATCTTTTGGCATTACTCTATCAGGTCTCACAGGTCGAATATGACTGTTGGATTGTAAGCAAGGAATACTGTCTTTTTCAGGTATTTATAGCACATCTTTTTATGGTTTCGAATTTTCGATGTGCTTTTTTAAAATTGATATTTGATGTTTATCTAAAAATAGGATGTATAATTATTCATCAAACATTTAGGCAATAGGTTGGTAGTATCTTCTGGCAATCTGGTCTCATCTACTTCAAAATTGTGATTATAATTTTAATTGTAATTATAATAAAAATAAATTATAAAAATGTGTATGGAAACCTGTTGGTATTTATTTTTAAAAATTATGACTATTTTCTTTATTCTTTGTTCTCTCTAATCCATTTGCAAATAATGAATTTTGTTTTCAATTTAAAAACTAATTATTTCTAAAATTGTTGTAATATTTAGCGAAAACTTTCTTTCAATATTCATTTCATTTGTATATATTATTAATATAATTTCCATAGTAAACTAATTAAAATGAAGGGCTTCTCTTATCAGTGGCATCTTTAATACATAATTTTATGTACATGATATAGAAATCATATAGAATAATTTAATGTTGTTTTGACTTTCAAATATTTATTTTGAAACAATATTTCCAATTTTTTACGAAACTTATGTTATTTGAAGTCATATCGTTTTCGGTTTTTGCAGAAAATTTTTTAAGGAAAGTTGTAATAAATAATTTTTTTGGTAAAACCAGCATGTAAATATCATTATACACTTTTATATATATATATATATATGTGTGTGTGTGTGTGTGTGTGTTACGAAATTTACACGCAGGTTTTACCACAAAATATATATGTATATATATTTCAAAAACGAAACACAAAGGTTTCGTATTTTTTTTTAATGATTGAACAATCATTTTCTGTGCCATGAAAATTATAGCTTGGTAATTTTTGCAGCTCGAGGGAATTCTTAAAAATTAGCATTATTGGTTAAAAAATTGTTCTCAATACCTTTAGTTTACAGTGATGAATTTGTGCTTAATGATTCCCTGTTTTATGGAAAAGTTTGCCAATAACATTATATTTCATTTAAAATTAAAGGAAACAATTTTTCTATGAGTAGACGTTCTTATTCAGATGAAATAAGATCGTAAGTTTCCAACCGGATTGGTATCGCTCATCGCTGAAAAAATGTTTTAAATTGACAGAAAGTGGCACATAAACATATGGGAAATATTTTAAGAACTGCCTTTTCAAAACACTAGTTTTCAGTTTTTAATATTTATTTATTATTTAGTTTAATGATTTTGATTTTTGCATGAATTACTGAATAAAATAAAGTTTTCATGTGATATGCAATTTCTAGTGGCAGATTAGTTTCGATTTTATTTTGTTTTAACCGATACCAAGAAACTCATTGAGAGAATCAAATTACCTCTAAATTCGTCTGCCGTCAGAAATACCATTAGAATTGTATATCAAATAAAAAATTCATACTAATTTTCCAGTCAAATTATTATTTTGTTTTAGTTCATGATTTAAATGAAAAATATATTTCATGGGTAAGGATATATGTTATACTCAAGACACATCCCGTCTTATATTATCTACCAGTGTATAACATTTAGGGTTTCTGTATTCGACTTGGACTAGAAGAGTCCGAGTCTTTGAAAATCGTTGTAAAACAATTGCTGAAGAAATTTAAAATTTTGATTTCATGTTCTGTTCATATAATACATTTCCATAATATAGTATTATGAAGTATATTATAGTATATAGAACCTGACACTGGAGGAAGAGTTAAATTTAATTATAAAAAACGCTGAAGAACATTCAAAAGAATCCGAAAATTAAACAAGAATTTTTGCTGTTCAGAAATACTGGGAAGCAAACAAGTAACCTTGAAGATCTCTACGGCACTGTTCCTACTGTAAAGACTACTTCAAATGAAAGAACATTTTCGATTTTTGTCAGTTTTTGCATGAAAAGTAGATCTAGACTATCAGACAAGTCTTTGAATGTGTTGCTATTTTTAAAATGTTATTACATAAAAGGTAAAATGGCAAAGGTAGTCAATCAAAAAAGACTAGATTTTGGAATTATTTTTAAATAAAAGCTAGTTTAAAAATTCAAATCTAGAAAATTAAAAAAATAATGCAATAATATTTGAATAATAACAAAAATTTTAAAAAGTATAATATTAATTTTTTTCATTTAGTTTTCAGAAACCCTAATTATATTATATAATTTTATAAAATTTTTAGTGTTATTAATTTTAATTATTATGGATTTTTAATTTTGATTGGTTTATAAATAAGGATTTTAAATATTATATGATGATATTTTTTACTTAGAAGTTAGATATTATTATTTTATTATTTCATGAATTATTGGTATTTGATTGTGGTTAATTGAAAAAATTTTTTAAATATAATCTGACTTAATATTTCTAAATGAAATTAACAAATCTAAAATATACAAATATACTAAACGCACCATAAGCCCCAAATATTTGATAAAGATATTATTTGCCCATGTTTTTTTACTACCATTTCAGTTTTTTATAATTAAATCCATTAATATTATTAATTCCACAATTTGCGAGTAGATTTCCAAAATCTCGTTCAAAGAGAATGTAAAAAAGGAGTTTTTTATTTTCTAAAATATAAAATTGAAATAATGCAAATTGTTTTAAACGAAACTTTTAAAATTTCATATTCATTTGAGAAACGCTCGATTTTAATATAATTTATTGAACAAGTCTAATGAAATAGATCAAAATTGAAGGTTTCAATTGAAAAAATTATCTAGTTTTGTTTTTCAATTAGCCTTAAATACCTTTATTAATCTAGAGACGATAGATAAAAGCAGTACAAGACAGATTTGTTTAACTACAATGACATTATGTCAGTTGTAACAGAAGTTGTTTTTTGTTATAACAAGATTTGTATTTAAGTCGACTTTGTCTTTCAGAAATAAATTAATAATGAAATGGATCACGACTCAAGATTATCGAAATATAACTGATTTAATTAGGAATCATATTCATAATTGATTGTGTCTTCTTTCATTGCCTTGCAACGTACAGGTTTAATCTCTTATCAAGTTATTAAATTATTTTAGAAAATTATATACATAAATTATATCTGTAAAACTGGTATTGTTGGTTTTGGTTTTTATTGTTTTTCGTTGAAAATTTTCTGACAATATGTCTTATTGATTTTCACATGTTTATTATTTGAAATTGTTTGAAATTTAATGTGAATATTTTTTAAAAAAAATACCAATCTACTGGCTGTTTTTAAGTATAGAAAAGAAATCTATTTAGTATAATTTAATAAAAAATTTATTTATAAGAACAAATTATACGATGAAAATTTACTACTAATAAGTGCAATGATAATCAGCGCACTAAAGCAATCATAGACCATTGATGTCATAAACCATTGAGTAATTACGTTATAAAGAAACTGATCCATTCTTTGTTTTACTATATCAAATTTGGATGAGCTTGTTGAATTTCTCCGTAATGCTTGATATTATGTAGACTGAAAAGAAGAACATCATCAAAATAATAATGAAGCTCTGTACCAAACTCATTATTTAGAATTTAATTCTAGTGGGGAAATAGTTTTAAACATCTAAAAGTTGACGTATTCAAGAAATATGAGAGGAAATAAAAGAAGAGACTAAATGGGACTAAAAATCAACACCAGTTTCAGCTATATTCCAGTTATTTAAGATCAACAAACGCAAATTTGAATACCTGAAATGTATTTTGGTGTTTCATCGTTCCCTTTAGTCAAGATATGGCTTTTGCGTGTTTAATTTAGTTTGAGAGACATTTATGTGATACTATGAAAAATTAAATAATAATAATAATAATAATAAACTTTATTTTTAAGTTTCCTTTATGAAAATAATAAGAATCAATAGCGTAAATATTTGCGTTATTAAATTCATTTGAACCAAATTAATATTAAATGTAACTGAAGCTCCTCCTCATAAATTCACCATTCAGCAGAATGAAGTTGGATTGCCTTTTTTCATAAGTTAGCCATTCGTTTTGCCAGTATAACAGAAAAGGTTTCTGATCCCTAGATAATATTCAACTTCTTTACTTAATAGATAAATAAAGCCTCAGTAAAATAATTTATTTTGATGGTCGACTTTGATCTGTTTTTGTTTCTTGCAAAGTTTCATTTTGACTTTGTCAATATAATTTTTATTTAACACAAATCTTTGACACTGCCCTTTCAACTGTCATTTGATCTCTACTCGAAATGAAAATGAATGCAATTTTTATATTTGCCATTATCTGCTCCATTTTCCGAATGTAATTAGGGATTATAACTATTTCACTCTAATTAATTCCAGATTTCATTGGTGCACATTTCAACATTCTTATGTTAAAGAAAGAGGTTAATTGTAAAATATATATTATTTTCCAATGTCTTTGAATTTATTTCTCTTATCTCATTGCAATGAATTTGTTTATTTCTATCATTTATCCTGTGTATAGTTATCACCAATTCATGTTTTGCAATTAATGTTTTCAATAACTAGACTGTTTATCTGATTTTCACAATCTTTATTGCGGACTACTGCTGCTTGGTGGTGATTTGTGCATGATTATGATGATTATTATTATTATTATTATTATTATTATTATTATTATTATTATTATTATTATTATTATTATTATTATTATTATTATTTCATTTATCATCATCATCACAATATAATCTCATGAAATTTAAACTTAATTAACTTAGAAATCTTATTTTAGTCAATTAATTTTATTTCAATTAATTTCAATTAATTGGTGTATAAATAGCCTTAGCTATGAGTTTTGCCTAATATTTATTTATCCCACATGTATCTATAACTAAATAATTTTCTGTGAAATGGGCGTTGGCACCGAATATCAATTTGCCATGTTATTGATTTCCTAGAATTCTATTACAGAAATTGATACAATTAAGAAAGTCGACGTCTAGTGGGGTTTATGAAGACAAATTTCTAGGTATAAATATTCTCTTGTGCGATTTAAGTTCTAATAGAAAAAGTGATAACCACATTCATAAATAGCTTAATGCATTAGTAAATATCGTTTTATCCATAATAATATTAATTATATTACATGTGTGAAGAAAGATTGTTTTTTTTTACTAATATTTGCGTATTATAGCATTTATTTGCAGTGTTCACATTAAACCTAATTCAGATACTTTTTGTTATTTATAATTACTTTGAAATCAAATATATTATTATAAGTTAATTTGTTATTGGGGAACTTTTTTTTATATTAATATTCAATGTTTATTTGGTGTATAAACGCATTATAGTCTTGTTTTACTTTTTTGTATTTGGATCACAATTTAACAAAAACTTGAGTCTCGCTTGAATAAGATTTCCAGATTCACTTCCCCGTGATTTTATCATTAAAAGATAAATATCTAGTTGTTTGAAAATAGTTCTGATTAAGTGTGAATAATTAAGTGTTGACGAGAATAGAATGAAACTATTCTTGTTCATTGAAATGGTGGAATATTCTACTGTAGAACTCATTTAATAGTTCATAGAGTGGATATTCAAATTATTATTATTATTATTATTATTATTATTATTATTATTATTATTATTATTATTATTATTATTATTATTATTATTATTATTATTATTATTATTATTATTATTATTATTATTATTATTATTATTATTATTATTATTATTATTATTATTATTATTATTATTATTATTATTATTATTATTATTATTATTAATATTATTATTAGCATTAGTTTTTCAATTTTGATTAAAATTCGGGGTGACTTTTATTTAAATATTTATTTACAAGAAATTTAAGTTCTAAAATATATATTATATGTCTACGATATGCCTGTCGAACTAAAGGGGTATTGAGATCCATTATCATAATAATTTATATATTGATATTAGTTAATACAATTATATATATATATATATATATATATATATATAAATAAATTAGGCGCTCTACCTGTGAGCGTGTAATAGAAAATGTTATTAATCCACTAGTTACTCAATAAGAATGTTAAAGATTAGAGTTAACTTTATTGTGTTGCTAGATATCAGCTGAAGGAGATACAGGGAGCACATTTATACATTGAAGACAGAAAGACTAAATGAAGGCCTTAGTTGTAGAGCATTTATAATTTGCTATGAATAAAATTCAAAATTCCAAAATATGGGAATCACATTAAATATGACATATAATACATTTCTCATCCTCAAGTTAGTTTCATATTTTCTTAAAAAATAACTCAATATCAAATCAAAATTATTTTCTAAATTTGTTTTGACTTTGTAAAAAAATATGAATGAAAACAAATTCCAAACCATAAACAAAAAGTTAGCTTTAAATGATGATTTCCATTGGTAATGTAGATAGTTTTTGCTGATAAATATTGTCTGCTTTCAGTGGAATTAGAGTGGAGTATATACAAGTTCACCGCGTACTCTTATTTAAATTTATAATTTTCACCATGAATAATGCCAAATCAAAATTAGAAACTAAAAGGAAACACGCTCAAAATAGTAAAATATTATTATTAGTATTTTATAAATTATTTTTTTGAAATTATTTAATTTGTATGTTTTTCGCTTTATATTCTTTTTCGTCAACATTTGTTTTTGAAGATTATTTATAATATAACAAATTATATTTTTACGAAATTTAAATTTAGATTTTCATTATCACACAGTAAAAAATACTTTAAATTAAATTTGTTTGAAAGACAGTTAATAATGATGATAAATAAATTTAATAAACAAAGCACTGTATAAAATTCATTTATCAAGCAAAATATAAAATTGCTTTTTTATTGTATTTATTCGAGTCAAGTTCTCATGTTAGAATGAATGCACCCGTTTTGCATCAGAATTTGTCAATATTATTAAACAAAAGAAATGGATGAAAGCTTTTTTTAATGATTACATTTATCATAGCACTAGGTTGGCTATAATTTTTGTAACATTGTTTAACGGCTATGAACAATGGAATTATACCAGTTATAAACGTAAATGTTATTGTCTTTAAACATAACATTATGATATCAAGAGAGAAATAGTTTCTCTTTGTTTCTATCATATTTTTTTTAAAATATCGAGACAAGGTTGGTAAAAATTATTCAATCCACGATAGACAAAAATAATTTTTATTATAAATACTTTGGTAAAATGTATTTAATATCGTATCCTATTCGGTTGGCATTGATCTATGAAATGTGCTTATCTCCCTATATTTGTTTTACTAATTCGTTAAAATTGTATGTAATTATATCACTGCTGTTTTTTGTGAAATTATTATTATTTATATGAAGCAGTAATTAATATATATATGTGTGTGTGTGTGTGTGTATATATATATATATATAATTATGTAAATATGAAAGTAATTAATTTTTTTCTTAAAGTATTTATAGTGGCAATTGTGTTTTATATATTTTTGAATTAAATAAATATGATAATAGCGTTCAAAAATAATTATTAATCTTCAGGTGAGTAAAATACTAATTGTTTTAAATTTTTTCATATATCAACTAGCTTGAAAATGTAGAACACATTAATTTTGAGATTTATGAGGAATTCCTAAAATGATATAGTTTTTTATGACATTCGATACGATTTTTATTGGCAGACTAATTCGAATTTTATATGACTCTCAATTTCATAATCTCAACCCCTACCCTTTCTGGAATACAGTGACATTGCATTCACACACTAGAATTTGACTACTTCACAAAAGAGTTTAATATTTCACTTGCTGTACTGCTCTTATTAAAATTTGCAACTACATTTGATAACTTACAAACTGTTTGAGCAATTCATATTCTTAAATCTATGTGAACACAATTATCGTTTATACTAGCATTCGATGGCGTTATATAATTAAATAAAAATTGTGATAATATATGGTACTTGGTATATAGGACTTATCAGATTCTACGACCTGGTAAATTCTGTATGAGTTTCTTTCGAGTTTCTAGTCTCCAATTAGTCTCCCATTAGAAATTACACCAAATATCACATTAAAGATTTTATTGTGTTATAAACAAAATCAGTCATTCGAAAACAAAAACCATATTTTTATTTTAAAAAGCTATTAATAATTTTTAAGCCTGTTTCCAGTTTGTAGAAATGTTAAAATGAAACTTCGATCTTTTTTGGTAAAGTAAATGACACTTTTTGTGTAAATTTATTATTTTTGAGATCAAATGATTGAAATTATTATTAAAAATTAATTATTCGATGATTGCATTTTTCAAATCAATAATTTTATTTTGGAAATCAATCAATAAGAATATCAATTTTTGGAAATTCTAATCTATTATGATTAAATATCGTTTTTCTTATTGATCGATTAATAAATATTAAATAAATATTTGCTTTTATAGAAAACAAACGTGATTGTTATTTGCAATGATGGCTACGATGAATTTCTGAAATATGGTGCATTCTATTAATTTTATTTCTTTTTTTAATTGCCTCTAAGTTTAGTAAAAATGTCAGAATAAAATAATATATGTTTCACGGTTTTAAGATTACTAATAAAATGTCACACTAATAATATAATTTTGTAAATTTTCCCATTTCAACAATTTTTTTTTATTTAAAAAATATCATTTTCTGTAAGTTTCTTTAGTTTAATTACAAAAAAATATCCCAGTCATGTCGGAATTTGGTTTGGTATATTTCTACATTCCACAATATTCTTTTTCGCAACAAAATCATTTTAATACAATTTTGCAAATAAAGCTTTTATATAGCTCCCATTTTTGGAGAGCAGTCCCGCGTATTAGACTTTTCATGTTACACGAAACAATAATTAATAATTACCGAAACAAAATTCGACTTCATTTTTTTTTATCAGACAATCTAATCAAGAAATTTATGATCTCAAAGACCTGAAAAGTATAAATTTAATAATATATTTCTCTTTTTTTCATTGTCATTTTGTGGAAAAAATTCAGTTTTTGAGGCGTCACTCTGGCATTGTTTTTATTGCTTTTAAAAAAAATTTTTGTGAAACATTTTATTTTGGTAAAATTCTATTGAAATAATTGCTCGAAAAATATTTTCTAATTTTGGAGTACTTTTCTTTTTGAACAGTATTTTCCATCAATAAAGCGACAAAAGTTACATATAGATATTGTGATAGATTGACAATTACATTTTCACTGCTAAACATTTGTCATTTATTTTATAAACAGCGGTCGTTCAAAAAGGAACAGTCCAATCGCGAATTAAATATCAAAAATAAAAATTCATATTTTTAAAATTATTTGATTATTTAAAACAATTTTATAATTAAAAAAATAAATAACCTAAGGAATACTGGTGTAAAAAATACTTGGTTAGAATTTTTCTTATTTTTTGTGGCCCTGATTTTAGGATATTAGTTCTTTTTAAATTTTTAAATATTGAAAAAAATTTTTAACTTTTTCATTATTTTTTTTTATTTATTAAAGAATCAAAATTTCAATTTATTCGATTGAAAGAATTATCGATTTATTATTTTTTACTTTTTCAACCATTTTAATTTGGAGTAAATCAATTTAATTTTTCATCCTCTATCATTGTCATAGAAGATGTTGTTTTCAAATTTCACTCAAAGTAAAAAAAATCTTTTGATTAAAATGACTTCTTTTCCATGTGCCGATGTCCCAAACTTTTAGCTTTTCTGTTCACAGTTATTTATAGGTTTATTTCATAAATTACCCTGTTACAAAACAGGCTTGTTATACAGGACATAATTTACTAGATCATTGATGAATCAAATATTCACTGTCCGACGTATACGTATACAAGTTATTTAGACAACACATAATCAAAACTTTTCTCTTATTAGAAAAATGGAATAAAAATGAAATTTTAATATAATAACTTTAATAACCAAAGTTTTAGCTGCTTAAATATTGTGTTTCGTAAATAAACATTGAACTAAACAATCATTATTTCATTTGTGTTTTTCGTATCTTTAAAAATAATTTTTAAAGTTAAAATCGAGTGCAAATTTCGTAAATTAATACTTTTTACTTCTCATATACATTTCTCGTATCAGTCCTCATCATTTGTACACGATTCGTTATCATTGGTTTCGGGAAATACGCTGCAATGTATTCTTGGGACAGATTGAATATTTATTAATCCCGGGTTTGGATTAAAGCAAAGCAATTTATTAATATGTGAACAGAAATGCTATGTATACTTTAATAAAATTATATAAAAAACCAGTGAAATGTCTAGGATATGCATTTTAAAGTATTTTTTAAAATCAAAGAATTATTATTGTCGTGATTAGTCGTGGTTAGCCCGAAATTTCGACTATTTAATTTCCCATTTCGCTTCCCGGCATGATTAGTAGTTGACTAGTCTGTGAAAATATTCCAATGCCATAAATTATTTGAATGAAATATTGCTAAAGCTAAATATATTGCGAGCTTCTTGAAAAAGTTTTTTATTTAAAAAATGTGTTTTAATTTATTAATTATGAAATGCAGTTTTTCTTGTGTATTTTATGTATTTGAGTAGAAATTGAAATTGATCTGAGATTAGTTTTGGATAATGATTTCTATTAGTGTAATAATCAATATTTTATTATGCCTGATCCAAATTTCTCGCTAATTAATTTGCTGTATCCTCTGATTTATGGCAATATTATCAATACTCAATGGAATATATAATCACTGGCTGATTGAGATTATAGTTGGCTTTTATTGTTTGAAGTCTGAGCTTTGAAATAAGATAAAAGTTTTTTTTTCGTCAATTGCACGCGTAGATATACATGCATCACGAGAATAACGATGATTTCTGTAGTTTCCTCTCGTGTTATAGTGAAACTGACTTTCCAATTTCTTCTCGGTGGGCGCCCACATCCGTCTGAAAATAGACCATTTCAGATCTTTGAATGGGCTTTAATTAATGTGACTGACGACACCCCACTGTTCGTCAGGCGAGTTTGTGTGCTTATCTTGCGGAACATTGAGTCACAGCTTATTTATGTCACCTAGGAGACTGGGAATAATATCCATAACTAAATATATATTAATATTTTCAACATATCAAACAATATTCAGGGTTTTTTTGTTTTACTGAGCAAATTCTGTTTTTGAGGCGTCACTCTGGCATTGTTTTTATTGCTTTTTAATGCGTATGTGCATATATTTTATTATCTTCTATATTCGTACGTGTTTATGGCGACTATGTGTCTTTGTTTATATTATTATCTTTAATTTATTAAATATTCATCATCCTTTCTTTCTGCTCCGAAAATTAATTACAGAAATTATTTTTTATTTTCAATTCATTGTCTTCAATTTGTGGAATATTTTACATTTAATTAATTACCGCATTAATTTCTCGTGTTTTTGCTGATTATTTAAATATTATTTTGTTGGTGCCATTAATCGTTAGTTTCATTGATGAATAAATGGCCATTAAAATGGAAATTTTAAAATTCTAATCGTAAAACAAATTTGAAAACCCTTGAAAATGTCAGTGAATTTTCTATTCATTTTCTCTTCCATTATAGATCAATGTTTTATATTTTACACAAATTTTAGGTTCTGATTTTTCCAAAAAATTCAAAAAGTAATGGCGAAAATTTATGTTAAATATAAATCATTTATTTTATAGCGAAAACTAAATAAAATTGAATTTTTTTTTGAAAATAGTAATTATTGAAAAATATGTGGTTTTATGTTTGATTAAATTTGAATTAAAAGTAGAAAATAAAATGTATAATTGCATTAATTAATTTAACTGAAATTAAAACAAATTTCTATTCTTTAAAGGGTCATATTGTTTTTCTTCAACTTTAATGTACATTAAAAGTTGGCAGCCTTCTAATATACGGAAGTTACCATTTTTATTGATGTAATAAAATAGTAAAAAATTAGTTCGCTTTCTATAAATAAATTTATGATTTATATTTGTTTTTCATAAATTTCGTGTGCTAGTGTTGTTATGATTTGAGCACAAATGGTGCTTCATTATTTTCTGAATGAAATCTTATAAAGGCTCATAGAAACCTCGAGTAATTCACCCTGTTTGTGGACAATTTACAGAGTATCAATAAAATAAATCAATAAAGAATTGCTTTGCACTGTGAAATGTATACAATATCATTTAATTAAATTCGTATTTTATTTCATTTGTATTTTATTTTTTTCGCTTAGACATTGTTAAAAATTGGTCATTATTAATTTTGTTTTCAAAAATTGATTTAATCTTTTTTTTAAATATGTTAACTCATCAAAAAATTGCTTTAAAAATTAATTTTTTTAAAAAGAATTTTTTTGTAAAATAAAATTTGTATCGCAAGGTGATTATTGATTATATGATAAGACAATTGTTTAATTATTGTGTAATGCTATCGGTTTTATAATAATTATCTATAATTTTCAATTGTACAGACTCAAAAAAGATACTTCTCTCATTTTTCTGTTTTCTCTCCGTCATTCTATTAATTTATGAATAAAGCCATTAATAATGAATAAACACATTTCATGTGTAATTATTTATTTTAAATACTTTTCAATGGTATTCTGTTTCTTTTCGTTTATTGTTTTAATTTAGAATTAATAATAAATATTAATATATTGTTTCTATAGGATATTATTGTTGTTGTTTGCGTTCTATCCGCATTTTTATTTCAATGTTGAATGTTTAATACAATAAAATGAGACTTTTCTTTTGATTTGACAAAGAGAGGAATTTTGTTCTGTTTTATATATTAATGGTATTTCTATTGATAATTGAGTTTTTTCTTTTTGACTTGTAATTTTTTATAATTAATTTTTTACTTTTAATTTAGAACGCTTGTATAGTAGCTATCTTTGGTTTATTGTTTTTTTTATAGACTTGTAATTTAGTATTTTTATTATTATTATTTAAAAATATACAGAATAGACAAAACTGCATTTCATTACTTTCCTAAAAGGATTGTGATTTCAGTTCTGTAATTTTTATTATACGGATAATTCTGAATTTTTATCTTTGTTAACATCTAAAACAACAAAGTTAATAATATTAAATGATAAAAATGATTTCCTCACATGTGCATTATATTTCACTGATTATTTAAATTATTTTTCACTTAAATTTAGATCGAGATTCGCGATTTTTTAAAATCAATATTTTCTTACGAATTTTTAGATATTTATTGTTTAGTTATTTATATTAGTTATATTATTGTTGTAGAATAAGTTCAATGAATGACTACAGCGCGCGAAATCAGTTATTTGATGAAAATGAATATAAATAGAAGATGTTTTGAATAAAAATCTTGGTGATTGAATAATTACTTAATCCAGATCAAATGTAACAAATGGTTCAGAATATAAAGTGATATATAAATTAGACAGTTATCAGAAACCTTTTTCATTACTACACATATGAATGATCTTTTACCTTTATATTGCACATCATCAAATTTTATCTGAAACACCACCAGTTTTAATACAAAATTTTCATTTCATCTTCAACTATGAGATAAATAAAATTCTAACAGAAATTCTTCATTGTATTCATAAAAATAATTTTAATTCTCCTAAGATCCCCTTCTGTGATAATTTAAATCTATAATTCTTTCAATAATTAATTATTTTTCTAATGAAATACTATTTTACTTTCAAATTTAAGATTAAAGAAAGTTAACAGAGTAAATAGAATTTAATTGAATAAATTTGCAAAAATAGATTAGCCGAAACACGTCGCAGTTTCTTTTATTTTTATGGTGGCCTCCGGTAATCTAATTTGTATAGAAATAAACAGATTTGTTCTTAATAATCAAGTTTTTTTCATAATTGTATCAGTTGTCTTTTTTATAATGTTGCTTTATTGGGTCTGGATAATAAATTATATAATTATAATAATAGTAATAATAATAATAGTATTATTATTATTATTATTATCATTATTATTATTATTATTATTATTATTATTATTATTATTATTATTATCATTATTATTATTATTATTATTATTATTATTATTATAATTATTATTATTATTATTATTATTATTATTATTATTATTATTATTATTATAATTATTATTATTATTATTATTATTATTATTATTATTATTATTATTATTATTATTATTATTATTATTATTATAATAAACTTTAAAAAACATTTATAAAAATATATTTCCTATAAATAGCTAGATTACAAATAATTTCAATAAGTTAATTCATTAAATTTTTTATTCGTTGTGTAAAATAAAAATAAATTATGTCAAGCCGCACTCAAACTGTATAATATGCCAAAACCAGAATATCATATTAAATGTGCAATACTATGTGCTGAAACAGGAGGCAGTATAAATAATAATAATAGATCCTAATTGCATAATTGAATTAAAATTTTCAGTACCTTAAACAGTGTATAGAAATCCCAATGTATTTGCTGAAAAGTAATCAAAGTACCCCCCTCCCCCTAAGACATATTGTCTAAGGAGGCCTGAATGTCATGTGTTTTTCATTTTCAAATGAGTTGGTAATTTTTATATAGAGCTCCATTATTTTAATTAAAAATTATTTGAACTTTATATTTATTTTAGGATTTATTAATCCAATTAAGCATATTAATATTCTGATTGTTATTATATAAATATTTTATATTCCAAGACCAGTTGTTAACAGTAGCAGAAATTAAAAGGAATGTCTTGTTTCTAGTTTTAATTTCGTTCCGATTGTACACTCCTACTTTCTTGTTACAGGAACGACTGATTAAATAAGTTCGCCGAAGACCGATTGTAGTTATTAATATAACAGATAAAAAGAAATAAAATTCAAGTAAAAATGAATATTTGTTATAATTTATTTATTAATGGACGGAATAGAGTTCCATATATTTGCATTCATTTATTCGGGATTTTCTCCTTAATTCGCTAGGAATATTTTTTGTAACTAACTACTTCGTAACGTTTGTAAAGAAAAAAAATTAAAACAAAAAAGAATTTTAGAAAATAATTTTAAATGTGAATAGACCTTTGAGAATTGTAGTGTGTAAAACAAATTTTAATTGTATTTTAGTTGATATTATAGATAGTTATGCATTTAAATTTTATTAGTCTTTCATTTAATTGAAATCTTCATATTTAAAATATCATATTATATGTAAAATTATCGAGTATACATTTTCATTCTCTGTTTTAGTCATCTACAACCCTAGCAAAAATTAACCGACACGACAATTTTTCATATTTTTTATAAAGAAATCATGAATACCACAAATAAACATTAACAGAAAAAGAAATAATGCCCAAAGGAAAAGTAATTCAAGTGCATTAGTACTCAATATTTAGTTGGACCGCCACGGACGGACACATTTGATAGCGAGCACTCGATGAGACATAGAAGTGATAATTTTCTGCTAGATATCGAGTGCAGTTGCTCACCAAGTCACTTACTCACCTGATTCCCATAAGTGTTGCAATATATGTATTTCCAATTTCTCCAGCCGCGCTTTATGGTTGGTTGGATAAATAACAATTTCAATTAAGCTTTTTTAAATAAAGACAACGCGTAAAAGTCATTTTGATAACATTGATTTCTTATATTTGCCTAATTCGTTTTTAGAAGATTTTGAGACAATATCATTAAAATGAGATATTTAACATTTGTAAAAGATTTTTTTTATTCCATATAATTTCAATAATGTATGTGATTTTATATATACTTTTATATACGCTTTTATATGGTTCCTAATATTTTGCTGACTTTTTGTCGCCGAATTTAACAATAGCTCAGTTATTGACTTATTAGAAAGGAGCAAATAGCATTGTCCCCCCTCCAACTTATAAAATGAAGAAAACACTAGAAAGCTTTCCGAAAGGATTATTTTAAATAAAATAAAATATTATTTAATCTTAGTGATCAAAGTTTGTTAAACATCTGGAAAAGGCAGTGTCAAAATGAAGATGAATGAATTTCTCAAGGATAAAAACAAAAAGATAGAGAATAATTTAGTTACACTAACGGGAATGGAATTTTAAAAATTTATTAATTTAATCTAAATCAATGTTATTAGAAAACATTTTAAATATATTTGGGGGGCCTCAATTTATTTTTGCAAACATCAAACTTATCAATTCATACATAAACTTAACAAATCGATCATTACTTAAATTTTTTTTTAAAAAATCTTTTTTTCAAAATTTAGATGAAATAAATTTCCAAGATAATAATAATTTTGTTTAAATAAATTGAAATTGATTGATGAGTGAAATTAAACCAATTAATTGATTTTATTATTCTAAAAAAATTCCATTGAAAAATTTATTTACATCAATGATAAATTGGAATTGGGAATCGGGTTTTCCTTTATTTGTTTGGTTGAGAGTTATCGCATGAGTTAATTAATTATGAAGCAAATCAAGTGATAATTGATCATTGATTGTTTATCATCAAGCTATTGATCCCATTGTCCTTCTGCTGATCCCTATATCGAATTTCAATGTGCTCCTGTAAACATTGCTCGGTGATAATTTTCATCTGACTCCACTTTCATCCTGCTTTCCAATCTCCCATATTCAATTCGTCGCAACTGCAATTTTTCTGATTTGGGTTTTTTTTACTGACTGATGATTATTTTTTTTTGGAGAATTTCCAATTTCAGTAAATGGAGTTAATCATTTGGTAATTCACTAAATTCATTTCAGAAATTAAATTCTTTTATTCTGATTTATTTAAACAATCAAATCGTTTATGAATCATTGATCAAATGACCGTTTTCCTCTCCATGAAAATTACTAAATAATGAATTCGGTAATGGTAAGAAGAAAACCAATTCCATGTTGTTTTTTTTAATAGAAACATTATAATTGATGGCTAATTGGGAAAATTTCGTCGGTTTCAACTCGAATTTTGTATATTTAATATGTGGACATGTTTATTTATTGACCATTATGATAAGTTTAGGTGTAGTAATAACATGTTTATTTAATGCAAAATGTAAACAGATCTTAACTTTGATATTAATATTGTTATTATTATTATTATTATTATTATTATTATTATTATTATTATTATTATTATTATTATTATTATTATTATTATTATTATTATTATTATTATTATTATTATTATTGTTATTATTATTATTATTATTATTATTATTATTATTATTATTATTATTACTATTATTATTACTATTATTATTATTACTATTATTATTAGTATTATTATTATTATTATTATTATTATTATTATTACTATTAATAACATTTTAGTTTTCAAGTTTTTGAAATGTTTCTAAAAAACTTGTCAATCAAATTTTATTCATGTTATGGAATTGAAATGATTAATTCATTGCGACTTTAACTGCCGAACGTTTACATTAAAAAATTAAATTAGAAATATAATTCACGACTTAACCGTTGGTTCTAGTAAAATTAACCGCCAAAAATTTGGTTTATGATATTTTTAATAATAATTTAATATTCGGAAATCTGAATACAACCAAGCCATTTTAGATAAAACATTATATAATACTGATTTCAGCACTTTCTGGTTTGAGACCCCATCGTTTTCTCCTTCAAATAACATTTACTTATTACGTTACAGCTACTATCTTTTTGTCTTTAACACAACTCTCTGAATCAGTTTATTTAACTCTAAAACATAGTGGAGAATTGAGAATTTATTATAGGTTGTACGGATTATTTAAGTATATTGAACTTTGGATTAATATCTTATAAACATTTTATCAATCAATACGTACTTTATATTATTCATTATAATATTATCATTATAATATTATTATTTTCAATTTGATCTGTTCATTTTATTTTACGGTTTCTGTTAAAACCGTTGCAAACTATTACTAAATAAAACAGATATGGAAAATCCAACCTTTCCATATGGACCTCAAAGTTGTCAATGTAGAAATAATTATCTATGTTTTCCAGCTTGTAGTTACATTTTTGAAAGTTATTTTTAATTTTGGTGTATTATGTGAAAAGTTTTTTTTACACTTTTCATTCTGGTATGCTTTGCCGATCCGCGAATAAATTATCACCTTTCGCTGAAAATAATAATTGTCCGCCAGCCTATATCAAGTGTTCACTAAATTTTTTTCTCGTTCTTTATCAAATATATTACTGCTAAATAAATGCAATTTTAATCGGAACTTATATTTTTGATCAGTGGAACCATTTTGTTTCCCAAAATGGTTTAATTATCCCGAATTCTCTTTATTCTCATTGATTTATGTTTCCAAATAAATTTATAAATATTTACATAGTCATATAGATAAAGCACAGTTGACACTGTATCGGAATTGTTGTTATTTTTCCTGTATATTTAAGATTTTTTCATTGATATTTAACACATTGCAGGCAGGAAACGTACTTGTAGGTTTTGAGCAGTTTGTCATTTGAGCGTGGCTCACGTAAAAGTACGTATTCAGTAGACTCGTTCTGGAAAGTAGTTCCGTTATAAAAAAAACGAAGTAGTTTTCGATTTATGACAATTTCACTGAAGGACTAAATTCCCCGGAAATTTGCGCAAAAACGCCCACTACACGCAAAAGTCCGCGGTGAAATATATCCTCATGCAATGTGTTAAACTATTTTTTTTTTTAAAAAATTCTTTGTTTAATGTTGGCAAATAATTTGAAACTCAATGAATAAAATTGATATAAATGATATAATGTTGTAAATTTCTTCACTTGAGTTGATTTAATATGAGAAATAAATCATATATAACAACAAGGCATTATCAACCGTAATATTTATTATTATTATTATTATTATTATTATTATTATTATTATTATTATTATTATTATTATTATTATGATATGCCAAGTTGCAGCAGCGTCGTCTCTCAACAGAACAATTAACAAAATCCCATAAAATGCTATTTCATTCCATCCGACCAATCTCTATTAGGGGAGCAGGGTTGTTTTGTTGTTTTTGTTGATTTCCATTTTATCAAATGAGTGCACTCGCTAAAAATCATTTTTTTTTGAAAATTTTTATTATCTCCGTTAATTATCAACAATAAAATAATGTCGATTTTCAATTTGGTTTTTTCACTGCAAAACTCTGGTACTTGATTTTATGTTTCAAATAAATCATTTCGATGTTAAATTTAAAAATACATTTAATATTAATAATAATTAGTATGTTTAGTTGATAAAGTTTTGCCTCTCTTCTAAATATCCAAATAAGCTCTCTAAAAGTGAATTTGTTTTCGAGGAAAAGTGATACAGACCACCACCAAATGGGAAATAGTTTTGAGAGCTATATGAGGATAATGTAATTAAATTTAATGAAATACCACGTTCGGTTTTCCAATACCTCAATTTACTGAAATAATATTTTGCAATGTTTTAATTAATCATTTCAACTTATTTTCTGTCTAGATATATTTTTTTAAATTTTTAAACAAAGTCCCGGTTATTTTATTGAAAAAGAGTAGTTTTTAGAGCGTGATGGATGGAAATTGAATTGAATTTTTTCTACTCTAGTTAGTATCAATTTCCCTGACTGAGTTTTTTTTTATAAAATCATTTATTGGCATTGAATTGTTATTGTGAATTGGAAATTTTCTTAATTGGCATGATTTGACTTTCATTTTGATCTATTATTTTTATTTCATTATTTATAATTAAATTTTGCCGTTTTTTTACTAATTTTTTTCAAATTTTTTGATTTTTTTTTCTTTGTTTTGTTTTTTTAAATTGAAATCCGCCTTAACAGCATAGAAATGACGTAGAAACTAAATCATTTGACTGAAATGGATTTTTGCTGTGAAAAATATATTTCATTCGTGTGTTTAGTTAATAGTTATAATGTAATATATAAAGTGTTGATCAATTAACAAATAAAATTCTTGACAGATAGATTGTTTCTTTACCGGTGGTAATTTAAAGTTTTCATGGCAATTAATCAACTTAAAATGATAATTAAAATATTTTTTATTATCAAATTATTAATTTTTTGTCTTCTATTCTTGACAAATTTTGATTGATTTTAATATTTTATTTCATCTTTACAATTATTAATCTATGTTTCTATAAATTTTATTTCCTTTGTGGAAATTTTTGGAAAATGCATTAATCAGAGAAACATTTTGACATTATAATCCATAAATTTTGATCTTGGCATGTTCGATTTCAAATTAATTAAGGGAGAAATTGTTGCAGAATCATCTCACTTCATTATCCAACTTATTTGTTACATTCTACACTTTTCCCGAATTTCCTAACGTATTTCCATTCAAACAAATTCAATTGGAATTAATTTTTATTTTTTCGTTTTATATAGATTTCTTGGAAATTTCTCTTGTGTTCATTTTACATTCTGATTTATTTAACAAAATGTCTTTCTTAATTTTATTTATTATTTTAACTATTATTTCCAAATTATCTTAGAATTAAATTTTTTACTTGGTTGATCTGAAATTACAAGTTGCACTTGAAACTCCATTGCTTAATATTCAATTGAAAACTCACGCACCTTTCTCGTGTATAAATCCACAATAAAACCATTTTTACAAAGAAATTTTAGCCGTTTCCTTATCAATTGAAAAATTTTAATGAGTATAATGAAACCTCTAATATCTATAGTTAAATTTTAATGAAAATTATAAGATATAAATTTATGCAAAAAATGGATTAGTAAATTTTCGAGATTTTTGTTTCCACAATCAAGCTGCAAAAATATAAAAGTTACTACAATTTACCAAAATTTTCTAAATTTCATGAATTATATTTAAAAATTTCCGTAAATTTTTTTACTGATATTTTTTTAATGTATATTTTATGTCACAGTTTCTTAATAAAAAAATTCCTAAAATAATATCACCATCGAACACTCGACAAAGTCAGATTGACAAAGTTTTAGGTATTTTCATGATATTAGGCCCCCAGTCTTTATAATTATATCATCCATAGATCCCTTGTTATAATTATAATTCCCTTTCAATTCGGTATAGTGTTTATTAAAAGCACAATTTAATTCATTTTTTTATTTCATTTATTCACATTTTAATGACTTTCGATAAATATTTACGGTTAAAATTAAATCAAGGAAAATATTTAAAAGTGAAAAGTAAAAGTAAAAATAATTAATTATTGGAAAAACAAGAGTCGAGATATTATTTATTGAATATTATTTCAATTAAAATAAATAAATTCAACTTTAAATCATTGTTAAATTTTCATGTGTTTATAAAATATTATGGTTGTGCGTGTTGTAATAAAATGTGAGCATTCCGTTGCCGCTTAATTGTCGCTGGTGTGACAATGTACTGTTAAAGACGCATTCAACACGGTGAAATTCTTTCATATCCTAATCATTATTCCATACGTTTTCCCATACATTTTCCATATAGCATCAGCTACCAATTATTCAGTTTTCATATTATGGAATTCAGCATAGAAATTTAAAAATAATAAAATGGGTAAAATTATTCTAATATGCGGAAATCTTATTGTTACTTTTGTTTAATTGAAAATTATTTCATTTCAGTGTATTTAATTAAGTTTATTTTGGATTAAGTGGTTTATGATTACAGAATGTGATAACAATTTCTTTGTATTCACCTCGTTTATTTCGTTTTCTCATTTTTGTTTGTCTTTGTTTTATTAAGACATGAACTTTGCGTTATTTAAATAGAGCTGAAAATTATTAATTTATCACGTATCGCTGCCACTATTTCAAATTCACTGTCAAGGACCAATAATGATTAAATTTCTAATGAATTATTATTATTATTATTATTATTAAACATGAATTGACACAAATTTTTTGATATAAGAAATTCTTGGATTGTGCTATTAGCTTTTATCTACGAGGATTTCCTAAAATTTAAAAAAATATTTTGGCCTCAGTCATAACCTCTCTTTTTAATATAATAGGTCCAAATTTTTCGATTAATGAAGACTGAGAATGAATGTTTTTATTAGTATTATTATTAATATATTTTAAAATTCAAATTATGTCAAAAACATTTAACATAAACTCAAATTAGGCTGAATGAGCCACATTTCTAGTACTAATTTAGTCATAAAATTATTTATGGAAAAGTTTTTGATGAGTCTTTTCCGATGTTTTTTATATTCCATTATTTGTTGCTTTTAATGGGATCATAGCTGAAATTCATTACAATTTTTATGGTATCATCATCATGTATTATATTACAAATATTAAAAATCATGTCGTTATTTCAATATTTTTTAATTTATTTCAGCCTGGTCTATTATTCAAATAGTCATTTATAAAAATCTAAATTTATTATCATTGTTTCCAAAATTATATATAATATATGTTTATTAAATATTATGTAAATTTATATTATTTTATCATGAATATTAACTAAAAAATGAAAATTTGTCATATAAAAATAAATTCTCTCAATTATTATGTTTACACGTCATTATAAAATTATTGTTCAACTTTTTTTAAATAATCTCAAAGCTTTTATCTGGTAAATATTTCTCCAAAATTTCTTTATTTTTTAACATTAATAATAATATAATATTACTATTATTATATATTGTAAATAAAATAATAACAATAATTCATTCAATTTCCGTTTGATAAACAATTTACGATTGTCCCTTTTAATGAGTATTGGGAAAATTGGACTATTCCATTATCCTGGTTATTGGTGGGCACCATAATTGATTCTCGTCTAAAACGCCTTTAAAAAGAAAAAAAAGTAAAATTTAATCTTTCTATTTTAAATAAAATGAAAAGGAACTGAAAATTGTCGGCCTAGTTGTGTTACGTCAATTTCATGTAATTTCCGCGCGTGCCCTTATTTTCATGGATAAATTTAATTAAAAACCGAGACATTAATTTGTACCAACAAAATATCTAGGAATTTCCTACAAGATCTATTACGAGGATATTGGTGACCAGAATGATAAATCATGGATTTCAATGATCTGATCTACACTATGAATTATTATAATTTAATTATCAAATCATGCAAAGCATTAATTGAAAAAATGTGCTCGCAATAATGTGTTAGAATTAATTTATTAATTAGTTTGCTTCGAGTTAAATTAACCTTATTTGGCGTAATTATCGTTTATTCTAGTGAAATAATTGTAGAAATATTAATTTTTCCATAAATGTGGATGATCACTCAGTGTAAGTCTGATGCGATCACAGCGTGAGTCTTTTACTGTGATTTTTTCGGTTTGTGTGTCTGTGTCTGTGTGTGTATTTTGTGCTAGATCATCTCGAGATGTGACATTTGGTGTCAATCACTGTGCCTGTGTGTGTGTGCACGCATGTAATTTAGTCACACACACACATTTACCATGTTAGGCGACCAATGACAGTAAGGATTTTTTGGCGTCATGTCATCCGACTATTTATAAGAATCAAATTTAGTGTCATTTCTGTCATGTGAAGTCCGGTTGTGCAACTTGTATATTTGCTGATCAAGCTCTATATAATTGCCAACTGTCTGAAATTTGTTTATTTTCATTTTCATACTCCTTCCTATTGGACACATCTCAAAATTTTGGAATATTAATTTTTTTGTTTTTAATATTTGTATTTTAAAAAATTTATTATTTATTATTTCGAAATTTCTTTTAAAGAATTAATATCAAAATATCATTTTATTGCGAAATTTAATTTTCTAACATAATGACACATAATTAAATTATGTTAACCAATTCGATTTTATTATTAGTATATATACTCATTCGGTTATTTTACTCTCAGATTTTTTTGTTTGTTTTACAGAGCTTTTGTTCAAGTTAAACTGAATTCGTTTTAATTGATTTGTGCGGCAAAGTAATAAAATTTCAGGTGGTTTATGTCTTTTTGTGTGAAGGAAAGCGCCAGCTGGGAGCGCTCTGTTAGGGTCATAAAGTGTGTTGTTAATATTTATGTTCATTAATCGACAGTGGGAGGAGATTTTTTCCTCGTGCAATCTTTTGGCTGGTTTTCAGTCATTTTTTGTTTACATAATTTAATAAAAACTATTTTATTTATTTGTAAATTACTCCACATTAATAAAAATATATGTGTAATTTTGTTCAATAAATTTAAATTGATTTTTAAAAAATTTTTTATTAATAAATTTACAAGTTTTTCAAGAAATGATTTATTGAGGAATATTTTGTTTGGAGTTGTCGAACATGCTGGGAATTTGCGCATGTTTAGATCGTTAGAGCGACTTGATTTCCATAACAATGAGGAAACATGGGGATTTACAATATAATTAAAAGTGTTTCTATAAAAATTTGCTAATAATTTATTGGTTTTTTTTGGAATTCAGTTATTTATTTCATTATAAATCCGTGCTATTCAGGAAAAATTTTATAATTTAAATCAACAATTAAAAAATTTTAGTGTAACGAAATATTTTCACTATAATTTATTTTTTATTGATGTTCTGTTCTATAAATTAAACCACAAAAAAAGAAATATATTAAACATGCGAATAATAAAGGGATTTTAATATTTTTTAATACATTTACTGGATAAATTTTTTAATTTCATTTCACATAGAACAGTAATAATATTATCTAATTGAGAAGGAGGAATTTGCGTATTGCAAATAATTTTGGTGAAGCTCGATTATTTTTATTTCATTTTAATTGCACTTAAATCATTTTTACACGATTTTACAAAACACGCGGTCCCAAAAAATAATGAATGCAATTAAAATGACGTGTGTAAAAATATAGCAAAAATATATATTCATTCCTTTTTTGGACCGCGTTATTTCAAAACCGTGTTTTACAAGAGTTTAGTGTTCAACAACAACTAGCTAATTTTAATTCCGCTAAACTCTTCTGTAGAGACCATAAAGAATATTAATAAAGAATATTAAAGTAACATTACTTTATTTAAGCTAGGTTTAGTACATTTTAGAAAATCAGAAAACAGACAATTATTTTTTTCAGCTTCATTTTAGGTTATTTCATTTGAGGCCCCATGCGTATCCACTTATCAAATTATGAAACTTGGTTCCCTAAACTTGACAGGTGAATGAAGTAATTGGTTTTACAAAACATATACATTCCTTTTTTAATAAATCGGTGGAATCGAAATGGAAATTCTAAAATAGCTATCGTAATCATTGCATCATAGGCTGCATCACAGGATGTTGATTAATGAATATATTTTAATACGTTTAGAACACTATTTACGAAACTTTATTCAATTACCGAACACTTTTGATTATAAGAAAGAGCACCAAAATCATAAAAAGAACCTGATTTAATAAAAAAATTATGTATGAACATTGTTTTATTTATTTAAATATATTATGTTTTGTTTTTATAAAAAAGGGGTTAAAGTTCTATTCAGTCAATGTTTCATATTTGACGAAGCACTTGTAACATGTTTGTGGAGCACCGATTTGGGAACTTCTAGAGTAGAATCTAAACCTTAGATTAAGTAGTATAAGTTTTTAAAAATAATTCATTTTTTAATTACTCGTCTTCATTGGATTTCATTAATTGTTTTAATAACGCGCCGCCTTCAATGTTTCATAATGAATATGTCAGAAATGGTCTACAAATACGAAATTCATTTTCGTAATTATTTTTTACTGTCTTGTTAAGATTTGTTGTTTATTATTATTGTTTCCACTATTGATGATGTTTTCTATATTTCTGACACTTCATAAATACGGGAATGTGCTGCTGCTGCTGCTGCTGATATATTTGGAATTATATTTCCCCAGGAAGAAAACCCGACATCCAATAGCCATGTAATAACAAATGTATCGCCAAAAAATAAAAAAGTTAAGCATTAACTGCGACACGATTTTCCTGTGTATGCTTGTTTATTTGTTTGCGCATATAAAGTTGATTAATATTTTCATTTGTCATTAACCCATATTCAGTTGTTTGTTTGTTGTAATTATTTTTGTGGAAGCTGTCATTCTGTTTTAACCAGAGTTAAGTTTGTCAACAGGCTACAACTGATGAGTAAAAATCAGTGTAAATGTTTTATTGAAAGTTTTTTATTTTGATTTCTTATTTGTGTATTGTTGTGATTTTATGAAAAAATAAATTTGGAAAAATTATATTTCTTTCATAATATCATGAATAAAAATAATTTCGAATTTCTTTTGAAAGACAGGTGTTTTTTCTGGGATAGATTGTAAAAATCGATAAATAAATTATAATTCCTAAAATAATCAAATGTTTAATTACAGTTTTTTAATAACACCCGGTCGCACCAAAACTCACAATGTTACTAAGCAATCGTCAATTGAGACTTCACTTATAGTATGATAAATCCAACCGTAAATCTAACTAAGGAAAATATTTTGCTTGTATGTTAAATTTAAATCAATTGCATTGGATGTTTTGTGTTTTATATAATAAAATAAGTGCTGTAAAGTGTCTTAAAGAACTACTGACAAATTCAACTAGTATCTTTTATTATCGCCCAACTGCACATAGGCATCGCAGTTCGCGGTTCACTTAACACGCGGTATGCAAATCTTGGACCCGGAATACCGCGTGTTAACGGGGTCCGACTTCATTTGTCGCTCCAATTATTATTTATTAATTGATATTAGAATTTGGAACTTATAATAAACTAAATTGCTAAACTAATTTGAAAATAAATTGAAATATTTAAAAACATCTTAATTTCAAAACAAAATGTTTATTCTTTTTAATAATTTAAAATTTCTTACCTATTTAGAGAATCGTGCTTATTGATTAAAATATATATATATATAATAAGGTTTTGGTATTTTATGAACCATTTTGTTAAGCTATTGCAATTTGTTCCTAAAATGTCTTGAATTTATATCTGAGCTCCTCTAAAAATAAATATTAAATCCCACCACGGATATTTAATTTAATCTAGAAAAAAACCCTCCAGTTATTATTATTGTAAAACTACATCTCGATTAATTTATCAATTGTAATTATTCCAAATTATATTAATTAAATATTCTCTGAGTAATGAAACCAATTTCCTGTTGTTCCTTCTTGATTTTGTTTTCTTTAATTTGATAGTTATTAAAAATGGATAAGTTTGTATTTAAGTTAGAAAAAGTTCATAAAAATACGGTAGGTAAAATACTGTGTATAACGCATTTGTGAAACGAAACATATCAAGTCTGTTAATTATCGTCTAAAATGTTTTTCAAAACACGAAATGGAAATAAGAGAAGAAAAGTTAACAAAATCAAAAATTACTCACAATGAAAAGCAGAGTGATATAGATATTAAAAAAAAATTGAAAGTGCGCTAGCGAGACAGATAAGTTTATATATAATGAAAATAAATAAGTTTGATAAAAAGGAAAATAAAATCTTTTAATTAATATATTTTTTTTGTTTTAAAAGTTTTTTTCCTTATTTAATACCGGTTTTCATATAGTCGAATTGATATTATTATAGTAGTGACTTTAGTATTTTCACATTTTAATCATTTTTTCATTATAAATTTTATAGATTTCAACTACCATTACGGTGACAACTGTATTTTGGAATTCTTTAATTACAGATTTTTTATAGAATATTGTGGGTTATTAAAAATGTCTCATGGTGCGTCACTATTGAGTCAGTTTATCTAGACATTTTTAGACAATGGCAAACTTTGCAAAGTCTCGGCTTTATTGTAGCACATAAATCTAGAATACTTACTGCTTAGAAATTGAAGACGAAGAAAAATTAAGAAAAAAATTACTTTATTAGCATCTTGAAAAATCATTTAGGATATATGCCCATATCTTTTATTGTGGAAAGTTTCAGTCGAATGAATTAGATATTCTGGGGTTTATTGGCATGACAGCAATTCGGGTGAAGGGGTTTCTATTGTCAATGATAAAATGTGACAAAATCGGTTGTAGTTGTCGAAAATTCATTAACAGTGCTTTGACTAAGTTTAAAAATATAAATTATAATCTATATTTTCTCTATTATTCGTTTTTGATAATATTTCCCCATCAAATAATCACTGGTGTAATTGATTTTTATTTGGCATAAAGTGCCTTAATAAAACAACTAATATATATATATATATAGAATTTTTTTTCTATATATCAATGAACGATAGGGATTGTCTCGTAGGATTAAAGCAATAAATCTTAATTTGATACTATATTCTATTTGATCTTTGATCTAGAAATATATATTTATACATATAAATATCTTTATATTTATATTTGCTAACAGTAGTAGTAGCATTAAACTGTTCTCTCATTGGCATTAGATAGTCGTGGCTAACTGCTCCATCAATAGCGGTCCTAGCACATCATTAAACAATATATTAATTGTTGCATCGCCGGGTGTGCGTGTCTCGATGCTGCTCACCATTTGTGTGTGTGCGTGTGCGTGCGTGCATGTATTTCCATTTCATTCTCACAGACTCTCGGACTATTCGCATTAGACGTGTGTGGTCTTTATATGAGTTTTGATTTTAAAATCAAGAGAAAATTGAGTTATTTTTTCCGCCCATTTTTCAGCCAACTAGTTGATTGGGCTCAATTTCTCAGTGCTAAATCAAACGTTGGCCATAAAAAATTACGATATGTCATTAATTATTTTCGGTTGAAGAGTCTGGTTATAATAAATGACTTTGGAATTTATCTGATTATATAAATATTGAAATATCACTATCGAAATTATTAAGGATTTTTGATTAAAGTAGCAATAATAATTTTCCAGCTTTTTTTTTTCTCCAAGAAATTTTTTTTAGATAAATAATTTTTTATAATTGAATGATGATGATGATATTGAATAATATTTAAAGGAATATTTTCTTTATTTTAGATTTAATATTTTTAATGGATGTGAGTTAAAAATTATTTCTTTTTTTTTGTGTGTTCAACTAGCTCGTTATAGGTTTGAGCCTTCTCGGGTTCTGGATAAAATGCTCGTTTAATTAACTATGATAATCAATTTCTCATTATTTCTTACAGTTTTCATTCGATTTCAATTCTCAATTTGGAGTTATTTAAATATTTTAAATGATGTAATTCTATTAGTATTATTTATCATCTTACATTTCAATTAGGCTTTGATTGAGAATTTCAAAGTTAATTTTAATTTTTTTTTTTGTGGAGAAATATATAATAATTGCAGTATGTTTTATTTTTGTTGATTTTTTCCCCTTGATTTGGCTATTAAATAGTAATGGAGATTCTCAGATTTTATTCTACAAAAAACAAAATCAATAGTTTATTAGAATTTCAAGTTGGTAATGGCGTATTTTAAATGCATTAATTAATATTTTTATGGATTTACCTTGTGAAATTCGACAATGGAATCGTTGATTTGTCTACAAAAATATTCAACTGAATGATCTTGGAAAATTTGATCCATGCAACTTGAAATTTTCAATAAAAATTCCGTAAAAATTATGCTTCTTGTAGAGCGCATGAAGCTATGAGGAACTGGTTTATTTATTATCAGATGAGATTTGATTTATTAGCTGAATGAAGGAAGAAATAAATAAGATTTTTATGTTTTGAAATTTTCCGATATTTAGTGAAAAAATGGAAATAATAAATATAATCTATGATTACATTGTTTTAACATAAAACTTTATGAGCTTTAGAAAATAATTCTCACTTCTAAAATCCAAGTTTTCAAATTGTATTTATTAATTTCCAGATTTGATTGTTTGTTTTTATAACACTTTACAACGTTTGTTTACTCATTTTTATTTAATAAATAAATTTTAACCATCCAGAAAACGTATTAGGAATTTATTAGAGTCTAATATCGTGAGCACTGACAAAGTGAATGTTAACCAGCGTTTCTAGGATGTTTTCATATTTTGAATATTAGAAAAAAATAACTAAAATTGTTTGTTATTAAAAAAGGAATAATATGTTTTGAAAGTTTTACGTCCAATAATTATCTGAAATGAAAGACAAATAAATGCGTAAACAATTAATTTTTTAGTCCAGCATAATTAAGTATACATAGGCAGTTTTTCTCTTTATAGTACCCCAGAATTACGTGTGCGCTTGGAAATATTTATAGCAAGTGAATCTGTTCTCAGTTTTCATATGTTAACGAACTTTAAATAAGTCTTGATGGCATTTGATTAGAAAATCAAAAGTACCTTTACTTACCTTTTCTTCAACTATTTACAGCTTTTCATTGAGACCTATTTAAATTGCCCCATCCAGTCATAATTTGTTATTTTAAATGAACCTTTTTCACACCGTGCACTTTCTTCAATTGCTTAATAATTTAATTTTCTGTCAACTACTTCCAAACTATAAAATTTAACATTTCAAAAAAAATCCAAATGTAATGACGTATTTATTGGACTTATCCGTACATGTTTTGCAATTAATTTATAATGTAAACTTTACACCATATATTATTTCAAAAAGTTGATTTATGCTATTTTCATTTTTAATATTTCTAAATGTTCTTTCAGTACTGTTTATATAAGAAACACAACATTTGTTAGTTTATAAAAAGTGAGCTCGAGATCTGTAGCCTTCAATTTTTGAATGATTATTAATTCAGTTTTTTTTAATTTTCGTTTAGGTTCTAATTTTACTCAACACCCTTTTTTATTCTATTTGTAAAAACGCCATGATATATATTAAATGCAATTATACATCAAATAAAATTCAGTTTCACTTTCGATTGTTTTTATTTGAACCCTTAATGAAAATTCTTTCATCTACTTCTAACAATAACATGAATCTCAGCTTTCAAATAATCTTTCTCCCACAATAGTATATGTTGTCGTTTTTAAATCTTTGATCTCAATAACCTTAACAACAGTGTACAAATGTTTACAAAACTTTTTTGGATTAAGATTATAAATAAAAAATAAATTCTATATTTTTCAAATATAATTTCAAAATGAAACTGCAAACAAAAATGATTTGAATTAAACAAATCTTAGGCTGATCTTTATATTTGTTTGAAAATATTAAATTCTTTTTGCTTTTTTCTTGTTCAAAATCAAATGACCAAAAATTTGCATGAATTAAAATTTGACGAATTAACAGTTGTTATTATACATTGGTTTGGATCAGAATTGTTCAATTGTTTTTATGGAACAATTCCTTCTCTATAAACCTTACATAGACCTTAACATAGAAACCAAATTTCATCCAAGTATTTAGACAGTAAAAATTTTTCATTTATTTATTAAACATGACTTTGCGTTCTCGATGTGCATAAATAACTTGAGTCGATCAGTCATCCAATTTGTGTCTCATGTGATATATATATATATATATATGTGTGTGTGTGTGTGTGTGTGTGTGTGTGTGTAAAAAGAGCTAAAAGAGATTTTTAAATTATAATTGTTTTTTAAAATTAAATGCAATTGTTTTTAATGTGGTCACTTGTAGAGATATTTAGTTATTTGAGATAGTTTATGACAATAAATCTTGTATATGTGTATATATGTATATATAATCAATACACTTTGATTTCAACTTGATTGACAGTTGGGCTTTTACGTTTGTATTTTTTATTTTTGATAAACATTTCAATCATTTCAATAAATTGGATTTGTTTTTAATATTTTCTGTCTCTCAAATTTTCAAATTGATTTTTCAGATTCTCATTTTTTTAGTTTTTGTTGGTTTTTTTTAGAAGGGGGCATTCAAGCATTTCCAGCGATAATTATAATATAATCGTTTCATAATTACCTTTATCATTTGGTTTATGGTTGTTGTGTTGTAAAAATAAGTTAATGTTTACCATTTAACGCTTTGTTTGATTTGGTTTTATGCGGTCCATTCAGTAGATAAGTCTGGTTCTCACACTTCACGCTAAGGTTTCATTCAAAAATAAATGGTTATCTACACTTTTTTTTTAAAAATATGTTTCAATTGTTTTTCCGGCCCGAGATGTAATCATTATTTTGACGCTCAATTCACGAGATTTTGATGGATTGATATTATTTGTTTTTTGCATTTACTTACCTGATGTGAACATTTTTTTCATGAAAAGTTTTCTGTAGCTGTCTATAATCAAGTTGATAAGCAATTTATCTATGAATATTTCCCAAGGTGCTCATGGTGCTGATTGATAATGCACTGAATATAAGGACAAATATAACGGTTTTTATAAATATATCACAACAATGAATTTATAATTCGATTATAAATTAAAGAAACCCGACAGAAAGCCAAAAATTATTTTCCCTGCCTTCAGTGACATGTTAAAATCAAATTAAAATCAAGATTATTGTATCGAATAACATGTTATAATGAAAAGTGATTTGTGCTCATTTGAGTTTTGTTTTAATTAATAAATTAATTACATATTTTAATTTGCTAATTTAACTCTCGAATAGTAACAAATATTCATTTGCATTGAAAAGTGATATTTTGCCTCAATATCTCTATGTAATTAAAATTTATCAAAATTGGCTTAATTTTATCAAACAAACCGGGGAGGTATTTGAGGCTATTGGGCTCATTGGAAAATTAATTAATTTGTTCATTATCCCGTTCAAATACGCAGCAAAGTGGGTGATGTTTGTAAATTAGCAAGCTGTGTTTCGTGTGATGAGTTGATTGGCAATATGCTATTTTGTGAATCGCGGACCGTTCTCTAAATACTTCTCTCCTAGGATTAGGCCCGCCTCACCGATGCCCTTATGCTTAAAACACCATAATCATTTTTCGTTGCTCGACAAAATAATAAAACAGCCCAACTCAAATTTATGGATAGCGGAATTTCGATTAATTTACTGTATGAGTTCGTGAGGTAGTGGTCTGTCTGATAAATGGCTTATCAGATAGGCGTGAAATGGTGGATTAGCGTGCCTCAGCAGTCGACATGTCAGTTTTATCTTTGTGCAATGTTCGATAGGGGTGATCTTACAATATCTATCTATATATATATATATGTATAATAGATCTTTTATTGTCATTTTACTATATTATCCATTACACAGATCTTATGCTTTTATGAGTTTCAGTTCACACTGTTCTAACTGAATTATTTCCCCAATTTATAACTACTAATCATTTAGTGTTTTTTTAATAGCTCATCTTTGAAATTCCAAATTATTGTTATCCCATAACAATATGAAACCATTTTATTTATCTCACTTTTGACATTAAAATTTCTGGCTATTCCTTGCTAGTTTGTTAATAGTCTGGGTGGGGGGGGTTTCGATAAAGTTTACATAAATAGTCATTTCTAACAACTTTCCAAGTTTTTGACAGTGCCAATTTTTTTAGTTTTGAAGGTATTTTTCCAATGATGTATAAATTCGATGCCAGTAATTATGATTATTTATTTTGCATATTGTTTCTTAAATTCTTGAATTTTTAATCATTTGATAATATAATTAATTGTTAAAATTTGTTTTTAATATATAATTTTATTATTTAGGGTAATAAAATGCCTCTAATGTCTTCATCTGTACAAAATCCATTTAATTTTATTCCATTTCCAATTCACGACCCATTTGCTCAAAATATTGCTAGTCCACGTTATTTATTACCAGATCCTAAAAGAAGTAACAATTGATCCACTATAACATTTTATTTAATTTTATTTCGCCTCAGTTGCTGCAGCAGCAGCTGCGCATTTCTATTCATTACCATCCACCTCACAATTACATGAAGCGTGGAACTGTGACGTGCTCTCTTCTCAGCAGCAGCAGTCTCTACTTGGTTCACACAACCACGATAACAATAATACCACAAAATCCACACCGAATTCAAGCGCCAACAGATTATCTTTCTCTGTTTCTTCGATTGCTGATAGTGATAAAAGCAATTCCTCTAGGATATTAACCGATTCAAGATCAGCAGCTGATTTCCCCGGCAACAATTCTGTCCTTCATTCTGGAATGCCTCTTTCTCCAAGGTATTGATTTTGACTTTTAGAATTATTAGAAACCCAAAAAACTAAACCAAAATATTCGGTATTTGAACGTTTCCTATCAACCATAATATAAAAGAATTTTAGAATAAAACAATGATAGATTTGCTCAAAACAGTAAAGAGAAAGTGTGCTTAATATATATTTAATTATAGAAACGGCTATTGTTAGCCTAAATGATCGTATTTGTAATGAATATAATTTCTCTTTGATGTAGCATTCAAGGTTTCATAGGCTTTCTGATTGTTGAAATGAAATAATAAATTTTGGCTAATGGAAATTGCGCAAAAAGTTATTCAAAAAGTTACTCTAGTTCAATTAATTAAAATTTCGGGAAACATTTTCTATAGAAATGTAAATTATGTTAATGTTGGACATGTTTAATTTTTTATCAAAATACCCCATAACGCATGGACTTGACTGTGAAATGAAAAGACGAAGAAAAAACAAGTCAAACTCCTATTGTAATATTTACTATTAATGTTGTCTTGGTTTTGCGCATAGAAATTTTGTTATGTAATAAATTGAAAGAATTCTGTTTATTTATTGGTGAAAAGAAACCAACATAAAATTGAACAGTAACAGTAATTTCCAACCCCATTGTTTGCAAGCACTGATTGTTTGAAACATTGTGAAGCATGTGAATTTATCTCCATTTTCCTATGGCCTATAAATTATAGAATTGAATCATTTCGGGAATTCAAAGATCAAAGTTCTCTGGTGACAAATAAATTTCTTTTCTCTATTTTTTTGACATCCTCTAAGCTCATATCTGTTTGAAAAAAAGATTTTCGCTGATTCTAATGACAATATCCGACTGGTATAGTTGTTTGTATATTGAAAAGAATTTTTTCTCTATCTTTTTTGTTCTCTTTGCTCATCGGGTACTTTGCAATATTAGCTGTTATTCTAGGATTTTATTCCTGGCAGCATTCAAATGTTTTTATAATTCCTTACAAAGTTTCATTCATCAAAAACCATAATAATCCCTTCTATCAACGTTCAACTTTTTTAGTATTGTCAAAATTTATCTATTATTTTATCATTTTAACACTTGCTAAAAACTGTATCGGAAATTATTGTATAATTTGAATTTTTTATTGAGAAAAATTATGTAAAATAAATCTGGATCATGATTTTTAAAGCGGTATAAGAAAAGTTGTCTCTTTTTTGAAAGGATTTTGAAAGGATTTTTGAAAGGATTCCAACAAGATAAAAATATGGAACAATAAAGATTTGCATTTATTTCAAAGTTATTTTTATTATTTTAATTTGCTTATCTAATGTTTATCAAATGGTTTTATCCATAACTGAGAAATCTCTCCTGAGCTGACAATAGTTTCTTGATAAAATCAAATCGGGGACCTCCAGCGCCTATGCGCGCTAAATATATGGCATTGTCTCACTAGAATTGCCCTAGGAAAGCCAGTGTAAATATCATTGAAGCACTGCTTCATGATTGTTTTATCAATTAATAAAACCCTTTAATCAATTGTTTGACTGATTCGGTAATTCAAACAATTTGCCATGAAATATATATGAAAACAATTTGCTGTCATATAATTTCTTAGCACATCTCTATTGAGATTAAAGTGATTAGATTTTTAATGAACATTTTCCAATCCAACCGTTCAGACAGAACGATTTTGTCGTACGTGATAGGCTTTTCATTTTTGATATTTATGATGACGACAATCATCATCTTTTCCGTATGAAGGCCTGATTTGTGCGTTTTAGAATCTTATTTTTGATATTCGTTACAGAATTTTGTTTAATGAGTTTGAGGTACGATGGAAACTACGATAGAACTTTTACTCGATACTCAGGTGTCATGTTTAGCATTTTTATTGATATCGATTTTTATTTTTATTTCTATAATTAATATATTAATATTAATAATAATAATAATTAATAAGTTAGCCTTTTCTCTATTCTTTATCAATTAAACGTTTTTCGACATAAAATAGTTTCTGTTCACTCCAACACGAAATTTAACTGAACTTTCTCATAGAATCTTTTTTTTCATTTTACTGTTGTTTCCTTTATATGCATTCTGTCATGATATATATATACAGTTATTTTTTAAAAAATAAAATATTTAAAAAAATTTTAAAAATTAAGATTTTGCTATTTCCAATTTAAATAAATGTTATATATATATATATATATATTTTCTGTTCTCCGATTTCACTAAAATTTGGTTATAATAATAATTATAATAAAAATAGTAATGACAAGTAAAACAATATTCAATTTACGATTTGCTTAATTTATTAATTTTTTATTGGGAAATTATTTATTTGATTATTAATTATTGTCGATCATTGGGGCTAGCGAAATTCATCAGGAAGACTCCTTGTAATTTTCTATCATCCATTTTCCATAATGCAACTATGAGAAATAACCCAATATTTATTTAACAAATATTGTCTACTGATCATCATCGCTTCTTCATGTAATAATTTATCTATATATTTTTATTGTAAATTTTTATTAATACTCAATCCTGAATTTTTATTGCAGATATTATTATTATTATTATTATCATTATTATTATTCAGTATGTTTGCGGCAGCTGCTGTTGCCGCAGCGCAGGCAGCAGCATTTAGCAGTTCCAACTCAAGTCCTGACGTCAGTTCATTACATAAAGCAGCTGCTGCCCATTTACGGTTTTTGTCATCCCTCCATTATCAGAAGCAACAACACTCGCCAGCTAGTAATGGACTCAATATGGTCAGTTGTTACTCAAATCCGGATCTCGTGTCGTCTCGTAATGTAAATCAAGGTAAATATCACAACTACGGTCCTACTATGCATCAGAAAACTACCGCAGATGATAGAAAAACCTATACAGAATCTCTAGTCCCAGATCGCTATCATCAGTCGTCTGATTCAATCCGGCACGTTTCAGGGTTCCCGGGAGACAACTCTAGCATTGAACCTCGGAAAACCTTGTATTCGAGCAGGAATTCAGTGGATCAGCGAGGGTAAGTAAATGATATCAGTGTCTCACAGGCTAGCCTTTCACGTAGTTAAAGATAATTCATATTAACATTGGAAATACAGTAAATATCAATACTCAAAATGAAGATTCTAATAAACAATATTTAGTTTTCTAAAACATTTTAAATAACTTTTTGAGTAAGAGAGATGTAAAGTAACAATTTCAATCAATAAATATTAATGATTATATATTAATACTTGGTTTTGTTTAAATTTGATATTATTCTCTTTAGGAAAATATTAATCATTTCTTCTATCATTTATGTATAATTTCAAATATTTATTTTCTATTGAGATTTAGTTTGTTTATTAAATATTTATTAATTGGTTTTGGATGAATACTTTTTAGTTATTATTATTATTATTATTATTATTATTATTATTATTATTATTATTATTATTATTATTATATTATTATTAGTATTATTATTATTATAATTATTATAATTATTATTATTATTATTATTATTATTATTATTATTAAAGCATCGAATAAATCTATGTAATAAATTATATTGGTTATGTCAAACTGAAATAGTTATGTTTCATTAATACTTCTGTTTCCATTTTATATTACTCAATGTAAACATGAAAACGACTAATGTTTGCCTGTTGTTTTAATTGTAATATTTGAGTTGGCGAAAAATTGGCAGAATTTAATTTATAACTAGCGTAATTTTGATGTATTTCGTAACGACTGATAGTGGATTCCCAATCAATCGAACATTCATGGAAATGTGCATATAAATATTTTTATATATATATATATATATTAATAATATCAACTTTCATATGCATGTATAAGTGAAAGTAATAAACCAATTAATTTAACACAATCAGTTATCGATGGGAAATGTTTTACAACGATTGCTTAGTGATGAAATCTATTCATTGGTAAAGTGAAAGACCAAGCAAACTCCTTGATGAAATTTAATACTCCAATCTAAATTGTAAATGATTGGGATGCCGTGTTAAATGTGTATGTGTTTTGGTGTTTTTCTAGAAACTTTGTCATTTTGAATGAGCGCTGTTTTTGTCAGCTGCTCTGTATGGATTGTCTTGAATATAGGTAATTGTTGACTTTGCCGTTGGGTTTGCCGTTGGGTTTGCCGTTGGGTTTGCGTAAATATAATTAGTTGCAGGTAAACATGTTGGGAATTTGATTTTTCTTTACTTAATCCACTAGTGAATTATTGATAGCCTCTACTTACAAGATGTGATTACGATCCACAATATATATATATATATATATGTATATATATATATTAGTTTCCTACAACTCCAAGCAGTTTTCGACAAATAAATTATGACGTCAGTCATACATCGCATTGCACTGACGTTGATGCTGCCCGCTGTTTCTAAATTTTCTATTACTTCCAAAGTCATTTTTTTGTTATATTATTTTTCCGCATTGTTCGAGCTCTCCACTAACATCCCAACATTGATATTTTAACTGAACATTTCTTGAACTCTGGCCGCATTTTACACTTGAACGTTCGGCTAGAATGTGACCTTCCCGTCACGCCCAACATTTCTGAACTTGGAACTTTGTCTTCACTTCTTGTATATCTTGATTTACGGGTGTGATCTGGTGTATTAAAAATTGGTCTGGATTTTCGAATCTGATTTGGTTGCTGCTTTCTAACCGTCTCTGCATGACATCTTTTCAAGTAGCGAACCTAATGATTGCTCAGTAAATATTTCTTGTCGTACTCCTTCATTCTTATGATGACTTCTTTAGCTTTTTCCATTCATTTACCACTCTCAATTTTAAATACTTTCAATTTACATGTTGAAAATTCACAAACAATTTTTAATTTTCTCTTTCTAACTAGCTTTAAATATTTTTATGAAAATTTGTTATCCAAATGTGATTTAAATATTCTAGTACTTTTACGAATCAACAGAAATTAAATATTAAAAACAATAAATAAAATAATCAATATAAAAAAATAAAAAATTGATCCATAATAAAAATATAGATTTATTAATTAATCAGAATTAATAAATTAAATTGAATACTAAATTTTGCTTTTCACTTTTGTAATCGCTGGGTTTGCTCGATAGTTTTTGGAAGGTAATTCTGAATTATATATATATATATATATATATTTCCCGCCAATTTATATAAATTAGTCTGAATAATCGGGATTCCACTGTTTATATTTTAATTCAATTTTTAATTTTCTCATGACAGGTGCCTTAAAAGTCATGCAACAACTGTTTCGCATTTCTATGGCTTCCAATTCTTGCAGAAACAATAAAAACTTATTATAAGTTATTAGTATAATAAAGCTTATAAAGAGCAACGTTTTACAGCATAGAAAACTCAAGATACCCTTTGATTTTAATAGCAGGGTTAGATGGTTAAGATTGAATTGGAAATATAGCATTCATTTGCACGCAGCGATAAGATGGTGTAACTCAAATAAACTCCTTGATTCTAAAAATGTAATGAATTTCTTAATCATCTTTTGGCTGCTATTCTTATTTTAAGAGTGATTTTGCTGATTTCTCTAAATTTTCCAAACTGATGGTAATGTACATGGGTCTGAACCGTACAATGAAATTAAACTAGAATTAAAAATGTTATTGGTTAATTTACGACAATGAATTTGAAAGGAATTTCAACAATACATTTAAATCCATGCCTCAAATAACTCACGAGTGACAAATGGTATTAGGCGGGAGCACACTTTTTTATGAAGATCGGCACATCCTGAAAATTAGCATGTAAGAAACTGTGCCCACAACTTCTTTGACAATTCAAGTTCTTTCTTTTAACCAGCCTTTTGAGAGGATGCAGTGCCATGTTCTACGTATAAAGATAAATAATAGTCAATTTAACGCTTTGTAATTTTTTATTAATATTTATTTTTAATAATTCAGTTCATCAATATTAAACACAAATATAGTGCAAATAAATTGGCTATTGTTTTTCTTTAGAAGTGAACTTCTGGCATTTCATACTACCTACTAGTAAGCTGGTTTAGATCTGTGGTTCACAATCGTTTGAATACAGAAGACTCCTTTATATCTGAAAAATACCGTGAACCGCTGATAATGGCACTGTGAACCTGGCACATAAAATACTAGAAGAGAGTAGGTCTTGCGAGGCAAAAGTGTTTATCGTCAAAAAATTGAACTTTATTTCTTAAATGTGTATTTTCTATAAATAAATAATGAAAAAGGGAAGATTCATTTGAGCGGTATATTGAGGTGTCTCAATGTGCTGTAGGTCTGTATAGTCCATGGTAGCACGTCTAGGTTGTTGATTCACTTTGGAACATTTCCTGAATTGAAATATATTCTTAAAATAAGGTTAATTCCAAAATGGTTAACGGGAAACTAACTTAGAAAACAATTACGCATAATGTCGACTAGTTGTTATCATCTAAGAAACTCGGTCCCAAGGAGGATTGAACCCAGTAATGTTGCCATCCAGTCCTAGGAACCTTATTTGTTTATCATTAATCATTTATGGTTCCGTATTAGTGTATTATATGGAATTACAAATAATTTCAATAAGTTTCAATTTCCCTAAAACCCACTAGTAAGAATATATTTTAGAATTTGATTTGACGACTGCTAGAAGAAGCGTAATTTGTCAATAAAACATTCGAAGTCGATGATAATTTGTCATCTATCTCTATTTCACAGTCCGCAGTTGCACAATGAAACCAAGAAAATCACCAACATTTATTTCTTGATAATTAAATGGATTAATTTTTGAATTATTTATATTTCGTTTGTCATTCAGCTGTCGGTTTCCGTGTGATATTGAAAAAAAAATCAAATATCTATTATGTTTTATTAATATGTTGTTCATCTTTTTGATTAATTTTAACAATTTCCTTTTGACAACGAATTTGTTTTTGGAATGAAAAATATTTCGCTTCAACGACAAATTCATTGATTTTCACTGGAATTCGATAGAAGTGTTCCTAGAAATCAAAATGACGGAGATTATGTTTGATTAATTAATTTTCAAATATTTTTAGCTGATATTGATTGAATTGTGAAATGAAATCCCAATCCATTAATTTCAAATATTATTTCACAAATCGATTGTTTGGTTTGTTTGATTTGAGTGTTCTTTTTAGGTTTTATACAATTATTTTTTGTTTTAATTTATCACTCACTTTTTATAATAGTTTTCATACATTGTTATTGAGTCTAGATAATTTTGATGTTGAAACTTCCTCTATTTGTCCGCTATTTGTTTATATGAATTCTAAATGTTCGACAACGCGTTTTGAGCCTATTTTCAACTGTAAACTGGCCACTTCACAAGTTTTGCAAGCCACGAGTAGTAATATTCTTAAACATCAATAAATTATATAAATATTTTTAATGCGATAAAATAATTATCTAATAATTATTATTATATATTTCATATACAAATTATCAGTAATATCTTTTTTTATTGGTCACTTTTGAAGCTTTCTTTTTTTCATTTCTTTTCATCCTGACATGAAATCAAAAATTAATTATTACTTTATAACAGCTGATAAATGCAATGGTGAAAATAAATAAGAAATTATCGCGTTTATATATTATGGTAGATCTTTGTTTCTTATAATGGTGGAACTATTGTTCCAAATAAATTCAAATACTATTTGTTTTGTTTTTTCGTTAAAATCGGTCCGAATTATTATTTGGAATCCACTAATATTAATTTGTTTTTCTTTGTTTTAATTAGTGATTGACATTGATAACATTGATAACATTGCATTTTCTTGTTTTCTCAATTAGTAATCACATAATCTTATTACATGTTAAATTGGTTTTTTCTCCACATTTTTGAAGCATTGCTGCCATCATTATTTCACAACAATTGATATTGATTTTAGTGACAGATGAATGGAAATTGCAATGGCACAGTGCTAATCGATAGATGGATTTATAATGCGATTTATGTTGACATTATTTCTAATAAGGCTCCCATGTTCGATTTCCCTATCGGAATAAGCTGTAGTAGTTCTGACAGTAATTGACAGCTTTTTTGGCCAATAACGAGATAAAAAATATCACTTCTCAAACTATTGGTTGAGATATTTTTAGTTTATTTGTTAATCGATTTTATTAATTAATAAAACAAACAGGTGTTGTTTAATGTTCGCTCTTCATACAATTGGAGCAATTAACGGATATGTTAATAGCCGGGGTGGCTTTCTCCCTTACTGCACTTCATTCTCGGATTGCACTGGCTCAGGAATTAGACCCATTCAAATCATGAAGGATTTCGCTTTCAATAATCATTCTCAGTCATACATAATAATGCATACTTATAGTACTAATTAAAATAATGATAATAATAATAATAAATGTATTATTGATTATGATTTTGTGTAGTGCATATTATGTGGGACAAAAACAATTTTTTAACAAGATGTTGCGCTTTTTACCTTGGTCCGTATTATAACCGGAAAACGGATAGTAAATTAATTAAATTAATTAAATTAAAAATATTAGTTTAATAATAATTATTACAACATCAATAATAAAAATTGCTTTTGTGTAACAGTTAAATTTTCCAAATGACTTGGTAGTTCTTAGTAAATTGAATTAAATAATCTCTACTGTCATTTGATCTTTACATTAAATATGATCTGGCGCTAGCTTTGATAAAGTTTTTTTATAAATATATATAAATATATCAATGAAGTAGTTGTTTATCACAATTTTGTTGATATTGAATAATATTCATACATTTCTGTGTTAAATTATGATGTTTGGTGTATTTGTCTGCACTATCGGATTATTTGCATGGTTTAAAATTAGGCGCCTATATATGAAAACAATAAAAAAATAAGATTATTATTATTATTTGATATCTTGTTTCTGAGCAGCCAGTAAATGCCTTCAACTGGCGATGAATTGAACGGACAAGCGACACTTATTATATTCTTTGATTCATTCACTCTTAAAATTTTCATTAATTTAATGGATTCACTGAATTGGTTTTCATTGACATTTTTTATTTTATTATGTCATTTTGAATTCTATATATATATATATTACCCAAGTTCCCATATGTTACAGTTCTTTGTCACTAAGCAATTTCTGGTGAATGAAATTTGCATTATAGTTATGTGAAATTCTCGAAATATTTTACCAGAATCACAGGACGAGTTTTTTTTGTTGGGAATACTACGTATAAAATTTGTCTTGCACCGGTATGATTTTCTCACATGTCCATTTTCCTGACATGACAATATGGACGGAATATTTTTAATGGACACTGAAAGTAACAAGAATTTATTTTAATATCTATCTGCTTGTTCAATTGTATAAGATTGAAGCAAAACGTTATTACGTTTACCTCAACCTAATTTACTTGCCAAATTGTAACCCAACGGTGTGAGGTATAGACAAACGCGCATCAAATCACCCATTAATTTTGTGTACCTTTTGTGCTAAAAATGTCACCTGTATCTGTATTTTATATGTAAAAAAGTGCAATACTATATAGTAGTAAATTTAAAAACTTTTAAAATCATGATTTATCAAATTAAATAAGTCTACCAAATACTTTTTTTAATTGAATAAAAACTGCTGAGAATATTTATATTTTCAAATTGAATGAATCTGATTTATTTGTTTTATTCGGCCAATTTCACATATTGAAATATTAACAGTAAATATCAGTAATTTTGATGAACAATTTAAATTGTCATTAGTACATGTAATTTTAAATACCAGCGTAACTAAATTTCTTTGAAAACACTAATGGTTTCAAACTTTCCTTCCAATGGCCAAATTTTTATTTGTTTGCTTGATTTCTGGGCTGGTTGGGCTAGGAAGTGTTATCTAAGCTAGTCGATGAGCTATGTCAGAAGCGAAGGAGTTCTTGCAAAATACTGAGTCGCGTATCCTGTGGAATTTTATTGTTTAGAGTTATAATGCGTTTTCATTGCTCCGAAACATTATAAGGAACGGTAAATATATACAAAATATACTTAAGCGTATTAGCTTGGTTTTTGATTAAAAACTTTAGTTATATTTTAAACAATTATGTACTTCTGTAAATACTTAAAGAAAGCTTGTACGATCCACCATAACGCATTAATATACGTAAAATTGATCCAGTTCATTAATATTTTAAACAAAACTTATTTATAATGAGTTCAGATTTTTCTTTTGTATTCGAATATCATTTTTAAATCTGCATCAAGTTTTAAATCTGTATAACAAATTACTTTTTTTGATGTATATGTTACGGCTAAAGTACAAATGTCATAATGTATACATTTGCCGGTAAATGTGTACATTAACTGCATGGCTAGGCAAACGTAAGTTTACCATACATTTACCGGTAAATGTATACATTATGTTTACGTCCTTGGAAAATGTAGAAATAATTGATAAATGTGAATATTTAACGGGAATAGTACATATCATCATAAACAAATATTAAACAACCTTAAAAAATGTATTTAGAATTTATTTTTCGTCAAATCATAAGAGATTGCGTTAGTGATTTATTGATTGTATCTACTCCAACGCAACTCAATCTGTTGGGAATTTCGGAATATAACTTGAAATATTTTCTAATCACTTGTACTTTGCACTTTTACCATTACCTCTAGGTTAACTTAAATATGGTAACAAAATAATCGGTAAACGTATGTTATATCCACATTTGCCCAATATTGTAGTTAATAATGCATACATTAACCTGGAAATTTACATTTACCGTAACATATATCATAAAAATTGCATTCTAACACGAGGGTAATTTCCCAGTGAGTAGTATGTTGATCTCTAGCACGGCTTCCAATTCTCAAACGCCACATCAGCCTCTTGTTATCAATGGGCTGAGTTTGTTGAATATATAAATTTCCTGTTTTAGTTTATTTTTCTTGGAAAATCTATATTAAATTAAATGTATACATTATATGTTTTGATTTTAATATTTTCAATTTATTTTAGATCAGTCACTTCTCCAGATTCACCAAAAAAGCCTCACATTAAGAAACCCCTTAATGCATTTATGCTTTTTATGAAAGAAATGAGACCAAAAGTTCAAGAAGAGTGTACATTGAAGGAATCTGCTGCAATTAATCAAATTTTAGGTAAAAAATGGCATGAGTTGTCTCGGGAAGATCAAACTAAATATTATGAGTTAGCGAGAAAAGAAAAAGAACTTCATCAGCAATTATATCCCGGATGGTCAGCTAGAGATAATTATGCTTCCCATGCTAAAAGAAGGAAAAAGAGGAAATTACTCAATTCATCTATGCTAAATTCAAGAGATGGTTTTTTGTCAATGAATATGATGCCTATGAATCACTATGGTCCAAACAATTCCGGTTATGGGGATCGGCATCCTTGTGATATGCGCACAAATCGTTCCAATACCGATTCTGGTAGCAGGAACAATTCCATGGACATTCTAATGTGCAATGAAACCGGTCGACGTCCGAATGGTGCCTCAATTCAAGGTATGCACGCATCTGGACCAACAACAAATGGTAGCAATCCAAAAAAGTGCCGAGCACGTTTCGGATTGGAGCATCAAAATCTGTGGTGTAAACCTTGCAGGTAATTAATTGCTATTAATTAATTAATAAATTATTAATTGACAGTAGTTAAACATTTAATTTAATGTGTTTGCTCCGTTGTAATACTGTAAATGTCTTATGCAGTGTCGTAACTAGGCAAATGCAACAGTTATATATATATATATATATATATATATATATACAGGTCCCAGTTATCGGGGGCCCTAAAATGGTTTAAAAATAATGAAGTCAAATAACCTCCCACCATTCAGTGAGTAATACAAAAGTAACATAGTGCTAAATCGTTACATATGATGTTGCCCTTCAACAGGATTGTGCCGGTAAATGTCATACATTGTCTTGTCATTAGTAGAATTGGAAATTCAAATTTGCCATTCTTATTTATAATCTTACAGTCATTTATTCATATTCATGAAGCCTTTTATTCGTTCCACAATACCAAATAATTCCTCGATTGGGTAATTACTGGGGCAAATCTGGAATAAGTTACTACTAATAGATTTTAACCGCTTGTGACATTATGAAACCGACAATAGTCCATAATTACTACCTTTCCAGGAAATAAATGGGGAAGAAGCCGTTGACATATACGTTGAATAAATGCATCCAGTTAAAGCTCACATTGACTATTTATATTGTATAATTCTCCTTTTATATATTTCACGCCTTAAACTTATGTTTTGCCGACGATTCGCTGGTAAAAGCTGAAAGGGTTTTGCGGCAACTGGCCAATAACCGTTACATGAAGGTGTATGAATGTTGAAACCGGTTTCATCTTTCATTTACTAATATCAATTTTTGTTAGAATAGAAATCTTTCATTTAATGTTCTGGGAGAATTTCTCTCAACAGGCACGATTGCAAGGCGTTTTCTTGAGTGATTCATAGATTTTATTATTCTAGAAACTTTTCTGCCAAATGAAGAACATCTTTGACGTTAGATTGTGTGTGGAATCTTCTTCGTTTTTAAAAAGCTGCAATCTTAAAATCGTCCATGCCTTCGAATTCACCATTTTGATGTGTAGCAATTAATTTGTATGTTATTCACCTCCAAAAGCCTTTTTAATTATTTTCTGAGATCAACTGTTGTCATTTCTCCATTCAAATTAAAGAATAATGAATCAAACATTTAAATTAATATATAATTTGAGTAAACAATGTTGTTGTATATCATATTTGTCGTGATTGGAAAATTGCGCACAGAAATTTCATTTTTATTACAAAATTAAATTATTTAATTATTCTTCTTGTTTTAATCTTTTCATCTTGTATGTATATTTTCTCTCATATACCTCACTATCTTATTATCGCTACGATAAGCTTATTTGCCATTTGTTTCTGAGTTCCACACTCAACTATAGTAGCATTGCAAACTGATTAATTAATAATTGCAAAACTAATTCAGACACGGATTTTTCATGCTTGAATGTGTCAAGGTTTCATTTGGATAGAGTTTACTTGATCAATTCTCACGTTACTTTCCAGAGCTTCCTCCTTTGTGCGGTAATAAATAGTTATGTTATGAAGCAATAAAACAAAATTTTGCTATCACAAATCGCTTCGAAAATCGTATAGTAAAACATTTCGTTAATATAAATAATTATTATAATATAATTGATAAAATAGGAGTCGTACAGTAGTAGTACAGTTGTAGTACAGTTGTAGTACAGTTGTAGTACAGTAGTAGTACAGTTGTAGTACAGTAGTAGTACAGTAGTAGTACAGTTGTAGTACAGTAGTAGTACAGTTGTAGTACAGTAGTAGTACAGTTGTAGTACAGTTGTAGTACAGTTGTAGTACAGTTGTAGTACAGTAGTAGTACAGTTGTAGTACAGTTGTAGTACAGTTGTAGTACAGTTGTAGTACAGTTGTAGTACAGTTGTAGTACAGTAGTAGTACAGTAGTAGTACAGTTGTAGTACAGTAGTAGTACAGTTGTAGTACAGTTGTAGTACAGTTGTAGTACAGTTGTAGTACAGTTGTAGTACAGTTGTAGTACAGTTATAGTGCAGTTGTAGTACAGTTGTAGTACAGTTATAGTACAGTTGTAGTACAGTTGTAGTACAGTTGTAGTACAGTTGTAGTACATTTGTAGTACAGTTGTAGTACAGTTGTAGTACAGTTGTAGTACAGTTGTAGTACAGTTGTAGTACAGTAGTAGTACATTTGTAGTACAGTAGTAGTACAGTTGTAGTACAGTTGTAGTATAGTAGTAGTACAGTTGTAGTACAGTAGTAGTACTTTTGTAGTACAGTAGTAGTACTTTTGTAGTACAGTAGTAGTACAGTTGTAGTACAGTTGTAGTACAGTTGTAGTACAGTTGTAGTACAGTTGTAGTACAGTTGTAGTACAGTAGTAGTACATTTGTAGTACAGTAGTAGTACAGTTGTAGTACAGTTGTAGTATAGTAGTAGTACAGTTGTAGTACAGTAGTAGTACAGTTGTAGTACAGTAGTAGTACTTTTGTAGTACAGTAGTAGTACAGTTGTAGTACAGTTGTAGTATATTTGTAGTACAGTAGTAGTACAGTTGTAGTACAGTTGTAGTACTAATAATAGTAATTAATATTATAAATACTGAATTCAGAAATGTTTCGTGTGATAAATAATTTTTTCCCTTTAATTTAATTTTGCACTTCTAATTTTAAAATTTTTATGCATTTCTAGACGAAAAAAGAAATGTGTTAGGTTTATTTACAATACGACAGATGATAGTTTGGCAGAATTAGTGCAAACAATCAATCCAGACGCTACCAAGCAGGAAAACCGAATGCGCCATGCTCGATTAGATAGTTCATATTTGAACAAGTCGCCGCCGTTGCAAAACAATCGACATATGTCATCACCTGGAATGGAACACATAGATGAAATTGGTTCTTATCACATTGATGCAAACAGTTCTTTCCGTTCATTTTCATTATTGAACCATTCATCAAATAATTCTTCGAATATCGACCATAGAAAATCTCCCAATTTCGATTACTTTAGTCATCCCAAAAAGCACCTACGATTGGATAATGGTGATAAGAAGTTCAATCGTAAGCGTCATATTTCCGTGAGTTCCATAGAGAATGACGATCAAACCGCCAGTCGCAGTCCACCAAGTTCAGCAGAAAACAAAGACAAATTGATCAACAGATCAGTTTCTAATCATTCAATCGAATACCATCTCAATTCGAAATTTGAATCCAGCCAAAATAACAGCAATCCTAACTGTCAACTGTCGTCTGACATGATCGGGTTCGAGTTTTCTAATAACAGCCACGGTAATTCTTTTGCACTGGACAAAGTCTTATCTAACGAGTACGTTGCTGTTTCCAAATCATCATTATCAGCAGCAGCAACAGCGGCAACATCAGCAGCAGCAACAGCAGCAGCAGCATCAGCAGCAGCAATCTCGGAATCAGAATTAAACAAATTGTCAAAATGGGAAGCCTCAGTGGGAAATCCTCAGTCGATAACAACAATTTCAACCCCTCCAACTCCCGCCATGTATTCTGAACTCGAATATTCATCGTTAGTTCCGCAAATATCTCACTTGAATCGTCACTGTGAAAGTCGGGATGAATCTCCTCCATCTGCAGACAATGAAAAGTCAAATAAAAAACTGAAAAAATCCAACAATGATGATGAAGATGAAGATGATGATGATAAGTCCAATAACAATTTACATGGCAAAATCAAACAGGAACATGACGAATTTCGAGATCCATCTGACAGTTCCCAGCATTATTCAGAATCTGTTGCTTCAGAACCCCTTCGTTTATCGACCTTAACACCTTTGGTGAAATAATTAAAACGCTTTTCTTCCTGATCGAATTCTCATGAATGAAAATATTCACCGTAATTATTCTGTTCTTGGAACTGACTCTCACTCATTACTATTCGAGTTGGTGGATTATCTCTCTCTCTCTCTCTAAATATTATAAACATTCTATATATATATATATATATATATATATATAATATACTACCTAATGCAAAAAGATAACAATTTTATAATATTTTCCAAACACAGGGTCAAATTGTATTTTAAGATGTTGTAATAATAACTTTTTTATCCTTTCAACCACAGCCACGCAACAAAACCATAAATTGTCCATTTACAAAACAGGGTCACACACGAACCACATTCTCAAAATGTCAATATATATATATATATATATATATATATATATATATATATATATATATGGACATGTATAAATTGATGATATATTTGCCGCGTATATAATATAATAATATATATATATATATATATATTATATGCCGATTATTACTATTGCTATTACTATCTCTCACACACTTGACAGGGTTCATTTAAATTCCTTTAATTTTTGTCAAAACTTTTCCTTTTACTTTGCTTGTGAACATAAAATTGGCAAGTTTGTTGTTGACTTTTTTTAACAAAGAAATGTGATAATGTTTTTTGTTATATACATATTATACATATATACATATATATTATTATTATTATTATTATTATTATTATTATTATTATTATTATTATTATTATTATTATTATTTTTGTTATTATTATTGATAATGATAATAATGCGATTGTATAATATCATTTATATTCTTCAACTTTGTCATTGAGCTGCATTTTGAATGTTTCCCAATTGGATTATATATTTTTAACTGAATCTTTTTGATTGTCAACAATAGACTGATATATAATTAGACGAATATAAACTATAAATATCTGTATGTACAAATGTTATACATTATTTGTTATAAATATGTAATTATATATATGCAACAATAAAAGTAAACTACGATAATAGCAACAACAACAACATCAACATCAAGTGAATTTGGTATTTAGATTTCTATACAGGGTTAGATGTTAAAGTGCTAGTTTGGTAATTATTGGTCAGTCATATTTTTAATTTTAAATTAAATTATTTGGTTTTCAATAATCAATGTACGTCGGCGAAAAATTGATAATTTGTGAATAAAACGATTAGCTTTATGTGTTAATTTTTTATTTTTGCTTATTATTATTAATTATTTTTATTTATTATTATTATTATTATTATTATTGTTGTTATTAAATATTTTTATTTATTATTATGTTACTTTATTTATATGCTTTTGGTAGTTATTGAATTTCACTTTTAAAGATCAAGTTATTTTAAGATTTTGATATTAAGGGTAAGTTGAGGGGAAACCACTTAAAAGAAGAAAAATTTGAAAAGAATTGTCTGATTAAGTAGGTTTGTAATTAGAATTCATTGGGATTTATTTAATTTGCAATTATTAAAGTGGATATTGAGAATAATGTCTATGATTTCTAGAAGAGCTTTTTTGGGATAATTTGTCCAATTAATGATTGTTTCCAGAAAATTCGAAGCCAAATAATTATTATATTTAATTTCTGTTTACTAATAAAAAAAATCAGTGGTTGAGTAAATTTGGAAATGGGAAATGTTTAATTACTAATTAAGTATGAAGCTCATTTGAGGAATTGTTGAATGGTCATTGATATGGGGAAATTGCTAATTCAATGGCAATCAGTAATGTGGAAATCCTATGGCCATGTCCTAATTGCAGGTTGACACGAGAATAATTTCAGTTTTCTAATACAGCTACCATAGGTCTGACTTGTTGGCTTGCGGTTGATGATTTTTCAATTTCAATTGGAAATTATTTCATTTCATTTGCATTTCCTAGATATTTACATTTCAATTCTTGCTAATCCTTGTGCAATATCTCGTTGTTATTTGACCTGTTTATGATGAATTTGCTTTGCTGAGCTTCTCATAGGATATGTTTCTGAAAATATTGAAATTAGTGAATATTTTGGTTTGTAAAATACCAACTGCCAATATTAGAACATAGGGAAATGAACAGAATCGGTTGTTCAAGTAGATCATATAACCCGGACTAGTTTGGTGTTGCATACTTAATAGTCTCAGCACTTCTGCTAACCCGATATGGCTATGGAATATTTCCACCATTTCTCTGGACGGAATTTTCGCCTCGTCTAATTCAGATATTTTAAAGTCGAAAAAATATTGAGATTTGCCCAATCATGAATACCATTGGGGTCTAAAATATGACATTGTTGGACACTGAGTTCTCAGTTCTAGCATTGACATCATTCCACTATGCTAAATAGTTGAATTCTTTTCCAATGCAATTATCCGTTATTTATCCTTTAAAATCACGCAAACCTGACTTGGCCTATAAATCCAACATTAATTTAATAGTGGAATCCCTCTCATAGTTTTATTGTTTTAACCCATTCGAATATTAATTATATGCTTTCAGATATTGTGATTTAAAAGAAGGTGTTATAAGGTTTCAGATAAATTCCTTAGCGTTTTTCATTGATTTTTTTCTTTCTTTTACCATAGTAAGTTGTATAGAAACTTACTATGATGTTTTGTTATACTTACATTATAGTATAATAAAAATAATAATAATAATTATAATAATAATAATAATAATAATAATGGGTTCTTATAGAAAGTCGGTGTTTAGGTCTGACTCATTGGTGTCCTTATTTAATCTACTCAATTAACACAACACATTAATATTTATTTTCAATCTATATATCACAACTTTATTCACAACCTTCACAAAAATCGATTCAAATCACAATACTCTGCACAATTTCACAATAAATCAATGCGAAGGGATACGTCTTCCAAAGAGAGATGTCCCTGTCTGGTGCGCAATACTTTAATTTGTTTGGTTGATTGAATTCCCATCTAAGATTATTACCTTCTTTGCTGAACTCTCGGAAATATTCTCTTCGACCAACTGGCAATTTTGTTGATTTTCCTTTCCCTTTTATACCCATCTCTCAAATCGCGTCACCCGCAAACCAAATTGGTTTTGGTATTTTTGACATCTCCCCTTCCAAAACTAAATTAGATACTTCAGGGCTCACGGGGTTTCCATTTACTTACAATAATTATATTCGTGTCGCGTTCCCCTTTTATCCCGGGTTTCCTTCGTCAACCAATTTCGTTTTCCGTAATTAGGAAATTTGTAGACATCCCGAGTTTCTTACACTGTTCGGGTTTTTTGTTGACTCGGACTTCTCATTAGCTCGGGTTTCCAATTAGCCAATTAATTTTTAATTAATCTCAATTTTTATTAAATATTCCCTTCTGGGGACCCCAACCGATTTAATTTTATTATATTTGAATTTTTCTCGTCATTTGGCATCCGCCCATACTCGTTTTACCCACGAAATATTTCTTTTAAAATTTTTATTTGATTTTGGCTTTTTAATTATTATTTCGAATATCAATGTTTTTATTGAATTTCCATTTTACTTTTGTAAATTTTGTTAACCCCAACAATGATGATTGATGATTGATGATTGATGATTGATGATTGATGATTGATGATTGATGATTGATGATTGATGATTGATGATTGATGATTGATGATTGATGATTGATGATTGATGATTGATGATTGATGATTGATGATTGATGATTGATGATTGATGATTGATGATTGATGATTGATGATTGATGATTGATGATTGATGATTGATGATTGATGATTGATGATTGATGATTGATGATTGATGATTGATGATTGATGATTGATGATTGATGATTGATGATTGATGATTGATGATTGATGATTGATGATTGATGATTGATGATTGATGATTGATGATTGATGATTGATGATTGATGATTGATGATTGATGATTGATGATTGATGATTGATGATTGATGATTGATGATTGATGATTGATGATTGATGATTGATGAAGAAACTGTGATCCGTTACAACCATCTGCTCAATAGAGATATTCAACATTTGATCGCGAACTTCTCGCCATATATCAATCCATCAAACATTTTAAACGTTCTTTTGACGTACACACAGACCATAAACCTTCACCTAGTCAACAACGTCAGATCAGCTTTATATCTGAATTCTCTTGTCAAATCTTTTACATTTCTGGGAAAGAAAAAATTATTGCAGATTGCCTCTCACGTAACGTAAATGCTATTGTTTACGAACCTTTATTTTCTATTAGTGAATTTCAAAATAATCCTCCAACTTCCACAGATATAGTGAAGTTCGGAGACAAACACATTATAGAGAACGGAATACATTTCGACTCTTCACTTAACGGAACGCCCCATAAAATCCTTAACGATTCTTTGAGGAAATCAGATTTTCATTTGATACACGACATGCATCAGCCAGGCTCCACTGCCACCTTTAATTTGTTACATTCAAAGGTGATCTGGCCTGGTATTATTTATATCAAAATTTAATTTTATCTATAATAAAAAATTATTTTTAATATTCATCTTGTTTCGAGTAATAATATTTATATATAAAAGGCTTAATTAATTAATTATCATTTCCAACAAATGAAATTGATTTTCAATTAACAAAATTTATTTTTAACAAAATAAATTTTCTTCAAAGATAAGATAATAAAGAAAATTAGATTTTCACGGAAAATATTTAAAAATAAAATATTCAACTAATTTCTATGACGAAATTAAAAAGTTATTTATCAATAAATTATATCAATTTATTTAGTCAAAATGTATCAACCTAACTGAACGTTAAACATAATTTGAGAATTGAATTTTACCCTTACATAATAAATTAAATCAAATCATTTTAGTTAAAAATATAAAAATTGTGGTGGTCGAATAAAAAGCAAGTACCGATCATTGTAAATGGAATCTGAAGTTAAAACTTTTGGTACTTTAGTGTATATTACCTGCCCATCGGATATCAGTGCAAAATGGCCACCGCTTCTTTAAATTCATTGATTTCTCTGAATTTCCATTTTCTTCATTTAAAAGTGCAGTTTTGTTTGGTAGATTTAAATTTTCTATTCACAACAATCAATTGAAGTATAATCGGGTTTTGAAAATCAAAAAATTATTTATTGATAAAATAAGTCATTCTACTAAATCAGGGGTCTCAAACTCTCGGTCCGCGGCGTTTCCTTTTGCGGCCCGAAACGAAGCACGTGGATTTTGTAATTTCACCGAACTTATATAACAATTAAATCTTTATACAATGTATAAAGATTTTAAGTATTGCGGTGCCTGGGGTTATGCTTTTACTCACACACGACACGTGTTAGAATTTGAGTTTGAGACCCCTAATCTAAATCAAATTAATTTATAAGATTTATATAGATGAGTATAATTAAATCGATGAAATGTATATACAGTAGATACCGCTTAAAGAGAACATTTTTGGGACTTGAAAAAATGTTCTCTATAACCGATACTTCTCTTTAACAGATACTTTTTTATAAGGATAATTTTAAAAAATATCAAAAAAAACATTACTAATCAACACATTTATTTTTTTTAAATAAACTCCAACGCACCTTTCTCCTTTAACCTTAATTTTTTATTTGGCAAAAGCCTGTAAAATAATCCCGTTTCATCTGCATTAAAAATATCTTTGTTACCATAACCTTTCCTAATTTCCGGCCATTCATTTTTAAGCCACGACACCACCAACTCATTATTTACATCACCAGCTTCTCCAGAAATAGATCCGAAAACAAGAGAATGACGAGCTTTAAAACGTTGCATCCAACTCATTGTACAAGTAAAATTTTGAATCTTTAGGTATTTGGCAATTTGATCAGCTTTTTCAATAAGTAATACACTGTTAATGGGAATCTTTTTAGATCGTTGCAGCAAATACCAATCCCTTAACTGAATATCTAAATCATCATTCATATTTTCCAATGCTTATAAATTAAAGACTTTTCCTTGTCAACGAGAACTATGTTTCCTAAATTGCCACCGAAAGACTTTGAGATTATCACATTTTATTTGCTGGGGGGCCTTGAGTTGACGTTGGCTGAAATAAATAAAAAAAATCTAAAAACTTTTAAAAATTTACAATTGAAAAAATTTGTATTTTTATTGTGTATTTAATAATACTCAGGATTCTTTAAATATTTTTTTATGTTGCGGAATATTTAAATGTCGCATAAACTAATTAAAAATTTAATAAAAATATCAAATAAGATGATTTCGTGTTTAAATGGCTATGGACTATTTTTTTGATTTATCTTTTATTGCACTCGGCGTCTATAAGTTAAAAATATTAAAAATTATTTACATAAAATTTCATATTATTATTTCGTGAATAATTTAAACACAAATTTTAAATTATAAATAAAATTTTCATTTTCTCTTTTATTTCATTTGTAAATTTTTTTAAATAATTTTTCTAAATATCAATTTAAAACTTTAAAGTGATATGCAAATTGATTTTTATATATTTTTAACCAATAAATGAAAGAATAAAATATTTTTAATAATTGGAAAATAGATTTAATGTTATGGGATTCTGTAGAATTTATAATCACTTGAAATGGATGAGAGTGAAGAATGCTTGATATGCTATTCACCGATGAGCAGTGATATGAGTGTAACATTTGTAAATTGTAAGCATTTGTTTTGCAAGAATTGCGTAGGGGAGTTGCTGATAACGAATACTGCTTGTCCATTAGATCGGATTCCGGTTAGAAAGATTAGTTTTACTAATGGAACTATCAACAATATAATAGAAGTTAGAGAACTTATAAAAGTAAAATTATTTCTCGATTCGATTGATTCAAATCTTCATCAATTTATAAATGGTTTTCAATGGAATCTTTCCTTTCCAGATTTCAACGCCGTAAAACCTGCCAAACTCGGGACAGAGTTCCAAGAAATTATTTCAACTTTGGAAAATAATATTAAATTAGAAAACAATGCCATTGAATTTATAAAAGAACTCCTTGGCACTATATTTGATATTAGGAGAAATTATTATAAATCTGTTGAGAAATGTCATCCAATGCTGATATATGAATTTGATATGAGATCCTCACATTTAAGGACTATGATGATAATTGATAGCAATATGCTAAATGCTGCAATATTTCGCATAGAACAATATAGGAGTAACAAAATAAACCGAGAAAATCTCATAGTCCACCTAAAAGAATTATCAGAGAGACAAAAACAATTGGACAACGAGTATTGCTACTGTGGAAATTTGTTTATTTCCCTGCTGAAACCGTTTCTCGTTTACTTTTACAAATTAGTATCAAAAACAATGAAAGGGTTTTTCTCGAATGACATAATTGACTTCAGTCAACTGGATTTCTCAGTATCCGATGTGTATGACAGAAATATTCAAAGGATAAACGAGAGAAAAGAGATCGAGCTCAAAAAGCTGGGAAAGACTGACAAAGATTCCAATGAGTATTACTCATCCGAAATTTTGGATTATATTATTCGTGTTCTCGGCGGGTTGATCAAATTGGCTTCAACTATTTTGAAATTTATCAAACAAAACTTATCATTTTCAACTATTTTGAAATTGAATACTCTTCACGAGTTTTACTTATCATGTAGCTATGAAGAACTTTCAAATGAAACTGAAATGCCTTTCAAGACCTTAAATAAAGGTTTTGATATTCGTCTTTCTAGTCTTATGGCTGAAAATGTTTATGATATAACAAATAGCTTATGGAAAAATATAAAATTGACACAAATTTGTTTTCCTCATGTTTTGTCAATGAAAATAGCAGAGCAGAGAAAGATTTGTATAAACTTCATAGCATCTCTACAAGATAACTGCAGAAAAAGTGAAAGGAGTTGGAAAGTGGAAAAAATTGAAATCTTGGTTGAAAATTTGAAAAGTATTGTAATGAAATTTTGATAATTTCACTTTAGAAAGATTATTAATTTTTGTATTGTTACGTCATTTATATAAAAATGTTCGTTTAACGTATTGTATAAATGTCTTTGGGGCCATTGTTAAACGGTCCTAAAACTTATCATGTATAATTGCTAAATAAAATTCTTTTTGCCTTGTTTTTTATTTTACTTTTATTCAATAATAATACAAAAATGGATTATAATTATTCATTGCCAGTAATTTATTACCTTTACAGAAAGCATTTGCAAGCCCATAAGAAAAAGTAAAACGTAACCAAACCACATGGAGTACAAAAATTGGTTTATTTAGGCTTTTGAATCTGGGATGTTATAACAACAGTTTTCAGTGATTACTTATTGATATTCGTGATGTAAAACTTATATAGTGTTATTTATTCAATGTTAATTTTTCCACTCTTTTCTAAAATGAAATCATTAGTAACGTCATCAAAATCAATTTGTTGTAGGAGTTCACTTTTAATTGACATTAAAACAAGCTGTTTAACCGTTTTTGCAGCATGCAGGTTCTAAGTTCATTTTTATTGAGATTGGGTTTTGAGAATGCCAGTTCTCCACTAGCATTACTAACCATCAAGCTGAGATATATTCTAAATGCAACATCGATGTTTGGAAATGAACTGACAAGATTCAAGTCAAATAATAAGCTATACAACCTGTGAACTGATTAATTTTCTTGATTTTTACTTTTAAGGAAATTCTGAATGAAAAGTCTAAAATCTTGTAGCTCTTCCAAAAAAGAATTTTCTAAATCATTTGGATACCGTTGTTGGAGTAAATCAGCTCGGGCAGCCACATCATTTGTCGAAAGTTTCCAAATTTCTGTTAGGACACCAAATAAGTTGTACACTGAATCATAAGCTTTTGTTCGACTGACCTATTCAACTGACAATTTATCAATTATTGGCAAATGTTTTCACTCAGAAATTTTCTCTATTTTCTAGATTTGCTTCTTCAGCAGACCCATAATCTTCAAATTTTTTTACGAATTTTCTTACCTTTATCTTCGTTTCTGTAGCTAGTTTTTGGAGCTTTATTTTTGGCTCGTGTTTCAAATTTTTCATAATTTTATTTTTGCAAACAAATATACTCTTGCAGTGTTTTTGATAACTGCACTACTGTACCAAGTTCCAAGTTTAAATTTTGAAGATATAAAATTGTGAATAGAAGAGGTCAGAAATTGTAAGGGAAGATAGAAAATGAAATTAAAGAAATCAAAGTTATTGGATAAATTCGAGTAAAAGCAAAAAGCAACTAAGTCAAACTTATCGACTTCAGAAATCCGCAGTAGTAGTCAAGTGATTGTAAAATTCACTTGGTATTGAAAACGTGGTCTTCCTCCCGAAAGGTTGTAATAAATACCCAGTTGTCATTGTAAAGTGGTGACGAAGTTTGTTAATCAATAAAGTTTATATTGTCTGGAGCTCGTTCTTATTGTTAAAAAGGCACTCTTGAAGTCAGATCAACAATGGGAAATATTTAATTACACCAACAACCCCAAACATTTGATTGATCAATGTTTATCTATCATTCTGACATAAATCCTCTGCATATCTTCACAGCCAACAGCTTTCAAATGACAAAATATATACACTTTTCCAGTACTGTGACTGTAAACTTTCTGCGTTCAATTCCAATTTACCCTGCTGTTACGATAATGGTTTTCAAAAATCTCCTCCACTTACTCTCTTGTTCGTTTATTTTACTCTTAAAATACTTTATGAGAAATAAATTAATTAGTGATATTTTATTTTATGTCAACTTTGAACTGTTCCTTTTTTGATATTTTCCATTAACCCTAGAACGCCTGAATTTTAAATTTTTAAAATTTTGATAGACCGCAAAGTCTATCAAAACATGTAGCTCAAGAATGTTGCCGCTATAATGAGTGACGATAACGTCAGCATTGTCGCAAGCTCTGAAAACGTTATGTTTTCACAACTAGATACGTTTAAATAAAACGCTACGAAAACGTTGCACTAGAAGTTAAAAGGTTAATTAATTTCTTATATTAGTGACTTGGGATTTTAAATTAAAAAAAGCCACAACCTGTTAAAATATGAAAACGGTAAAATGAATGCCAGCAACATATGCTGTTTGCGCTAAATATTCATTAGCTAAATTTTGAATATAAGACAATCTGAATTTGGTTTTTTTTATTATTTCTTACATTTTATGGAAGTACGTAAGTTTAATTCAAATAACTCAACTATAAGGAAATAGTGGAAAATTATTTGAAAAAAAAATCTTCAAAATACAATAGGAATTTACACACAGACATTAGCGGGGCCATACTGTAAATAATTTACAAATAACGGAACTCCTAGAGCTGAAATGTATAAGTGCTCGTTTCGCCGGGCCGTAGGACAGTCGTTTAGTGATACAATGCTCCAAAAATTGAATAATCTTTACAATAATGCTTGGTTTGTAGGAGAGGTTCTTAGACTCCCAAAATCTAGTCGCATAATAAACAAAGTTTGGCCAATAAAATAAAATGATTGGCTGTTTGGATTGCATAACCCTTTCAATAATCATTTCGAGAATTGAAAACTGTTGAGAGCATCCAATAATATAGCCTAACGCATAATTGTATATCCAAAACCAATATGGCTTAAATTCCATTGCTTTAAAAAGCGCCGTTACAATGTCTCCTGCTACATCGAATTGAGAATTATTTATCAAAGTCTGAGCAAGAATCGGCTGGAAACAAATGAAACAAATAATAAAGCAACAGTCTTCCACAACTGTTCGGTATTTACTGTACAATCCCAACAAAATACCTTCCAACCATACATCAACTCTGAGACTCAATTCTTTTAAAAGTATTAGATTTTCTTTGGCGCTTTTTAAAACCACTAAGATATTTCTTCTTGATGTTGCATCTGGGACATCGGCTTGATCTATTAATCTAGCACACAAATCTTCTATGACATAAAAAACTTTCTCTATGGTTCTCATTTCGATGAGTTTTTCGTCATATCTAACTGCAAAGGTTCTTGTTAGTAATATACTTTGATAGAAACGCTTGAATTCTAGATTATCTTTTAACAATTCAGCACTCACATCATTTAAGGATGCATATGTACATTTTGGACCATCAATTTCATAGCTTACCGGCTGCGGGTTTGGTGGAAATATATAAAGGAAATCCATGTCTTTATTTTTGTCATCGTGAGTTTTTGTGGAAAGCTTAGATAAAGTATAGTTTTTAATTCTGTCTCTCAAGTGTTGGGGCAAAAATTCGTTATCCTTTTTTACAAGTCGTTTCAAAACTGATGAACTATCTATGCACATTTTGTAAAGATCAGTCATGTATTTCCTATGTTCAGGATCTTTAGGAAGTTTCTTTTTTAAAATAATGTGACTAACATAGCCTTCCAGAATTACTCCAATGTTTGGCTTTTCATCTAATTCCTCTTGAACTGTGCGATGCAAAGATTTACTTGTGGGTGTTGAAACGACTTTAGGAACAGTAATAGAAGGAGGATTCATTCCAGATGATTTTCGTGAGGAAATATAGTTCTCGTATTCCAACATTCCATAAGAAGCCAGAGAAGCATTAGTGCCCGATTCATCTATACCTGAATATCCACTAGATCTTGCCAAATTGATCTTCCCAGCTTTCATGGAAAAAATTGGATTAGGTCTGTATGGTATTTGAGTATGGATGATGTTCTTACCAAGTTTACTCGCTGTAGCTTTTCTTAATAATCTTGTAGGAGACCTGCAAACTATTTTCTCTTCCACTTCAACTGTAGTTATATTCTTAAAATAAACTCCTGACCATACAAGTTTAAATTTATCAATTGTCGTCATAATTATTGAAATACTTTTTAATGAATATATATAAATAATTCGATAGTAAATGATAGTAGAATGTTTAGGATATTATAAGTAAGTCGAGACTATTTCGGTTTAATATCTAAAATCCTAATAATAACTACAATATCCCAAAAACAATGTGAAATAATGATTGGTTTAGTTTGAATATATCAGTTTTAGGCAACTTTTTACCAGAGGCTTTAGTTATAAATGATAGTACAAATTTACATAGATTGTGTATTATACAGGAATAATGTTGCTTTTTCAAGGACAACTGATGCAAAAACATGTCTTCCGCTGTGTCTGTAATCATTAGTGCCATTCATCTCCAGGTGACATCGTAATCTTCGTGTTAATCACATTTTGAAATAAAACTTTAACCTCTTGCATATTAAATAATTTCAGTTTGACAGGGTCAATAAAAGATAAATTGACAAAAATACAACTTGATTAATTTATTAAAACAAATGTCTATTTAAACACTCGGAAAAATTAATAAGTGGCTTATTTTGATTTATCAAGTTGATTTTCCTGAAGAAAAGTGAAAAAAAAGAGAGATTTTACAATATTTAATCTCTGGTCATTCCATTCTGGTTACCCATTTTATTCAAAATCAAAAGTCTGATTTTAATTAGCTAAAAAGAATTCAGAGATTTATATTACTGGCAAGTTTGACTCATGAAAAACGGAGATTTTCCTAGTAAGTTTTATCACATTGTAAATTTTGAAAGAAAATGAATGTCCTAAAATATTTTCCAGGTGAAATATACAATCACATTTATAAAAGAGGTTTGTATAAGAAAACTATTCAGTTAAATTTAAATTTTATTTTTGCCAAAAAGTTATCAACCTAACAATATAGTTTTAGCAGCGTGCTAAATTGAAAAAGGCACCGTTAGCATGTAACATGTTGGCTGTCAAGAGCTCGTATGTGACTTCTAGCTAATATTTACGGCGGCTGGAACCGTATCAATGTCCAACTTGGTTCCTTGAACATTTTAAACTCTTTTTCATTGGCAGTAAACTTGTTAATTTACTAAATCCAAACTTATCAATATCAGTATAAGTGGGAGAACCCCGTCTAATAACTTTGGACTACCATAAATCGTTATGAATTTTATTGAATACAAGATGAACATCTTGTCTTTAAGTACTTTGAAAAATAGATTTTCGATTATAATCTGATTAAAAGCGATTATGGCTAACCCTATAACTTTTACCCAGAGAATAAACGCCTAATTCTTAAAAGCACGTCAAATTACATAATATTTTTCTCCTTTTTTAGATTTTTAAACTAAATTATTTAGCACCGTCATTTCCTTGACGATAATCGAGTGCTTCATTGAGATCGTCAATAAGGCTTCTATTTTTTGAAAATGCTTTCCTTAATCTTTCTGTATAGTGAAGAGTTTCATTTGTTAAATCATAATTCTTGGTGGCATTGATTGTGGGAAATGCTTTTACGAATTTGTTTTTGTAATCATCGGCAATATTTGTCATATCAAAGAATCTTTCGGTTTCTAAAATCAAATCTTCTATATCTGCACCCACATCGTATGTTTCTGGTAGTTTCATAAAATTTGTAATCGTGGTAGCTATGTTAGCCATAGAACTTCTTGTGTTAATTGGATCCATTAAAAAGTCAATATTTTAAATACAATGTTTATTCTTATTATTACAATAATTTGTTTGAGGAGTTTTCTATAAAAATAATGAATGCGTAAGTAAGGATTTTAACATACAATAATAATTTAATTTATAATTAAAAAACCTCACACTGACTATCAATATATTTCTGGGTGATGGAAACCGAAAACAATTGAAAAGATAAAAATGAATATAATATTGCAAAATCAAAAAGGAAATTTATGCGGTCCATGGTGTAAAAAAATTAATATAGTAAATAATTGTTTATGCCATTAAATAAAGGCAGCGTTTTAACAAAATTCTCAGATTCACAGCAGCCAACTCAGCTTAAAATTTTATAATTGTGTTATGTAACTACAGCTTCCCACCGAATGTAAAGCAAATGCGTTGTATTCGAATAGAATTTTTTATTTCGATTTTCAAATTGTCTTTTTGCTAATACGCCTTTTCGAATATAGGCTGACTCAAAACATCGAGGAACTTGATAAGCGTTAAGAATATCTTGATTTTATATAAGGCCACAAGAAATCAGGTTGGGTGTTTATCCGGGCTGAACCCATTACAAACCTAACAAACTAGAATCCAATCAATGTTTGGTTGGTTTTCTTGGGAACCATTAAGGTGTCACAAAGAAATGAGCATTTTTTAGCCTTCCTTCCCTTGTCCCTTTTATTGTAAAATCAGCTATAACATCCAATTATTAGAGAATTTCAATAACTGGAAGCAAGTTCACCTATTTGTAACACCTAAGAATTTAAATTGTCTACTGCAGCATTTCCAAAGAATTTCTAGACTTGATTTATTATGATATTAAAGATTGTAAATAAAGCTGCTCATTTTTAGCATGAATTTGATTATAGTTTGTTAATAAATATAGTGAGGCCTAACGCCCAAGGAAAGTTCCAATTAACAGTAATAATATTGATTATAATCTGTGCCTAATTAAATGTGCCAAACCGTTTACTCATTAACGTACAAAATTAAACACAAAGATAACAGATTATCAAACATTAATTGTATGAGCATAAGCATAATGTGAATATTGATACTAAATTATATATAAATTGTCAATTAATAAAAATGAAATTTGGAAAAATGATTGCAATAATTGTAAGTATATCATATATTAAATTAATCATGAAAAATATTAATAATTTCATTATAAAATGATTTAGTCTTTAAATGAAAACCGATTTAGGCAAATTGTTAAATTCTAAATGAAAATAAGCTTAAATAAAAAAAGATTTTTATCTGATCCAAATTTAAGACAAATCTTTTATTTATTGAAAATCACAAGCTTCAACATACAACATTTATCATCGAAAGTTATTTTCCAAATATTTCAATTAATAATCTATGGTCATTTTAGGCATTTTGAATTTATTAACAACATAATATATAAACAAATTCACTTGTTTGCTTGAAAAATAAAATTAGGAATATAATTTTAAAAATTTCATTATATAAAATTTTTATATAAATATTTGTTAGTTAAACTTTTAAAATTTCTCAATAATTACGATTAGTATCGCTTTAGTACTGAAGGAAAATTAATGCAACAAGTTTATGATATTCAAGTAACAATATAAGTCATTTTGTCAATTAATAAAAATGAAAATATCTTTTTAAAATAAAACTATTTAAGTAATTTGTAGAAAGATAATTGAAAATAGAAAGTTGATGTACAAAAACTTAAACTTAAAAAAATACCAAAAAAGTGCGTAAAATATCGATGAATTTAAAGTTACCAATGAATGTAGAAAATTAAGCAGAGAGGTTTAGATAATGTTGAATAAACCATTATTTTCGAAGAGTTTGAAATAAGTAATTTAAAGTCAATTAAATTGCATGTAATTGGGAAAACAGATGGTGGCAGCGATAATGTATAATATTAGATGAAAATCCATTTTGGGAAAGAAGTCTGAGTCTTTTAATATTGTCATTTTAGTTGGGATTTTATGAATTATTTAAACATGCTTTAATTGTAATTGAAATCTTTAGATTCATAACCTTCCTCTTGAGTGTCTTTTGAAACTAACAGATTTCGATTTTGTATTTCCAAATCACAATTTTATATTTAAGTATTATAACAATGCTGATTCCAACACTAATGCAACAATCAAATATCCTTATCCATGCTATTCATTTGTCAAGGAATTCTAGAAAAATATCCTAGAGGTACTTATTGTATCGAAAGCGCAAAAATGCTGATGAATACTTTTATTGGGTCCCAAAGCACTTAATACAGTGCGTACAAAATATGTTTACAACTTTTACATTTCCATATCTGAATGAAAAAACAGAAAGTAGACAAATAGTTTATGGAGGAAGACAGTTACTTATTTTCAACAATTTTATTATCAATAAATTATTTAAAAGATCTTGAACGTTAGGTTAAGTAATTATAGTTAACAATATAAATATAAAATTAAATTATTTTACCAAATAAATAATCAAAGGACAAGCAATTTAATATGATTTATATATTTAGCTTAGTATTTTACTTGTGAGTGCAGTATCGGTACAGGACGCTTTCGGAGCTAGATGTTGGGATAAATGCTTACCGGACTACCAAAGTTGTATGCAAAATTGCCAGAAACCGGAATCTGGAGACAACAATTGCACATTTCAATGCAAAAATATCGCAATGAATTGTTTATTCTGTAGATACAAATAAAATTGTCACTCGGAAAAATATTAATAAATAACTGTTGAATTACTTTAATAGTTTCGATAGGAAAATTCATTTTTTCGACTCAGATGGCAATTATTCGACATTTTTATTATCTGATTAACCAACATAAATATAAATGAGAACCCCATCATATATTAAATAAATTAATATAACTTCATCAATGATTGGCCATAATATACTTGAAATACACAATAAAACAAATACATAAAATCACAATTAATTATTAATTAATTAATAAAAAGTCAAGAAACGATTGGCTATATTATATTTAATACAAAAACAAACAAACAAATAATTAATCAGGTATTTTTGACTTTTTTCACATTCTCGTTATTGATTGCACACTAAAATCGATCAAATAAAATAATATCGAAAATCAATTTTCAAACCTCCTCAGTCAACTTCTCAACAGTTTCGCATACTTTCGATATGCAATTATTGCTCTTGATTATCTGGATCAATCGCTTGTTTTCCCTAGAAAAATAAATCAATAAAAGCCATCAGCCAATGAAATCACGGAATTATTACTCATATCGCCCCTTCAACCTCCGCTTCAAATCCCCATTATCCTTGGCAAACTTCTGCAGCATTATGACAACTTTCTCGGGATTTCTCACCACATCTCGGATGGAACTTACTTTGAATCCTGTCATGTCGATTTCTGTGTTTCTAATAGTTTCAACTGGAAAAACCGGTGGCAATTAATTGAGCTATAAACACACATAATTGTCAAATACCATTTCCTTCGGATTCCGAGGTACCCGTGTTAAAGCTTGTGATATTAGTCAAATCATTGAGACTGGAACATTGGGATTTTGTCCCACTCGAACAAACGGAGCCAGCAACGGATTGATATGCAGGCGGCAATTTGCTGCTTCTGTCTATTAGAACTTCACAACAACTTTTCTCAGACGAAATCAACGAATCTGTTAATGTTGTTTGTATTTTCTTATTTTCTGATGTTGATTGGATGATGTGTTCTTCAATCAATCTCAGGATTTCAATCGTGTTTTTTGCTGGTTCTTTGTTGCATTCAAGAGGAGATACAATGAGCTTCCTTGCTAGCATTGCATTGTAAATATTATTTATATTTATAGAAACGGTTTCCGAATTATCAATCACTAACATCAAAGATTTCGACATATTTGATAAACTTTCCAAAGAATCCTCCAAAGTTTTCTCTTTTTCTATTAATAACCGATCCAATTTCTCCTTTTCTTCCGATAAATTATTCACATTCCTTTCTAGTTCTTTAATTTTTTCATATAATGTTGATTTTTCGTTTTCACTTATTTTCAAGCCATTTTCAATACTCTGAGTTTCCTTAATTGAATACGTCAAATCTTCAGACAATTTCTTTATCTTTCGACACAGAGATTCGTTGCGAGAATTTAAATGCTTAATTTCCTGTTGTGAATTCACCAATTGGGTTTTTGCTTCAGTTTCTAGAGATTGCAATTTACAATTGCTTTCGGAAAGTTCAAATTGCAATTCTTTTATTATTCGATTGTTCGAAATATCTCTCTGTTCCGTGATAGAGTTCAAATGTACAATGTTCTTTTCATATTCCATCAATTTCGATTGTAACTGCTCAATGTCTAAATTACACTTTTCATATTCCTCTATTTTCTCCTTAAATGTTGACAATTCTTCTACTAGATTCTTAATTATTTCCTCCTTTGCTTTTATTTCAATCATAAACTTTTCTGTTTCTTCGTGATATAAAGCTTTCAAAACACTTAAATCATGAGATTGGGGAGCTTCTAGGATTTTCACAGTGCTAAAATAAATGAATTTTGTTAGAAATCGATTTAAATGTGGGAATAGGAAAAGCAGTATTTTGAAACAGTTTTTCATATGGAAAACATTTTGTAAGAAACATACAGATAATTTTTACAAATAATTTTAAATGGACAACCTGACCAATCATCGTTCAACTTCTTATTTTGAGTTCAATCGAAGGAAAAAGTACATACACGAAAACCAAAGAATCTCAAAGGCCTAAAGATACCATTGAAAACGTAGGTTCCAAGTAGATAAATGTCATTATCATACTCAATATTATGATAGAAATACAAATTCATAAATATTTGAAAATGTAATCGATATTGATATAATTGAAATTTGAATAATAATAATATGCTCATGCAAATAATCTTTCAGCATAATATATGAATCCATAAATATTTAAAATTGTAATCGATATTGATATATTAATTGAAATTTGACTAATAATAATAATAATAATAATATGTTCAAATATATGAGAAAGACTTATTGGCATCAATATCGAGGCTATTTTACATCAATTCTATATTTGTAACATTATAAGGGAAATATGCAATATAGAATGACAAAATATAATCAGTTAGACTATATTTCTTACTCTGGAGTACATAATATAAAAATAATTGATAGTCAATCGTTATAGACCTAAAATGTGCTCTGTTATAAATTAAACAACAGTTTAATAGTTTTTATTATTATAATAAATAATAAAAAAAATTATTGATTAAATTTGTCCAACGAAAAATTATAACAATAAATATTAATTTATATAAATAGTGAATAAATTAAAAAATAAAGTAAAAATTAATCAATTTAAATAGGTAAGCTACAATCAAAAAATTTAAAAAATCATTTCTTTTAAACAAAAAATTAATCTCATTACAAAAAAATATTTTCATGTCAAATATACTACTCAACTCTCACTACTATTATCACAATAACTAATAATAAATACAATTTATTCATTAATGATTGAAATATAAATTCATAAATATTTAAAAAATTAAATCGATATTGATATAATAATTGAAATTTGAATAATAGTAATAAGAATTTATACAAATAATTTATAACTGCTTGCAATCCTCTTTCTATTCCTCTACTAATAAAGTGTATTTGAATTTAAAACGATAAACAAATACAAGCAACAATGAAAAGTATAAAATTTTAGAAAAAGACTAATTTGGAGCTATTAAAACTGGAAATTTGATAAGTTTTAATAAATATTTTCTCAATTTATTAACTATTTAGTAAATATATATAATATCAAAGTTTACTCGTCAGAAACCGAATTATCCGCTGATTTCTCTATAACTACTAAAGGGCTATTATTTACTTTCAACATTTCTTCACGCCGTTTGATATCAGAGACTATTTCTGAATATCGGTGGATAACATTTCCTAACTCATCAATCTAGATCCATTCATAAGGAATACATTATTCAATGAAATTGAGATACTTTCTGCATTAGAGTTTTCAACGAATCTTGATTAAAAGTTTCACTATCAAATGACCTATAAGCCGTTTGGTTTAATGATTCTTTATCGAAGTATATCGAAACCGATTCATTTTGCTGTGGGGTGATATTTGAGATGTGTCCCAGTCTAAACTGTGGACTATACCTACCATCACTGTGAGATGCGTTAGATTCTGCAGTGCTGGAGTTAAGGTGAAAAGAAAGATCTCGAAAACTATCCTTAAATTATCAAAAAAGAATTTTTTAATTTTGAAATTTGCTGTGGAAAACTAACAGAAAGTTCTTTCACTTCGTTAAATTTGTCCATTATAAACTGCATGGAAACATTTCCCGCGTCTTCTTGTGCTAAACAATAACCTAAAGCTTATAATATTTGACACTTAAACTCCTACCGGCGTCAGTATTCGGTGATTGGCTGATATTTCTTTCAATATCAATTCCAACCTCTGTAGACTTATTTCGGGAAATATTATTTGACATTAAATGCTTGCGTATTAGATCAACGGATTTTAAAATTGAAATCCAATTTCTCCTTGCTTCACTCACACTAGAGTCACTTTTATCCATTAATTTTGGATCAAATTCATTTTTGATGAATAAATGCTGAAAATAATATATGACTCAGGTTCATTGATTTTGTGGAATAAATGATAATGATAAACAAAATCAATAACACTGATAGATCAATACACAATATTTCATCAATTACAAAATTATCAGTAAATGGATTAATTGATTTATTTTAAATTCGAGTTCAATAATGTAATTATTTTTTTTTGGAAGGGAACTTTTTTCTATTAGTAATGCTGATTGTAGTGATCTGATTGCCTATATTCATTTTAGGCCCAAAGATTTTAGTAAGTTGATTTGAAAATAGATCAATTCAAATTTGGCTTTTACTTTCTCGTTATTTATCTAAAAGGAAAGTTTGTGCGAAATTTGGAAACATTTCAGAAACCTTATTAGGGATTTTTTTTGACAATTTTGATTATTTGGTACATTACATTATTTGTGTATTAAATTAGTCAAATTAAATGGTCAAATCTAGCCTGACTTAAATTTTTAGATTTCATTGTGGAATTCATTGATTTTGTGGAATAAATAATAAATAAAAAAATCAATAATGATAGATTAATGTAAAATTACAAAATTATAAATCCATTAATTTTAAATTCTAGTAAAAATCTCATTCTGAAAAACTTAATTGGGATTGGATATTTTCTTTCTCGTTATTTTTCGAAAAGGTCAAGGCAAAAATTCAGAAATATTAAGAATTTTTTGACAAATTTGTATTTTTTGGTACACTACATTATTAAGTGTTCAATCCGAAAAATTAAAAGGACTTTGTTTGTGAATGTATTGCTGGAATGTTATGTAAATCAAATTTGGAATGAAAATTTAAAAAAATAAATTGAATTGATAACAAATCTTGTTTTGTTTGTGGTAATCTTTTCTGCTATCCATTTCTGATAGGGTCTTTTGCCTTGTTCTTTTTCCATTTTTTGTAACTCTAGATATCATATTCAAATATTTTTTTTCATTTAACCCAAACTGACATAACAAACGAAACCACAAACAAAACAAGATTTGTTATCAATTCAATTAATTTTTTTATGTCAGTTTGGGTTAAATGAAAAAAAATATTTGAATATGATATCTAGAGTTACAAAAAATGGAAAAAGAACAAGGCAAAAGACCCTATCAGAAATGGATAGCAGAAAAGATTCCCAAAAAATAGAATGAAATGATTTTGAAGGCGATAAAATGTAAGTCATTGACAATGAGTATCATAAATCAAACATTCTATTACATTTGCCCAGCAGGTCCAACAATTAAGGATTCCTATAGTGATTTGTTCAATGCTGAGTAAAGTGCTATTTACGTGGGAAATATCAGAAAGCTCAAACGGGTGAATTGTGTCAATAATTTTCAATTCTAATGGAAAAAATAAAAGGTTAAAAAATGTTTTATCGATTTATTTTTAATTCTAGTTCACTAAAATGCTTATTTATCAATTATAATGATTTCTCTAAATGTTGGAAAATAATTGAAAATTAGCAGGTGATTAAATTAAAATAGGAAAAATTGTATTTGGAAGAAGACTTTATTATCAATTAAACCAGTGATTTCCAAGGCGATTATAGCTTCAAGAGTTTGGGGGATCAGATAAAGAGGTGATCCCTATTTGGATCCTGGTTTTCTGAAAATGGTGCGCTAGGCAAATGAGTTTGGGACACGCGACATAAGCATTAACAACTAAATGTAAACAGCTTGAAGTTTTAATATAATATTCGAATTACTAATCGGTTTCCTAACTACCTCAAATTAACTGTCTGACTTAAGGAATTAAATTATCAGTCATAATTGATGGAGAGGGGGGAGGGGGTACCGTTACCTCGTGAATTTAAAGTGGATTGCTACAAAAAATATTTTCACCAGCGGCAGTAACTATGATTTGATCAAAGTCTTGTAGATCTTACAAAATTAAAAATAAATTATTATTTAATATTAAAAAAATAAAATAATTAGTAATTAATAAAAATTATTTTTAAAATTAAATTACAATAATTTAAAAATTTTTATTATTTGTCATTATTAAAAATTAAATTTTTGAAAATTATTTATTTTTTAATATTATAACAATAAATTATTATTAAAAAAATAATTAAAATAAATCAAAAAATAATAAAAATGTCAAAAAATTGTCAAAAAAATATATATAAAATAAATCATAAAAAATAAATAAAAAATGATTTAAAAATAAAATTTGGAAAAATTAATTATTATTTAATATTAAAAAAATAAAATAATTAGTAATTAATAAAAATTATTTTTAAAATTAAATTACAATAATTTAAAAATTTTTGTTATTTGTCATTATTAAAAATTAAATTTTTGAAAATTATTTATTTTTTAATATTATAACAATAAATTATTATTAAAAAAATAATTAAAATAAATCAAAAAATACTAAAAATGTAAATAAATTGTCAAAAAAATATATAAAATAAATCATAAAAAATAAATAAAAAATGATTTTAAAATTAAATTTGTAAAGATTAATTAATATTTAATATTAAAAAAATAAAATGGATAATAGAAAATTGGAAAAAAATTATAAAACAAAAAATAAATAAATAAAAATAAGTAATTAATGTTAAATAATTTACTAATTGTCCTTAAAAATAAAATTATTTATTTTTTAATATTATAAAAATTATAATAAAAATAATAAATTAAAAAATTAAAAATAAATAAGATAATTAATTATTATTTAAAATAATAAAAAAAATCACAAAAATGTAAATAAAAAATGATTATCTTTAAATTTCTTTATTAAAAATAATTAATAAATATCAAAAATTAATTAAAAATTAATTATTATTTAATATTAAAAAAATAAAATAATTAGTAATTAATAAAAAGTATTTTTAAAATTAAATTACAATAATTTAAAAATTTTTATTATTTGTCATTATTAAAAATTAAATTTTTGAAAATTATTTATTTTATAATAATAAGAATAATTATTAAAAAAATAATTAAAATAAATCAATAAATAATAAAAATGTAAATAAATTGTCAAAAAAAAATATATAAAATAAATCATAAAAAATAAATAAAAAATGATTTTAAAATAGATAATAGAAAATTGGAAAAAAATTATAAAACAAAAAATAAATAAATTATTTTTAATATTAAATAAAAATGATTAATAAAATAGTAAAAAAATTATTTATAGTAATTAATGTTAAATAATTTACTAACTGTCCTTAAAAATTAAATTATTTATTTTTTAATATTATAAAAATTATAATAAAAATAATAAATTAAAAAATTAAAAATAAATAAGATAATTAATTATTATTTAAAATAATAAAAAAAATCACAAAAATGTAAATAAAAAATAGTAATTAATTATTAAGATAAATTATAAATTAAATTAAAATAATAAATATTTAAGAATAATTAATTAATTATGATTAAAAATAATAATAATAATAATTAATCATTATGATTATGTAAATAATCATAATGTAAATAATAATGTAAATAAATATTTAAAAACTAGAATAAAATATTATATTGACCAATGAAAATAATCACCTTGAAAATTTCATCAATTATTGACGAAAGCGTGCTGATTTCACGCGTTTGAATGGGTGGCCTATCCTGATGCTTCTGCAAGCACGCCAATTTACGGTTAAGCTTCCCCATTTCCGAAATATAAAAATCGATTGTCTAAATGGATTTATCATTATTCATTCCATTCATTACAGACAATTTTTTTACTTCTTTAGATTCTTTCCTGATATGAATGTTTTCCTGATCTTTCTTCACAATGCTCGCAAGCGCATCCTTAGCCAGCTGTTTGTATTTTATTAGCTTTGAATTGTCTACAATTGGCTGAAATTCCACATAGATAAACCGAGCACAGAAATTATTGATTTTACTTGTGTATTCATATTTGCCAATTTATTTTCCAAATCAGTGATTACCGAATCTTTTGATTTGAGTTCAACCGTTAAATGTTCGAATTCGTCGTAGAATTGCGTTAGAATTTCAGCGATTTTTTCATAATTCACTTTTAACGTGTTGCATTGGCTGCAACCTTCAATGTTGTGTTTGCTGGTTTCAAAGGACTCATTGAATTCCTTTTGCAATGCCGCGTGGAACATCTATGCAAACGTTAGATAAATTTTTTGATAATCGATTATATAAATATGTTGACGGTGGCTCGGGCGGGGGTAACGACACCTCCGTCACTTTAGGGCATTCTAATTACCAAATTATTTTTTTATTTATATCAATAAATAATTTAATCAATAATATTAAATAAAAAATACCAATAAACCGAGGGGGCGGGGGGTAACGACACCTCCGTCACTTTAGGGCATTCTAATTACCAAATTATTTTTTTATTTATATCTATAAATAATTTAATCAATAATATTAAATACTAATAAATAAAAAAGAAAATAAACCGAGGGGGCGGGGGGGGGGGGGTAATGACACCTCCGTCACTTTAGGGCATTCTAATTACCAAATTATTTTTTTATTTATATCAATAAATAATTTAATCAATAATATTAAATAAAAAATACCAATAAACCGAGGGGGCGGGAGGTAACGATACCTCCGTCACTTTAGGGCATTCTAATTACCAAATTATTTTTTATTGCTTTTAAATAATAACAAAGCTAAAATAATTAAAAAATGCAAATAAACCGAGGGGGTTACAACACATCCGGAAGTTTAATGGATTCTAATAACCAAATTATTTTTTCTAATAAAAATGATTAATTTAGTTAATTGTTAAAGAAAATAATTTAACAAAAATATTGACTAGTAATAAAACTTTTAAATCGGTAATTATACCAATTTAGATATAATATTATTTCTTACTTTGCTTTCGGTAGAAACCATTGGCAAATTGTTCATTTCAAGGAATTTCTTTTTAAGATTGTAATTTTTCATTTGTAAACGCGATAAATCTTGTTTGGATTGAATATTCAATTTTAATAACTCATCGTTGCGTCTGAATATCGTTAATTAGAGTTAATATAATATATAATTTTACTTGATAATATCTTGCAATATTTCATTTCCAGGAATATTATCATTTAATAAACTTGTCAATTGTTCACATTTCAATTTAAGGGAATTGATTTCAGATAACTTATCTAGTATGATTTAAAAGATTATAAATATTCTTAGTATCAAGTATTACTTGAACTGTCTTTTAATTCATTTATTTGATATTTTAACATTTCATTTTCTTCTCGAAGTATTACATTTTCAGATTTTAGTTGTTTTTGATTGTCACTAATATTTAATTATTAAAATTTATATTAAAATAATTTTTACAGGAATGTATCCATTTTAACTATACTGGTATTAATCGATTTATTATTCTAAGAAATATAATTAAATAATAAATATTTCAACTAATTACGTTATTTTTTGAGCATTTACACTTGTCTATTGCTATTGACATATTGTAACATCTTAATCTAAGATTAAAATTATCTGCTCTCAATTTTGAAATAACCTAAAATTTATAAATACACAACTAAAATACACAAATCATTTACATTATCAGAATCATCAGATTGAATGCAGTATTCTAAACATTTATAAAACATATAGAAAATTAAAATTTCTAACCAACTATACTGTTAGATTTCTCCATTTCATTTCCTATAATGCTATAATAATTAAAACTATATTAACTATGAAAAACCATTTATAAATACAACCTTTGTTCACTATCCATCAAAGTTTTAAAATATGTTAATTATTAAAACAAATTAGATATTCATAAATCAAAGGTTAGATACTCAAAATTAAATTATTTCTACTATAAAAATTTAACAAAAAAAAGAGAGATACAAATTTTTTATGGCTACGAAATGAGCCATTTTATTTAACCTTCATAACTAATATTCAATTAAAATTTTATTCTGGAACTTTAGTAGGTTAAAACATCAAAGTAGTGTAATTATAAGGAGTTTCAACATTATCCACTGAATCCACCTAACGACGAATTCGTTGTTTTGAATAAGACCTAAAGACATTAAATTGCCAAAAAATATGTTATAAATTCATTTAATTAAATTTGTGTGCTTTATTCATTTCGGTTCCATTTTGCATACTCGGTTTTGCTCATTATATAATTTAACCTTGACTCTTACTAATTATTCTAACTTCGTTCCAACATCTAATTTATGAGACAACCCAAGAGAAAAACATTTATTTAATAATAATTAGTAACATATGTTATTCATGGTCTAGAGCGGCCCGACGCTTGGCGCGCTCGTTCCTTCAGGGACGATGTCTGTTTGGCTTTGGAACGGCCTTTGGAGTAACTACCGCATCCCTGTAGGCTATTTGGGCGGGAGCGAAGACGATGGGGTACGTCACCGCCGCGCCTTCCTGACCAGCCGCTACTGCTACTTCTAGGCCTTTTATGATGACCCTGATGAGTGTCCAAATTTTTACTGTCTTACGAGGATGTCAATTTTTTCCTTTCCTATTACTTATTTGGACCTTTTTTATTGATTGTAATTGATGTCGGACGCTATAATTATGATCTATACGTGTACACGACTCAATCTTATTTATTTTCTGGTTTGTTATTATGATTAATTGGTGAGGATTCGTAATTGGTAATGGTATACAAATTGATAGTATGCTCTTCACTGCATATGATCACCTTCTATTTCCCATTTGATTATCTCTCAGTTAATTCGACTTTTTATTTGATTGTACATGTTATGCTCAGGTTTATGTTAGAATAATATGTTTGTTGGGTAAGTACATAAGTTTTGTTTAAATGGATTGGAAACAGCACGCAAACATAACATGCGAAATTTAAAATCTGACCCATAAACACCAAATAACCACATCAAAATGCGAGAAAATACATAATAAAAAATATATAAAATAGAAAAACATAAAAGTAAATTAAAATATTAGCAAATGCACCAAGATATGCACGAATTGACATAGGAATAGCATAATAACAGAAGATTTGACCAAAAAAGTGACAATTTACGAAAAAGAAAAAAAAATTCATGAATAAATGGAACAAAAATAAAATAATTTTAGTCAGAAATGATTAAAATTAAGAGTTAATGATTAAATTGTCAAATAAATCGAAAAAATAATAAAAATTAGAAATAAATTAGACACAAAATATCAAGGTCAAATTTTGTTTTAACGCATAAAAATTAATACGCAAGGTAAGGGTCACATAACAGGTATAAATACCAATCCATTTTTACAAAGTTCTAATGCTTTTTCACTCAGTGAATAACTATTCTACAGTTGAACACTTTAATCAGTAGAAACAACTCTCGGCAACAATTTCCACATCACGATCGCAAGTATGTTACAGGTAAGCTCTACTGGCTCGTGTATGTGGGAATTTCTTGCTGCATGTGATATGAGTGCCTGAACTGAATTAGTAGACGAACTATGCTATGATTGTATTAAAAAATATATGTATTATGAAAACGAATTTGATTCATATGTCGAAATTTTTCTGGCCCACAGCCACACAACACGCAAAATAGCAAACTGAAACATAACTAGTCACACTGTGTAAGTGCGGTCTCTCCGCCTATAGTGTGTGCCCGTGAGAGTTCAGTCGTGCGTAACGACGGTCTCGAACGTAAATATTATAATCGTTATAGGGGCAGTGGGAAGATCGAGAACTAGTCTTTTGGCTGGCTCTCTTTCACCCATCTCCCGAAAATTCGACCTAAATATTGATTCTATACACCGGCTAAAATGATCACACCGAGTAGTCCAGTGGACACTCGTAAAATCTAATATAAACACAATTACCTTCAGATCAAATTGAGAGGGGTAGGAGGTGGAACTTCGAAATCGAAGTGGCGAAATTTTCCAAAAAGTAATGAAAATAATTGAATAAATCAAAATTGATAGAGATAATTAATTGTACTAAAAAGTAATGAAAATAATTGAATAAATCAAAATTGATAGAGATAATTAATTGTACTAAAAAGTAATGAAAATAATTGAATGAATCAAAATTGATAGAGATAATTAATGGTATTAAATAGCAAGGAAAATAACTAAATGAATTAAAGTGGATATAGCTAATTAAATGTATTAAAAGTAATAAAAATAACTAAATCAATCAAAGCTGACAGAGATAATTAAAAGTATTAAAAAATAATGAAAATAACTAAACGAACTAAAGTTGTTAGGGATGATTTAGTATGTCGAACGAGTAATGAAGATAATTGAATAAATCAAATTCGATATGAATTACCAATTGAATTAAAGGTACGGAAACAACTAAATGAATTAGGACTAGTTAAAGTAAACAAATACGTGTTAACAGTTACCAAACTAATTAAACGAATTGAAGTTGATGAAGACAATTAAGTGATGTTAAATGCTATGAGAGTAATTGAATGAATTCGAGTTGATAAAGAGAATTAAACACGTTAAAATCGAGGGAAATAAGGTGATAAGGATATTTAACTACCGATAACCAAGCGAGTTAAAGTTGATAGGATTAATTAAAATATGTTAAATAAATGGAAAATTTAGTAAATTAACATTAAGGAAAGTAATCACGTTAATCCCGTTGAGAATAAGCAAAGACAGTGAAACTTGAGAGAGAAGACGTCTGCTTGGCCAAACTTAACACTTGAGAAAATATTGAGAAAAGCCGGTTAGAGAACTATTTGGTAGGGCAATTTTAATTCACGCAAGCAGGACCGAATAAGAATCTAACGCTGAATGAGCAGAGAGGGATTAGACCAACGGCACTAGGGAAGTTTATCTGGAGAGCACATCAACCCGTGACCGAATACTGTCTACTTGGAACCATCGAGGAATAGGTTATGATTACCCGAACAAATACCAATGAGAATTCTTATCGAGAAGATGTTGAGACTCGATATCACGTTGCTAGTGACGAAAATGAGGGAATTGACACGACTCAGTTAAATATCACAAGGGACGTGAATCGACTGGAAATTAAATAATAAATAAACACCATAGAAATTTAATTGACCAGCCCGCTGTACATTTGATCGCCAACCGAAGAACAGAGCAATTAATAAAATCATCTGCTTGAATCAACAGCAAACCTGTCTTACAGCAATAAAATCGATAGTCTAATGCAGAGCTCCGCAACCGGTGTGCCGCGAGGTGATGCTAGGTGTGCCGCGGCGCAATGACTACCCGAGAAAAAATATAGGGTTTATGACGGACACGTGCGTTATGCGTATATCTATCTTGTTTACAAATAATTGCGTTATTGACTAAATAGAAGATAAAAATTATTGTAAGTATTCAAATAATTATTTTTTTAAACAACTTGACTAGCGCTCAATTCTAAATATTGAATTTGAATAATTTTTAATATATAAATATTACCTGGGCGTGTAATAATAAAATTATTTTATTCATATTTATTTTATATAATTTTAAATATGGACAAGTTTTTGCATAAAGAATGTTCAACTTTATCGACAAATGATGATGAACCCAGCACGAACAATGATGTAAAAAGACCGAAGATAGTGAAAAGGAAATACAATGCAGAATATATTCAATACGGATTTTCATGGTGTGTTGAAGAAGCGGCTCCGAAACCAGAATGCGTAATTTGCAGAGAACAGCTTTCAAACGAGGCAATGGTGCCAAGTAAACTGATTCGCCACAAGCAGGAAAAAACAAGCAGATCATATTGCGTTTGGCCGAACAACATTTAACATTGCTACAACAGAAATTTAACCAATACTTTCACATAATTAAAACAGACCAATACGATTGGATTCGAAATCCTTTTTCAGCGAATGCCGAAAGTTCTACAGTAGCTCTTTCCCTTCAAATTCGAGACGAATTTTTTGACTTGAGGAACGATGGGACGCTAAAAATAAAATTTTCGGACGTTCCATTGGATACGTTTTGGATTGCGGTCAAGGAAGAATATCCTCGAATTTCCGAAAAGGCTATTGAAGTTCTGCTCCCATTTTCAATAACGTACATATGTGAAGAAAGTTTTTCAACTCTAGTTTTAATAAAAAATGATAAGCGGTCATGCTTGAAGGGCCTTGACCAAGAACTTCGAGTTGCTCTTTCAAATATTGAGCCCAATATAAAACTATTATGTTCCTTAAAACAAGCACAGGTATCTCATTAGTGATTGTTCATATTAGTTATAGTGATAAATAAAAAATAGTTGTTAACGGCGATAATAAATTTATCAAATAAAAAAAAATACATTTTCTGTTTGTGCATTTCTTATCACGTAAATTTTTAAAAATTTTTGTTTGTGGTGTGCCGCGAAATATTTTTAAGTCTTTAGGTGTGCCGCGGGTGAGAAAAGGTTGCGGAGCTCTGGTCTAATGTAATCACTAAATTCCACTACTGACTTTCCTCAGTCAAGCGAGAAACATGAAATGACAGTTAAATATTATTGGTAAATAAATATTATCATTTCTTCCGACGCGAATAATTTAAAATTATTATACCTGGGTTGGAATTGGAATTAAGATAATAAGGATAACCTCACTAACCAAGCAATACACTCATTGATAATTCTAATATAAAAGCAACACGGGAACTAGAAACTGCATTATAAAATCATGTCTAATTCACAACAGATACCTTTCAACAATAAACCAAAATTGCAGGGACGAACAAGTGTCGGGCGACAAAACCTGTTAACGACACGGAATACAGACCAGCAAGATGAGGCTGGACCATGTATTACGTTAAAAACTTAAGTTTCTCCGCTTACTATCTAATCGTAAAATAAACTCCAACCCAACCGACTTTGACCCATGGATTTATCTTAAGTTATCCATTTCTTTTTCCACATAAAAGCAACGGTTTAATATTCTATTTGAAATATGATTATAATGCTTATTTTAGATTATACGAATTCGCATTGAGGATGGAGCGACGACTCCCGATTGACCCTGCAAGTCCCTAGTAGCTCTGCCGCTCAGTATAGACAGGCACTATGGGACCAGGGGTACGAACTGGCCACTTACGGAGGATCCAATTGGCCCCGTCGACACAACGACCGCGGCGATGAAATTGAACTGCCAAGCGTGGCTATTAAACGGGAACCGGGCCGGAATCCGGCATGAGAAGCGCGCCAGTGAGCCGAATACAGCGCTATGAAGATGGAGGAGTTGAAGAAAAAATACCATCGAAAGGTGGTGATGGCCAGACAGGATTAGCACAAATCAATCAGGATATTGCAAATGGTATTATTCCTAGCACTGATGGAGCTCCACCGGACTACGGAGTCTCGTTTGAACTTGACGACCCAAGGCTCCGACCAATGGCCTCTCAGACAACTCTGATGTTACCGGAAGGATTAATTCACCCGACACTTCGTCACAGACTCGGACCAAGGCCACGAAATGAACACGCCTATACTCGCCGGCATCTAAAATGGGTTTTTACAAGCCGAAAGCATCGAAACACGGATTTCACAGACTGAATAAAATATTATACTTGACTACACTATTGCATTGGGAATAAATAAATTTTAGCGGTTCGACTGTTTTGTCTTGTATCATTACGTAAAAATAAATTCTGAAAGATCTTAGTTACCACGGGAATAAAGACCCTCGTCACCTAAACAGTACTCCAGATAAATAAGATAACTCGTAAGAGAGACTCTGAGGATAAAATTAACCAACTTAATGAAGCCCACTAGAATACGTTGAACGCAGACAAAAGAAATTAATAAATATATTGATAGCAACAATGATATTAACTATCTCTTAAATGATTTTTAAATTATAAATGAAAGCGATGAGAATTCTGAATCAGGAATTGAAGGAGCTCCGGCGTGAGAACTCACATGTCCATCAACAACTTTTGCAGCAAAGTCGCGAGCTCCAAAGGGTAAAAGCCACCTGGGCGGAACATGAAAAAATGAAGGGCATATATCAACGCCTGACTGCGGCCCAGCAAGGTTGGAGAGACGAGAAGTCCTTGAATCAGGCACAACGGACACAGATAAAAGACTAGAGGTTGCCCTGTCAGCATGCCAGGAAGGTAGTGCGGTCACGTACCCCCTCGTGTTCGCACCGGCACAGTTGGCTTATCGCGACCAAGATAAACAGAAATCGTTCAACAAGCGATTCCATCCGCATGCTAGGCCAGGCCGAACTGAACGCTTGCGCCGACGTGCCTAAGGTGAAAGTAAAGAAGTGAACAACTGAAATTCGAGAAGCGAAATGATTAATAAACTGATATTCAAATAAAACAAAATTACGTTTCTTTCTATTATTGATTTGTTTCTGGATAGCGAGTAAAGTGTGTGAATAGAATGAGAGAGAGGAAAATAAAGGGACCTGAAAAGATTAAGACGGACATAGGCCTTCTAACGGCAGTCCGCTGAACCCGACATAGGACTAAACCTTAGCAGTTCTGACATCGGAACTCACCTTTGGAGGTCCTGTGACCAATGGTTACAGTTACAACGTTGCCCAGCAACGAGTAACCATTGGCGGGCGTCAAATTATTTTTTATGCATTGGGGTGAAGGTCATCCACACCACTAACCCCACATGTTAGAGACTGTTAATATGATTATTATTTAATTTTTGTCGCCGTTTTTTGGGTTATACTATCTCATTTTCTCTTATTATTCTGACTGGTGGTTGGGTCATATTTGGGAAAAGATATTTTTATAATAATATAGCTACATTTTTGAGGGATTTTATGAAACTTTGAATAGATTGATTTAATCGACGCAAGAAGTAATTTATCGTGAAAATAACTACAAATAAAGCTGCTAACTTAATATTTTTATTAACTAGTTCATGGGCAATTTATTGGCTCTGATTAATTTTTCTCGTTGAATTTTATCGGAATTATTATTATGCGAGTATACTGATCTTTACTTGTGTTGGGCTATAAGCCACCATTAAAACAAAATAAAATGACTATGAAAAAGTCATATTGAAAAAATTATGAGAATGGCTATTACAACATAAGCACGCACCGCAAACAGAAATTAAAAATATAATAAAAACATTAAATAAAACAAAATAAAAAATAACATAATTAAGTAAAACAAATAATTAATAAATTCCGCATGCAATATACATGGAAAAATAAAGTAAAAATATAAAACCGCCAAAACCTTGCAAAAGAAGGTTTAGAAAATACATAGGTGGAAGCGGCGACCAAAATTTAAATATCAAAGGGGTAAAAAGAGAAACATCCAAAAAGAATGGTTAAAAACAATAAAAAATAAAGATTTGCTAAATATTAAGAAAATAATATCAAAAAATAGAGAAAAATAAGGAGAAAAATAAAAAAATTTAAAATAAAAATTAAAACAATTAAAACCCCGAAAAATAGCCGAAAAAAGGCTCAAAATACTCTGATTGGTCGCACACACGCACGAAAACAGTATAAATACAATAGCCATTGTCACAATTATTAACCTTTAAAAATTTATAAAATTTCATTTTTGATTTGAAACTTTGAACTCTACTGTAAGTACTTTGGTTTATTTTTGTTTTTGTATGAAATATATTTTTTGAAATTTTATATTAATTCTTTTTTCATTATCATGGATGGCCGCGATACTTTTTAGTATCTGCGACAGGTCCCCCTAAATTCAATTGTATATATCTATAATGCTAATCGTGGAGAATGGCAAAGTAAACATTCAATTCCGGCCGTTAATTTGGCAGGACGTTGATGTGTTGCTTAGTCACAATCCACCCTTTGGTGTCTGCCTAGTCTGGTCAGGCCTCGTTTGCACTGATCACGGGGTAGGACACCGTCGTAATTCACCGTGGCGGCCATTTTCAATGTTGGTCGGAACGGTATGAGTAAAATGCGGGTAGATCGCCATACCTAAGGGGTTGACATTTGTAAGATGTCTAAGTAGGGATGTAATATTTGTTTTTTAAATGCCTGTCGAGAAATCGATTATAACAAAGGGGGCGACTAGGGTTAAGTATAGGAATAAATGTATGACACAATAAACCGAAACGAATTCAACGAAACGAAAAGAGTAAAAATTTTTTTTAACGTGAATCGCAACGACCGGAGCATCAATATTTTTCATTTTTTCTTTTGTACAGAATTATCGTCAGCAGATCAACAATAGATATTTACACGAAAACCGGCATCGTAAAAATTAATATTAAATATGAGTTTGGTGCAGGATTGTGTTATGTGACGTTCTAATTAATTAATTCTGTTATTATCTTTATTATTAAATTGATAAGAATTTTTTAATACTAAATTATCCCCCTTCAGTTTCTTTTATCTTTGTGCTTTAAGAAAATCTTTGAAAACATGCAGGCCGGATATAAAATCCCAAAACTAACATCACAGAAATCTAGAAAACCCAACAATAATGATAACACCCACCAAGAATGTCAGAGAAAATATGCCCAGTTGGTCGCAGAACACGAACGCACGCTCGGTACGTGGTTCGCCCCCGAGGCTGTGAAAGCCCTCCACAACCAAATCCACCGACTTACCAGATGCCGAGAAGACTTGATCGCGGAAAGTCGAGCGCAGCGAATCATCATCAACAATCAGAGCGCCGTCTTGGTAGCTTCTTTTAATGAAGACGAACTGACAAAACGAATAGCCGGCCGGGATTTGGCAATAAAGCTGAACCTAATTCCAGCAAATCATATAACCGGAAAAGGCACAAGTGGTCCTCCCCAAACACCGAAGACCAGCAAGAAGCATAACCCCAGCAAAAATCGGCGTCGCCGTGAACGACGTCGGGCTGAGGGGGTTTCTCTATTAAAAAACGCAGCTCAAACTGTGGAAGAAGCGGCCATGCTAGTTGCCGAAAAAACAATCGCAATTGGCCAAATCTGCCGAAAAACCGCTAGAAATGAAAAAAGTTGAAGAATATACAACCGAAATCTGCGCCGGTGAAACGGACGAGTTGCGAATTCAGATGAAGATTTCCTCCAAGTCAACTAACACTTCGGAAACCGACTCAAATCGCAAGTCCTCCACTTCTATCGGTTATTGGACGGACGATTTTGGGGATGAGCTCTGCCACTCAGTTCCCCAGGTCGGATCTAACGAACTGAAGATTAGCCGAAAGCGAATCTTTCCCGTCGATATTGACGAATGAAACTGGATCCTGTAGAAAACAGAATTGCATCTTGCCATAACAATTTAAATCAATTTATATTGTGATTATATTTCATTATTTACCTTTAATTATTGTTTTCTCCTTTTGTAAATATCATCAACGTGAAATAGAATTTTCTTTTGTTATTATTCGTTAAATTTCTTAATTAAATTCGATATGTCTGAGAACATATGAGAAAAGGATGTATGGAGGCTTGCCTGGGTATAAAGTAAGATTGATGAAGTTCGATGCATGTGAATAACATGACTGAAAAGCGGTATTTAACTTGAAATACTGAAAATGGAAATAATTATAATTATTGTAAAAATGATTTTTAAGCTTTTAAAAAGAGTATGTTGGGAAATGAAAGAATAAAAATGAATAAAAAGAAAATTGTAAATATTAGGAAGATTTATTTTCCTTTAAAAGCGCTCAGGAAATTTGCTTAAACTTAAAACAGCTGATTTAACAGCGATTACAATTAATTATATAAAAATTTAAATTTTCGCCAATTACTTAAGGAAAAGATTTTCCAAATTAAAACAAACTTCGAGGTTACCAATATTGTTTCGAAATTTTAATAATTAATTCAAAGGTAAATCGGAAGTTTTAGATAATTTAAGGATCAGAATTTTTCAAAAGTTATAAATCCAATTTTTCTTTGGAAAATGTCCTATATTTTAGAAGTTAAAATAAATTTATTAATTATTTAAATTTAATGTTAATCAAATTTAACGGACCAAAGATAGATAAGCAGCCAGGTCGCAAAGGAATACATTTCCGGCAGTAAGGTGTGCTAAGACTCACCAATAAATTAAATGAGACTTTGAAGGAATTATGATTCGGACGTATACATATAATCGATGATGACAGATGGGAAAGAGTGTGCCAATATCGAGGGAAATAGATAAATTAAATAGGCGTAAGTCCTTCTATCGGCCGTCAGGAACCCGAAAGCGAGATTATCACAAGGAGTAGTCTTGGAAACGGGGCTCACCTGCTTGTGGACTCTCGGCTACTGTATACAGTACCAACATGGGCTTGCTCATGGGTATACAGTGGTGATGTACAAATTGTGGGGCGTCTGGGGAAGATAAGTATTACCCTAGCAGAGGCAAGAGTTGATTGAAGGAATAGATAAAAATAAGTGAGAGCAGGTTAAAACAAAAAAATAATTCTACCCAGTACGCCAACACTTGTATCACTATCATTAATTCTCCGTCTCCGTTTTGACCTAATAATTTTAGTCATAATAGTTAATAAATTTTTACGTAATTGATTTGTTTAAGATCGAGTTAGATTATATTTTACATAACAATGATTCTCCAATGTATCCCCACTTCTTTCCCTCCAAGTTGACCTTAGGAGAATTGTGTTCATATTATGATTTTAAGAGTGCTCACCGAACTACTCAATGTTTATGATTTTAGCCGATATGTGAAACTGAATTTTTGGTCGAAATTATAGGAAAATGGGCGGTGGAGGAGCAGCCAAAAGACTACATACCCTCCTTCCAATTTCCCTTATGACGGTTATGATTTGACTTTTGGGCCCTGCGTTATTCACGCCAGAACCTTCACGAGCACAGGCTATTTGCAGATAAACTGCACTTACACAGCCTGAATTGTGTGTAGATTTTATTGACTTGCGGTGCATGAGCGGCTGTGGGCCGGAAAAATTTTGACTTCATAGAATTAAATCATTATTGGAAACGTTTATTTTCGTATAATACAACATAGTTGACCAATTAATAATAATGCATCACACTTCTCTCCCCACGCCGACGTCCAAGCAGAGCTCCTTCGAGGTTGCAAGGATGCGACGTTGAGAAAGTTCTTTTCGCACATTCTTTCACTCAAATTTTTTCAAAGTTTCCGAGTTCCGTTAAATGTACTAAATTTACTATTCCTACGAGGATTTAAAATGCCTGATTAATGTGAAAATGAATCGGTATATATACATATTATACGACCCTAACCTTAAATTTAGTACGTGTTAAATTTGATTTAGTAAAACGAAATTTGACCTTGTGGTTTTCTAGTATATTCTATTCTTAATTTTATTATTTTGTAATTTGATTTGACAATTTTATATTGAATTGTTTCCAATTCAAATTATTTAATTTTTCTTCAATTTTTATGGATTTTCGCATTTTTTAGTAAATTGTCAAATTTCGGTCAAATTTTCATGTTCTCGTGTTATTTTTATGTTTAATTCGTGCGGATCTTGGTGCACTTTGTTATTATTTTAATTTACTTTTGTGTTTCTTGATTTTATATTTAATTGTTTTCTCTCATATTTTTGCATGGTTAGTTGGTGTTTTATGGGTCTGATTTTAAATCTGCATGTTGTATTTGTGTGCGTGTTACCATCCATTTAAACAAATTTGGGTCTTGGCCCAACATTAGTAACGATGATAATACTAGTAACAATAATATGGAACATAGTAGTTATAATAGGGATAATGGTAAGAGAGATACTGTGATGATATTTTATTTAACGAAGGGTGTACAGGCCATAGAAAAATCAATAATATGAACAGCGACAAGGGGACTATTGGAATGGACATAATGATAAATGATAGCACAGAATAGATTAACATTTGGATGATATATGAGAAGAATTGATCTAAAAATCGAAATCAAGCACAGGCCTTCTATCGGTAGCTCGTTGGATCGTTCGGTCAGTTATAGCATTAGTAATAGCGCTCACTTTTTGCGGCCGATCCGCCTACTCGAACGCAGTTCCAATGTTGCTTAGCAACGCTTGTCGTGTTGGTAAGCGAAAAATATTTGTATGGTGTTGTCTGGGTAATGACCGTTTAATCTCAAATACTCAACACCCAGAAACCCACCAATAATCATTTTTTCTATTTGAAAATTTTGAAGAAAATCAAAAGGAGTTACACCAATTTGCTTATCCGTTAACGCAAAAATACCTCAGGTATTGAAAATACTACTTAAACTCCAAAATTTGACATTGCGATGACCAAAGAATAATTTCCATTGAAATTCAAACGGAAATATTTATCGTTTAAATTTTAAAGTGAAATTTATTGGAATAAAATTTATTATTCAAATTTTTTAAAATTAATTTTTAAAAAATATTAAACACTTTTCTTTTAATCATCAAATATCGATATATCACAAAGTGCGCTTTATGTGTAATTTGAAATTAGGTTTAATTTCATCATAATATGATAAATCAAATTAATTATTAAAAGTTAATGCTATTATTTGAAGTATTTCAGAATTTGGAAATTTATTTTTAATAAATATTTAGTAAGTACGTCTTTTTGATTATTTTTACCAATTTAAATTAGTAGATAGATAGATGATTTATGAATAATTTTATAAAATGTTAAAGCAAAAGTCTGAGCAGATAACAGATTTCACTTGTCGTGTTAAACAATTGAATGAAAATGAACCACCTTTAGAAATCAAAGTCTCAGTAATTTAATATTGACTTCAAATTTAAATATCAATTATCTTTTAATTGTAGCATGGAAATAGCGGCCAGTGGTTATTAGATGAAGTTTGTGAACGCTTAGGAGACATGCAAGATAAAGATTATTTCGGATTAAGATATTCTGACAAAGATAAACGAAGAGTAAAATGATTTTACAAATAAAATTTTGATTTAGTTTTACCCTAGCAATGGATTGATTTATCGCGAAATGTTTACAATCAACTTAAAGGTACTTTATTTTTTGTAAATATAAATTTTTCTGAGATTTATAATTATGATTTTAGTTTTGAAATGATTAATTTTGATTTCATAACTATTAGTCATATTATGTAGTAACCTTTAAAATATTTTTTTGAGTAAATAATTTAAATTTAAAATACTAAAATTGTAAAAAATATAAAAAATTATTAGCAAATGAAAATGGTATTTTAAAATTATTTTTTTAATTATTTTATTATTAATTAATTAAAATAATTAATGTTAATTAAATTACTAATTGATTACTTTTTATAATAAATTATTTAACGTAAAATATATTTTTAAAATGTCTAATAAATTACATATTACCTGTAAATGGTTAATTAATTTTTATTAATTAATTTTTATTGATATTTGATTAAATAATTAGAAAATTAAAAAATTAATAAAAATAAATTTAAAATATCGCCAATTACTACATTAATATAATAAATATAATAATAAATTATTAGTAAATCGAAATGGTATTTTAAAATTATTTTTGCTAATTAATTATTAATTAAAATAATTAATATTAATTAAATTACTAATTAATTACTTTTTATAATAAATTATTTAACGTAAAATATATTTTTAAAATGTCTCATAAATTACATATTACCTGTAAATGGTTAATTAATTTTTATTAATTAATTTTAATTGATATTTTATTAATTTTAATTAATATTAATTAATTTTAATTAAACAAACAAATAATTAACTTTTATTAATAATTAAATGAATTTATTTTTGAATATTATTTCTGATATAATTTTAAACTACTGAGATCAGCAATAATAAATATGATGCCATAATTGAATATAAATCAGATAGAAAATGTCCATGCCCTGAATTTGATACCAATCTCAGTATTAGCTCAAAATTGTTGCGAACATTTTTGGCGCTTTTATGTGCTTACAAATTAAGAATAGTGTAGTGCTTTGAATGTATTTTGCGCAATCTTGTCAATTTCGTATTATTTATCGTTACTTGGACATAAGTATTATCAAAATAGGCTAGTAAAACATGCGCATAAAGTGCCACAGGTTGAGCTGCGAAAGCGTTATAGGACTTCGAAATAAATAGGACGATTGTAAGTAATTTTAAAAACACTTCAAACAATTTAATAAGCATAAATTTGCTAGCTATTTGACTTGGAATTGTAAAACTGTCTGATTTTTATATTATTACCATGTTATTAATTATAATACGAGTGGCATTCGGCAACATAAAGCAAAATTCTTTACACAAAATGCACGTTAGAACTTTATTTAAAACTTAAAATTTCCAATCAAACAACTATATTGATTGGGAAGGCCATACCAAATTATCCTGAAATAGTGCAAAATGTGGGCAGTATTGGTGTTACCCAGTGTTAAAAGGTTACTTGCAGCTTATTATCTGACGCTTAATAAAATCTCATTTGAAAGAATATATAATAAGAATTTGGATAAGACTTTTTTTCCAAAAGACAAATTTTCCTTAATTAAATTTCGTTTGATTCTTTTGATATTAATATATACTCGTCTAATAATGACATAAAAATAAAACAAAAATAAATTTTCTTTTAAATCTAGCAATAGCTCTATAAATTTTCTTTATGCATTCAGTTCCAGGGGCTCAATGGAAACTTTCATTTTCACTTCAAAATGATTTAAAATGACTGCCGTTTGCCATCAATATTAAATGTCTATCATAAGCGTCAACTGTGATACTGCTCAAAATTTTAATTTGAACGATCTTTTAATTTTTTTGACACTGATAACTTAAAATATTATTATTATTATTATTTTTATTATTATTATTATTATTATTATTATTATTATTATTATTATTATTATTATTATTATTATTATTATTACTATTAATAACATTTTAGTTTTCAAGATTTTAAACTTTTTTAAACTCAATTGTTTCATTTATTTATCTTTTACTCTATTTAGTACGACTGCACCTCATCATTTACGTATCTTTTGTTGATCAAATTCTAAGTTACTTACATAACTTTAATATAGTAATTATCAAGAAAATTATCCTAAAAAATATGTATAAAAATAAACTATCATATCAAATAAATCATAAAATATCAAAAATAAATTAAAAATTATTTTAAAATAAATTTGGAAAAATTAATTATTATTTAATATTAAATAATTAAATAGATAATTTGAAAAAATTATAATATATAATAAATATTTATGAAAAATGTATTGATAGTAATTAATAAATGAATATAAGTTATTAAAAAAATTTACTATTTGTCATTATTAAAAATTAAATTTGTGAAATTTATTTATTTTTTAATATTATAACAATAAATTGGTAATATATATAATTGTTAAAAAAATAAGAATAATTAATTATTATTTAAAATAAATTACAATAATTAATTTTTTAATATTACAAACAAAAATAGTAATATAGGTTCATTATAAAACTAAAAATAAAATAATAATTATAAATTTTTTATTATTAAAAATAATTAAAATTAATTTATGATAATACATCAAAAAATAATAATAATGTAAATAAATTGTCAAAAATAAATATATAAAATAAATCATAAAATATAAAATGTAAATTATTTTAAAATTAAATTTGGAAAGATTAATTAATATTTAATATTAAAAAAAATAAAATAGATAATAGAAAATTTAAAAATTATAAAAGGAAGAAATTATATAATAAATATTAATAAATTATTTTTTGCTATTAAAAATAATTAAAATAAATTTATGATAATAAATTAAAAAATAATAATGTAAATAAATTGTCAAAAAAAAATATAAAAATAAACTATCATATCAAATAAATTATATAAAATCAAAAATAAAAATGATTGTAAAATAAAATTTGGAAAAATTAATTATTATTTAATATTAAAAAAATAAAATGGATGATAGAAATGGATTATAAAAGAATTTTAAAATAAATTTGTAATAATAAATTAAATAATAATAAAAATGTAAATAAATTGTCAAAAAATATATAAAATAAATCATAAAACATTGGCCATAATATATTTGAAAGCAATATCCAATAAATACACAATAAAACAAATACATAAAATCGCAATTAATTATTAATTAATTAATAAAAAGTCAAGAAACGATTGGCTATATTATATTTAATACAAAATAAACAAATAATTAATCAGGTATTTTTGACTTTTTCCACATTCTCGTTATTGATTGTACACTAAAATCGATTCAATAAAAGAATATCGAAAATCAATTTTCAAACCTCCTCAGTCAACTTCTCAACAGTTACGCATACTTTCGAAATTCAATTATTGCTATTGATTATCTTGATCACTCACTTGTTTTCCCTAGAAAAATAAATCAATAAAAGCCATCAGCCAATGATATTAAAAATAATTAAAATAAATTTATGATAATAAATCAAAAAATAATAATAATGTAAATAAATTGTCAAAAAAAAATATAAAAATAAACTATCATATCATATTAATTATGTAAAATCAAAAGTAAAAATGATTTTAATATTAAATTTGGAAAAATTAATTATCATTTAATATTAAAAAAATAAAATGGATGATAGAAAATTGAAAAAAATTATAAAAGAATTTTAAAATAAATAAATTGTTATTTAATATTAAATAAATTTAAAAAAATAATATAAAATTACTAATGAAATTATTATAAAAAATAAAATAGTAAAAAAATTATATTTATAGTAATTACCAAATGTAAATTACTTATTATAACATGAAAATAATAATAATTATTTAAAATATCCAAAAATTTAAAATAAAAATAATTATTATTTAATGTTACAAACATAAAATAAAATAATTATAAATTTTAAAATAAATTTGTAATAATAAATCAAATAATAATAAAAATGTAAATAAATTGTCAAAAAATACATTAAAATTTAATCATAAAACCTCAAAAATAAATTTAGAATTTAATTTGGAAAGATTAATTAAAATAAATCAATAAAATCCATCAGCCAATGAAATCACGGAATTATTACTCATATCGCCCCTTCAACCTCCGCTTCAAATCCCCATTATCCTTGGCAAACTTCTGCAGCATTATGACAACTTTCTCGGGATTTCTCACCACATCTCGGATGGAACTTACTTTGAATCCTGTCATGTCGATTTCTGTGTTTCTAATAGTTTCAACTGGAACACCGGTGGCAATTAATTGAGCTATAAACACACGTGTATCGAAACAGATTCATTTTGCTGTGGGGGTGATATTTGAGATGTGTCCCAGTCTAAACTGTGGACTATACCTACCATCACTGTGAGATGCGTTAGATTCTGCAGTGCTGGAGTTAAGGTGAAAAGAAAAATCTCGAAAACTATCCTTAAATTATCAAAAAAGAACTTTTCAATTTTTCAATTTGCTGTAGAAAACTAACAGAAAGTTCTTTCACTTCGTTAAATTTGTCCATTATAAACTGCATGGAAACATTTCCCGCGTCTTTTATCCACTTTTATCCATTAATCTTGGCGTATTTCGGGAAATATTATTTGACATTAAGTTTTTTCTTTTAAGTTTTTTTTTCTGGAAACATTTCAGAAATCTTATTAGGGATTTTTTTTGAGAATTTTTATTGTTTGGTACATTACATTTATAAAAATATTTAATTGTTACTTAAGTGTAAGTTAAAAATAATTAAGTGTTACTTAAGTGTAAATTATTAAGTTTAAAAAATCGCTTGTTTTCCCTAGAAAAATAAATTAATTAAAGCCATCAGCCAATGATATTAAAAATAATTAAAATAAATTTATGATAATAAATTAAAAAATAATAATAATGTAAATAAATTGTCAAAAAAAAATATAAAAATAAACTATCATATCAAATTAATTATATAAAATCAAAAATAAAAATGATTTTAATATTAAATTTGGAAAAATTAATTATCATTTAATATTAAAAAAATAAAATGGATTATAGAAAATTGGAAAAAAATTATAATAGGAATAAATTATATAATAAATATAAATAAATTATTTTTAAATATTAAAAACGAATAATAAAATAGTAAAAAATATATTTATGGTTATTAATAAAAATTATTTCTAAAACCACCTCCGCCCCTTTAGGGCTTTTGATTACTAAATTTTTTTTATTTATATTATAAATAATTTAATCAGAAAAATTAAATAAAAAATAAATAAAATGCAAATAAACCGAGAGAGCGGGGGTAACGACACCTCCGTCACTTTAGGGATTTTGATTACTAAATTATTTATATTAAAAATAATTTAATCAATAATATTAAATAATATTAAATAAAATGCAAATAAACCGAGAGAGCGGGGGTAACGACACCTCCGTCACTTTAGGGATTTTGACTACTAAATTATTTATATTAAAAATAATTTAATCAATAATATTAAATAATATTAAATAAAATGCAAATAAACCGAGAGAGCGGGGGTAACGACACCTCCGTCACTTTAGGGCTTTTGATCACAAATAATTAACAAAAAATTTATTCCTAACAAATATAAATTAATTAATATAACTACATCAATGATTGGCCATAATATACTTGAAATACACAATAAAACAAATACATAAAATCACAATTAATTATTAATTAATTAATAAAAAGTCAAGAAACGATTGGCTATATTATATTTAATACAAAACAAACAAATAATTAATCAGGTATTTTTGACTTTTTCCACATTCTCATTATTGATTGCACACTAAAATCGATTAAATAAAAGAATATCGAATATCAATTTTCAAACCTCCTCAGTCAACTTCTCAACAGTTTCGCATACTTCCGAAATGCAATTATTGCTCTTGATTATCTGGACCAATCTCTCGTTGTCCCTAGAAAAGTATCAATGAATTCCACAAGTCAATGAAATCACTTAATTATTACTTATATCGCTCATTTAATCGCCGCTTCAGGTCCTCAATTTCCTTGACAAATTTCTTAAGCATTATCATAGTTTTCTCAGGATTATCTACCACATCTTGAAGGTACTTTATTTTGAATCCAGTCATGTCTATTTCTGTAGTTCTAATAGCTTCACCTGGAATCAGAAATTCATCGAGCTATTATTAATATCAAATATTAATTACTACTATTTCCGGTTTTTAATTTTATGGTGTTAGTCAAATCATTTAGATTGGGGTATGAATATTTCGTCTTGCTAGAACAAGTAGAACTAGAGGATCCTGGCCCAGATGCTTGGGATTTGTTGCACTGTTCAATTGCAGCTTGATTAGTTTTTGAATCGTATTGAATTTCAGAAAACTTTTTTTCAATCAACTTGAGTATTCCGATTGTGTCAATCTTTTCTTTTTCTTTGTCAGAAATTATAAGTTCTGAAGCCAACATTCTGTTGTAGATATTTCTAGTTGTATTGGAAATGGTTTCCATTTCATTAGCCTTCATTGTCATGTATTTTGTCTTATTTGATAAACTTTTTAAGTAATCCTCACAAGTTTCATGTTTATCCTTTAGAATTCTATTCTGTTGCTTATTCTTTTCAGTCAAATCTTTTACTTTCATTTCCAGTTCTTTAATCTTTTCCTCAAATGCCGATTTTTCGATTTGAGTTTCTCTCATTTCTTTCTGTAAAATATTTAATTTCTTTTTGTAATTATCAACAGCTGATTGTTGAGATGTCTTATATTTGTCTTTCAAATCATTAATTTCTGTTTCTCTCTCTAACAATTTCGTCTGCAAGCTCTTCATCTCTAAGTTACACCTTTCGTATTCATCTAAATTTTCTTTACATGACGATAATTCAATTTCTAGATTCTTAATTATTTCGTCCTTTGCACATATTTCCATTTTAAACTTTTCTTTTTCCTCTTGATGTACAACTTCCAAATTTGGGTTAATTTTTGAAACTTTCAATCTAAAGAGAATTTGTTAGAATATAATGATTTAAATGGTAAGGTCTACAGTAAGGAATAGTTTTGGAAAGAGGAAGTATAGCGGAGAGAAGTGAGATGGGTAGAGGTTTCAGAGAAATGGCATCACTGAGAGAAGAAACTATATAGAGATAAAACACTAAAGGATGCGATTCATTTGGAAAGGTTCGAAACTAATTAAGAGTGAATTAATTTATGATTAACAATTGAGTAATAAGAATTTTCTATAAATGCTGTACAACGTAGGCTACGTAGCGTATTTATTTCATTTCATTTTAGAAAGAAATTAAATATTTTTTATTATTCTCAACACAAATTTATTAACCAATCTTTTGTTTAAATTGGAAAAATAAAAAATAAAATCTTAAGAAAGTGAACGATCAAATTGAATCGTTTCAGAGTTGGAATGTCTAAAACCTGATTATTGTCATAAAGTACGTATAGTCTCGCATTTTACTTATATTTATGTTATTAAAAAATAATATCTTTTGAATCTTATGACAAAACTTACCCTTCTGAAAATGAATTACCCACTGAATTTTCTAGAATTGTTAAATGACTGCTATGAGCTTTCAACATTTCTTCACGGGGTTTTATATCAGAAACTATTTCTGAATATCTGTGGATAACATTTCCTAACTCATCAATCTAGATCCATTCATAAAGAAACTATTATTCAATTATATTAGAAAACCTTTCGCAGTAACGTTTCCATTGAAACTTGATTTAAATTTTCATAATCCTCCTTATCTGATATAAATGATCTGAGAGCCGTGTGGTTTGATTCGTCTTTATCGTAATATATTGAAATAAATGATTTATTTTTCTGTCTTATGACTTTTGAAATGTGCCCCAGTCTAAACTGGGGGGGACTATAATTTTCATCATTCTGAGCCGCAAGAGATTCTGCGCAACTGGAATTAAGATAAGAAGTGTCACGAAGTCTATCCTAAAATTATCAACGAAGAATTTTCAATTTGGAAATTGCCTAAGGAAAACTAACGGAAAGTTCTTTAACTTCTTTGAATTTGTCCACTATAAACTCCATGGAGATATTTCTCCTGCCTTCTAGTACTAAACAATAACCTAAAGCTTATATGATTTGACACTTAAACTCCTACCGGCGTCAGTATTCTGTGATTGGCTGATATTTCTTTCAATATCAATTCCTTGAAAAGAATTCTTTGTTATTAAATGCTTGTGTACCTTGAATATATCGATAATTAATGAAGAAATTGTCTCATTCTTTCACTTGATTTCCTTGCTCCATTCTCTCAAAAGGGATAATCTTACGGCTAAGCTTCTCCATTTCACAAATATAGTGATTGATCGTCTAATAATAATCTTCAACAAAAAACATTCAAAATTGACATTACTTTTTTGGACTCTTTCTGTATTTGAATTTTTTCCTGGTCCTTCTTTACTATACTTGTTAGGGCTTCTTTAGCAAGCTGTTTGTATTTTAACAATTTTTCATTATTTCTGACTAACTATCATTTCGGAATTAGAAATTTCTATTCAAAACCAAAATCATTATACCTCCATATTCATTTTTTCCAGTTTTTGTTCTTGTTCTTTTATAGCTGAATCTTTTAATTTTGTCAGTTCACTTGATTCGTCGATTTCGCGTGTTAATTTTGAATGAAAAACCTTTAATATTTTAAATGATTTAATTGGCAATGTTGAAATGAATTAAAAACTACAATGAACCCCATGGCTTGGAAAGGGTTTTGTAGCTGAGGCATTTGCATGGTAGGAACAATAGAAAAGAGCGTAAAATTAGTGAAAAAATAATAAATAAAAATCTAAGTGTATCTCGCTGATTTTGTTCAGTGTACAAGTATGAAATTTTAATAATTTAATTAAAGAATGTAAAAAATAAAAATAATATAAAATTTAAAATCAAATATTGTACACTTGAAAACTTAAATTTATTTTTGAAAAATTAATTAATTTATCCCCCCCCCAACAAACTAAATTTATTTTTTTTAAACATAGAAAAAAGCTTTAAAAAATTAAATTAAAATAATATTCAACCAAAATGCCCAAACTTTTAAAAATAATTATAAAATCGACCTATATTTTGGAAACTAAACTAAATTAAAATTAATAAAAATTATTTTAATAAAAAAAATATTAGATCTCGGTTGCGCTGAGAATAAGCAAGTATAATTTGGCGAGTAAATATTATTGCCTCTCCCTGAGGAACGAAAATTTTGTCAGTAATTAGTGTTCGTGTCGAATACGGTTACGTAAAATATAAAGAAGTATTAATGTTGTTGAATGAAAATCCTGATACAAAATGCATTAACCAAACGTACATCATTATAATGGCAGAGAAATTATATGAAAATGTCCCATAATGTTTTGTAGTTGTAATCTCTAATTATTATAAAGATAAATCAGTCAGTTACAACATCCTTTAATATATGGGTAAATGTGCGAAACAAGAGCAATAGAAAAACCAATTCATTTACACAATAAAATAAAACATGTGAAAAAAGTGTGCCGGGTGTCACTAAGGTGGATGAAGTATGACTTTGCGTGTGTAGCATGGAATGAATTTCATATAAAGAATTGAATATAAATGATTGAAAACATATCTGATTTCATGAATAAAAAACTTTGTTTGAAACAACTTGGAAGTTTTTTTTGAAATGTTATTCACTGATAAAGATAAATTAATCTTTTGAAAGTTTTGAGTTTTTTTATTGGTGAAGTTATAGTTAAGTTTCAAAAGGTCATTAGAGCATACAAAATGAGAGGTAAAATAATATAATTTGTTAGATTATATCCAGTAGAAACTTTGAAATTTAAATTGAGAATTTAGAAACTTATTAAAGCTTACATTTCTATCGGATTCACTAGATAAAATACTAGATCCTAGGAAATTTATAAATTAAATGCTTCCAGAATAAAATATCCTCACTTGAACCTCTGCTAGATTTCTGTTCCACATTATCAACAAAACTGAATTAAATAAACATAAATTATTTATTATTGCTAATAATTTGTAAGTAACCTTTTCCTATTGGACATTAGTTGCGTAGAATTTATTGGAATATTATTTTTAATCAAATATTATTTTAACAAATTTATTTTAAATAATTGTCAAAACTATGATTAAGAATGGACAAAAAAATTTATTGTAAGCATTTTTTTGCAGTTATTGCAACATATTAATATTTGAATAACAAGTTCCTCGCAAAAATATTTATTTACTCACTAATTTCTTTTTTTCACTAATTTTTTTCAAAAGACATTAAATTGCCAAAAAATATATTATAAATTCATTTAATTAAATTTGTTAAATTTTTAAATTTTGGTCAATTTAAATGAAAAAAGAAAAATTGAAGAATGAATATTTTTAAAAATGAAAAAAATAAAACAATTTTTTTTGAAAGTTTCGAATTTGAAATAAAAATTAATATTTTTTTTTATTCAACTTTTTTTGGATAAAAAAACTTTCTAATATAACGGTTCAAAGCCAAAATTTTGTTAAGCTAAAGTAGCATTTGATGAATTTGAAGAAAACATTAAAAATAAAACACATTTAAAAGTGCTGAAGGCTTTTCTCATCATGATTTAATGTAATGTTTCACGAAGTATATCATTCTTTTGGAAATATTTATAATTCTCGTATACAAAGGGGAAAATCAAAGCTTTGTAAAAAATCGGCTAAGGTTAAAATACGTAGAAAATTTGAGCAGCCTCCAACCTTATTTAATATTTTCGTCATTCAATCTTGTAATATTACTCAACAGGTTTGTTTCTCTTTTGGAAAAATTTTATTAGTCGAGTTCTTCACAATTATACGAAACAAAAACTTCGGGGTTTAGTTAAAGTTTGTTTATTGTTTTTTCATGTCCTTGTATATTGTTTTGCAATATAATACCCAGCCATTTGCTGTCTCTACTAATGCATTATGTATTAAATTCTGTGAATTTTAGAATGACATCGAAGTGGAAAAATCATTTATTTTTCATGTATTCTTGAAAACATTACCGTGCGTATACCCGTATTAGAAGTCTCACATATTAAATTAGTTGTTTTAAACAATTTAACTTTATATAATTTAATTTTTTATTCTATTTTAATTTAATAGCGTTCCATCAATCAGTGTTTTGGTAACTTTCCATAATTTTCTCCATTTTTTTCTACATATTTTCACTTTATTTGCTTGATTAATCTTAGCTTTTCTTTGTGTAAATATTAACCTTAAAATTTTTATTCAAATTGACGTGGTTCTTCATATGTAAATTCGACCAACTATTGTCTCTTTACTTTTGTTGTTACTATGGTTTCTTTTATTTTTTCTTGTGTTTTAAATGACAGGTTACTTAAAGGAGTTGCATGAGTTTCATTTCTATTTCGGTTTATTTAAGTGTGTGTTTGGTTTGGTGCGACTACCCTCATCACCGACTGTAACGAATTCGAAAAACTTATTGGCGATAGCTAAGTTTTATGATGAACATCATCTTGAACTACGATCTTTCTATCTATCTCGGATTCCTGTTCCAATATAAAGTAGTTAATGAAAAAGGAGTTTTTCCAAACAAACTATTCAATATACAGTTAGTGCCAAAGTAGGTCCACACATTGGGTGGAGAAATACTGACACACTCCATACAACCTCCTTTAGTGATGTGGGTTTTATGGTTTGGATAACCTTGACCCCAGATATAACTTTTTCTTCGTCCCATTGGTTACCCGTCGATAGGCAACGTTGGTAATGTAACCATTGGTTTTGAGATCGCCAAATGTGAGCGCCACACAGGAACTACTTTGGCCCGACCTCAAACTGGGTTCAACGCACTACCGTCAGAAGGTTTGCGTGCGATTTTCTCTCCTTGGTCCTTCACTGGTGTATTTAGTACTGTCGAACTCATTACCTAACATGCTCTGATCCGAAAATCATTAGTCTTGATTTATCACAAATTATATTATGTCAAAAATTTAACTATGAAGGTTTATTAAATAACAGGACAGAAAGATATTTCAACACAGTTACAAATCCTTCATTTGAGCAGCTCGGCGTTTGGCCCGCTCAGATTTTCCTGGCCTATGTTTGGGTATTTTCGTTGCAGGGCTCGTATTGGAGGAAGTCGCATCGCTTTAGGCCAATTGAGCGATTGCAAATACGAAAGAGTAGGTTACCGCGTTACCCTCTTGGCACGCTGATAATGCTACCTCAAGGCCGCGTATCTGGATTTTCTGCGACTGTGTGAGCTGCTTCTCATCAGCCCACTTTTGTTGTGCTGCGGTCATCTTTTGATAAATCGATTTCGCCTTTCCCGGCTCGATCCAGGTTGCCTTGATCTATTGTATCTCGCTGTTTAATTGTATGATCTGTTGTCGCAATTCTCTATTGGCTGTGTGGGCCTTGGCTAGCTTCCCTTGCAAACTTATGTGCTTATATTAAGATCTATGGTCGACAAGTGCTTCACTCACTTATTTATCCATTTAAGGGTCATCAATAAGAAATAAAACAAGATTTTTTAAATATTTATTATACCACACTTATCGATTCATAAATTTGGGGTGACTAGAATTATATTGCCGACTCGGGCGCTCGCGAGCATATGGGTGATCGCGGCGATCCCCCGTGTGTCTCCTCGTTTCGCAATTCTCGGGGAAAGATTTCTCGTGGTATCACCACAATCATGCCGGCGATCCGCTCGCATAGCTTCTGGTCATTTAACTTGTATGACACATTGTAACTAGGGGCATACCCATCCGTACTGGGTATTCGGCCCTCCGCGATGTCCATATTGATCTGCGCCAAGTACCGCCTGGCCTTATCCACTTGGCGATCGGTTTCCCGCTGGTGCTCTTCGAGACGAGCCAACAAGAACTCGGCTTGGCCTCAAATCTCCCGAGCCGGGTTGCTGCCAGGCTTTTGTTTTATAGTTACGTGTAGGAGTTCGACTTCTCCGGAATCTCCTTGACTTCCTGGTTGGATTTCCTTAACGGGGGATATCGAAAATCCCGCGTCCCACTTCGCTTGCCTGCACCTGGCGACCGAGTATACAGGGAACCGTGCAATGATCCGGGACGCGTCAATCCAGGAATTCTCTAAACGCATAATACATTTATTATCACCTTGGATTTAATTTAATCTCTGATGTCTAGTGGCCTGTCCTACCATAGGCAAGTTCATTGTTCGCCCGGATCACGGCCGTCTCGTCGAACTAGTGAATTTAATGGGACACGTCCTCACGATCATGGGGTCCTAGCATTGAGTAATCGATTCACGTGGGCATAGCCAATTGGTTGGAGTAGTCAAATATTGGGGTATGAATATTACCTTGTTTCTCGAGATTTTATGATTACTATCGGGGTGCGGCGTAGTGAATTGATTTTTCTTTCATCGATAAATTTTTTGCAATTCCGCGACTTGGTTGCGCCTCCCCGTTTTCACTCACCACCAGCTACCCTTTATACCATGCATTTTTAGGAAACTTCCATGCTCCTATTCTAGATGATCACGAAATCCTTGAATAATTACTGAACTACTTAAGATAGGCATAAAACGTTTTTATCGGAACATTGGTCGTTCGTATTTGATCTAGTTTTAACATTAATTCTGCCACTATACTCACTTAAGATACTTTTAAGCATGATAAATTATAAATTAAAGGAGATATTTAGAGAAAATCTATTACCGAAATATCATCTGATAATTTGTTTTGATGAAGTTTATAACTTTTCCCAAGGATTAAATTAACGCTGGTAAATTTAACTCCATGTACAAACCTTATGAATTCTCGTTATCAAGAGGATTTACTTAGTAAAACGTTAAGAAGCTGGTCTATCATTCCATAGGGAATAAAATACATAAATTCCTTATGGGAATATGAAACCTCACTATCATATAACGTAACTGAATAGATTAAATAAAAAAAAACATGTAAGACTTTATTTCAGGAATTAACTGATTAAACTGAGCGTACAGAATATCATTGTATTAAAGCCTCAATAAATAAACTAAAGGCAGAATTACGAAAAATACCAATGTCATATGGATTCACTGGATTAAATGGAAAATTACCTTTATCGATGTCATAAAGGTACAATAAATTAACTATCACAATACCTAAATATTAATAGTCCTAAAGGTTCAATAGATAAATTAAATGTAAAAGCCAGTAAATAAGCCAAATATAAAAAAATACTTAAATATTACTAATCTTAATGGTTCAATAGGTAAATTAAATGTAAAAGCCCGTAAATAATAGTAATAAGAATTTATACAAATAATTTATAACTGCTTGCAATCCTCTTTCTATTCCTCTACTAATAAAGTGTATTTGAATTTAAAACGATAAACAAATACAAGCAACAATGAAAAGTATAAAATCTTTAGAAAAGACTAATTTGGAGCTATTAAAACTGGAAGTTTGATAAGTTTTAATAAATATTTTCAATTTATTAATTGTTTAGTAAATATATATAATATCAAAGTTTACTCGTCAGAAACCGAATTATCCGCTGATTTCTCTATAACTACTAAAGGGCTATTATTTACTTTCAGCATTTCTTCGCGCCTTTTGATATCAGAGACTATTTCTGAATATCGGTGGATAACATTTCCTAACTCATCAATCTAGATCCATTCATAAGGAATACATTATTCAATGAAATTGAGATACTTTCTGCATTAGTGTTTTCAACGATAAATCATAAAACATAAAATATAAATTATTTTAAAATTAAATTTGGAAAGATTAATTAATATTTAATATTAAAAAAAATAAAATGGATAATAGAAAATTGAAAAATTATAAAAGGAATAAATAATATAATAAATATAAATAAATTATTTTTTGATATTAAAAATAATTAAAATAAATTTATGATAATAAATCAAAAAATAATAATAATGTAAATAAATTGTCAAAAAATATATAAAAATAAACTATCATTTCAAATAAATTATATAAAATCAAAAATAAAAATTATTTTATAATTAAATTTCGAAAAATTAAATATCATTTAATAATAAAAAAAATAAAATGGTTAAAAAGAATTTAGTCAATAATATTAAATAAAAAATAAATAAAATGCGACGTGCCACGGAGTTTTTTACCATTACAATCTACCAAATATCTTAATTCGCTTTCTGGTTTAACTATTTTTTCTGGATTCCATTGTTTATCTCATCAAGTTATTTGGCTTGGCTTGACCAAAACATTATCACCTTCAAATTTGAAATTTTCTGATTGGTAATATTTTCTATTGCTCTTACTTATGCGGAGGTTTGAATTCGTCCATTATATCTAAAGATTTGATAAAAATAACGATATTTTCCTCGCAACAGCGTCGAGTTAACCCAATAAACAGCCTAGGCAATGGAACATTGCCTTCTTTCTACCCATTGTCTTCACGAATTTTAAGGTCATGATATGGCTAGATATCATGATTAGATCATTAAACAATCGCAACGCGCAGAAGCTATGGCGCGGCATGGTCGACAGCTAGAACAAATATGGATTCGTTCTGAAGCAGCGAAAAAGCTGCATCAGCAAATTGAATCTTTCAAGGGGTAATTAAACGAAGAAATCGACAAATCCAGAGCCCTAAAAGTAAAGATTACGAATCAAGCGCGCCTCATAGCAATGCTGTATGCGCATTGCCACATTCACAAAGATTTGTCATCACAACCGACTTATGCTGTCACAGAATTATTTCAACTTCCATTACCTCCAAAACTTTTGAAAAATTTTCTACACAAATTAAATTTGGGGATAATTATTTCCTAGATAATTAAATTTATTTGTGGAGAATTTCTTTCTAATTTAATTTATTGGTTTTCGTTTTTTTAAATAATTATTTAACTTGTATTTTCATTTTTTAGGAGTTACAAATTAATTTTATATTATTATTTTCGTAATCGTCACGTAATATTTGGTTGCCTATCAGTATCCAGCAAAAGTAAGAACACGAGGAGTGGGAAAATAAACCTACTTGTACTAAATAAAAAATTTTTAATTTAAATAATAAATATGATTTAATGTTCAATTTTTTTCACTGTTCAATTTTTACGTTTTTTATCGGATTTGGCGATTTTTTGATGTCATTTGATTTTTAATAATTTTATATAGTTCTAATGTTATCTTCTTCTCTTTCATGCATCTTTTTATGTTTTTATTAGTTTTTTATTATTTTTGGGTTCATTTACTATTGTCGACGAGTCACATTTTTTGCATTATTTGGTTTTGGCACTAAATACCTCTATGAGTTACCGAGTCAAATAAAGAAATATCTTTATGTTTTAGTCTTTGCACAAACATCTAGAAGATTTATCAAATTATTAGAGTGAATAAATTTGCCATAAGCGCTAAGCAATACGATAGACCAAGACGAACATATTCGACATAACCGCTTAAACGGTTTTTTACCAATAATTTTGAAAATAAATCAAGTTCAGACAGAAGTATTTTATAAATTATTAAAACCAAGCTATTAAATATTATTGAAATTAAATGACTTATTTTAATTAGTCCTAAAAATAAATTTTCTAATATATTACAAATTTTTGAATAGGAAAATTTAAATTAAATTCGAAATTATTAATGTTAATTGTTTTATTTATTGGATTTATTCAATTTCGCAAATTTTAAAATGTATTGTAATTGTGACATTTAACTTTTAATCTAAAGTTCTAACTCTAGTTAATTGAATTAATGCTGGTTACTTAGTTTTAAAAAGTTACTTGCATAACTTTAATATAATAATTATCAAGTAAATTATTTTATAAATATGTTATTCAATCAAAAATTTTTACTGATGATATTTTTTGTTATGATTGTTGATTAATTGTATTCGTACCCTGATTATAAATAATTATTATTTATAATTCCAATGTTTCATAAGTAATATGTTTTTATATTTAGACTTTAACATCTATGTAACTTTGTTCCTGTTATTGATTATGTAAGTTTTATAGTCAATGAAATAATTATATTATTTACAATTCAGACGATGCGATTTTTGGATGAGTAAAGATCATTTGGAAAGATTATGCTTGGGAATTACTTATTGATTTAAGCAAAAAATGTTTTGAGTTGAATATTTAATTATAAAAATATGAAATCTTTTCTATTTCAAAATTATTTATTATTATTAATCGAGTATTTCTGATCGATTCCATTTTTGTAACTTGCTACATTTCTAAATGTGCTTAAAATTTTTGAAACGAAAAATGTTGTTAGGTGTATATTTTGACTTCAATTTATGGTTTTTTGAGTGATGGATATGGTTAACACTAATTTTTCAGTAAAAGAAATTTTATTTTAAGCATTTTCTAATCACCTTAGAGAGCTTACGAGATCAGTATTCCATCATTAACATTTTCCACAGTCAATTTTTTACCATTTTGGTGCACTAATAAAACCATAAATCAACGGACCAATAATTAATGGAAAATATTATAGTAATTTGAATGGATTTTCACATTAAAATAAACATTTTTCTTAATTTATTGACAGTCAAATGTGCCGAGGATAATAAATACAGTAACACCTATTTGACACGGAGTAGAGCATTATACGGAACAGCGTTAAGTGGTGTTTTAATGTATTACTTACAAATGTTTGATACAATGACAACACTTACACCGAATCTAAATTATTTTAGATTAAGGAGAAGACTATTCCAATAAAACCGCGTTAAACTGAAACAACGCTAAGCAGGTGAAAAAGACATTCCTTTGAAAATTAATTTAAGAACTGTATATAAATATTTTTTTTAAAAGGATTTTATTTCCTTTGTGCTTGTGTTTAACAAAAATGAATCCAAACCTGAATAAATAAGATTATTGAGGTCGATCAGTATCATAAATGTTCAGCCGTTCCTAGTAAATGAGACATGTTCCGTTTGAACCAATACAGTCAATATTGGTTAGACAGCTTTACAAATAGTTTTCCGTCGATATAAAGTGAAACTAAAAGTCAGTAGACAAGAAATGTATTTTTCCGGTCGTATTATAGGAAGAAAGACCATTGAGGACCAAAGCAAGAAGACGAGCACAGGCCTTCTCACGGCAGCTCACTGAACACAGCGTGAATGTCAACCAGGGCAGTCTCGGTACAGAAGCTCACCTTTGCCTAGATACGGGTAACAAACGGGCAGGATCAACAACTTGTGTGCTTGATTTGCTGAAAGTCAAGCAGTAACAACCCTCCATCTTGTATCATGTGTGGGCCGCAAAACATGGTGTGTCGGACCGCAGATTAAAACCCTTGTATTAAAATGATAATTTAACAATTTTTTTCTTTTAATTAAAAAAAATTTCCGGTTTCATATTTAACATAATTTAATTTAGAAATAATATTTTTCATAAAATAAATATTTATATTATCCTAACCAAAAGGATAAAAAAATCATTTTTATTTAAAATCAAATCTTTAAATTTTGTATGTTATTGTTTAAACGTTTCTGGTATTTAATTTATTTTTAATTTTATGGCATTAAATAAGAATATTGAATCTGGTCAAGGTAAACACATATTAATTATCTTATTTTATTATTATTATTAGTTAACTCAAATTTGGATTGTAACATATGCCTTGAGGAATCAACACAATCAGTTGTGACTTATTGTGGCCATGTTTTTTGTTGGCCATGTATTTTTACATGGATTGAAGTACAAAATTCCACAGAAAATATTTGCCCAGTTTGTAAAGCTGTTATTTCTGTAGATAAGGTTAATTTTTGTACAGCTACTTCTACTTTTAAAATTGTTTTAGCTTATACCTATTTATGGTCAAAATTCTAATCAGATAGATCCAAGAAATACAATTCCACCAAGACCGTTAGCTCAGTATTCTGAACAAAATTTAAATGTAAGTATTATAATTAAATTTTAGTAAATTACAAAATTTGTAAGCTTATAATATTTTGTTGATTTTATTTGTAAGAATTTTAGTTTTTTTATTTATAAAATATTTTCCGCAGAAAATAATTTCATAATAAGATTTAGTAGTTTTTTCTGAACAACTAAATATAATAACACAACTCTAGAATTTCATGAAATGGTGTATGTTTAATGCGACTTGTTGAAATGAATACCACAAATCCTTTAAATAGATCATTTGCCTGAATGATTCTTGTTTAGTTTTTTAGACCTAAACTCAAATATTTTATATTTATTATGTTGCTATTTAAGAGTTTATTAAAAAATTGATCTCAACATTTTATGTTTTTGTTTTGTTAAATTTGAAAATGTGTTCATTTCGTGTTGTATCTAATTTTAATTAAAAACTTAGTTATATTTAATAATTGTTGATAGTAAATTTGTAAATTTATATTTTTATTAATTCTGAGTACTTTTTTAGTCATGTTAATACATTTAATTTAAAATTATTGATCTAATATTTGACTGAAAATCAAATATTTTATTAATGGCTTCCCATTAAAATATGATGATATCCATATCTATCATAATTCACATTAAGAGTATTTACATTTAATTGAATAAAGGAAGTTGGAAATAAATTGAATTTCTAGCAAACTTTGGAGATTTTTCAGTTAAACAGTTCGGAGCTTGATTCTAAAGATAGAAGAGAAAATGCTAGATCCATAGAGACAATGATAACATCGTCTAAAATGTTGGTTTTTATTGCTTCAAAATTTTGTGAGGGTTTTTGCGATTTTATATTTAATTTTGTGAATAGTTTAGGAACTTTGAAGTTGTATAAAAATATTTATAATTATTCTTAATGACTTATTTAAATTAAATTATAATTAAAATCTTTATCTTCTACCCCTATTTCTTTGTTTTTTTAAACAAGGGTTTTTGGATCATTATTTTACAAAAATATATTTGTTATTCTACTATGCACCTTACTGATTATAAGCCTTTTTAAATGGACCTATTGAACAAAAATTCACAGACTTAAATTCACATGTTAGGGAGTCAGTTGAACGTAAATATTTGTGTTATATCTCACCTAGTATGACTAGCAGTAGGTTTGTGATTTTTTGATTTTATAAATTTAATTATTCTATATATATTTATATATACTTATTAAAAATTATGTTCTTTCTATTAAAACCGATTATACAACACACTAACAAACGCTCAATTATTAAGTAGGGACCTGGGTAGTGACGTACCAAGAAGTTTTTGGCCCCACAGGAAATAATTGAGACCCTTTATGAATCTGATGTTTTCTGTCATTTTAAACACAGTCTAGAAATTATCTCCCTTTCAGTGAGACATACCCATCGAGGAAATCCAAAATATAAAACTTTTAGACCGACGTGTCTTACCACTAAAGTGTGAACTTTATTGGCTCTCAAAATTTCGGCGCCGTTTTTAGGAGTTGCTGACTCCATTAGCACGTCCTCTTCAAAGAAAAATATTTATTGTAAGGCGTAATAATTGCTGTAACTAAAGAAAACTATAAAAGTATTAAAACTTGACGAGGTTGCTGCTGTTAATGTAACTATCATATCCTCAAATAAGCACAACATTTCCTTAAAGCACTAAGTAACATCTTTCTCTGCGACGAAGGTTCGAATAGGACAAATTTTCTTAACAAAGCTTGATCATGTTGGGCAACTCGATATTATTCTTTAAATATCAAATGATTCATCTTCAAAAGATGCCAGTTGGATCTGCAATATATAAATCTCATTGGATTTCTAATGGTGATATAATTTATTTTCAACCTCAAACAAAAGTATGACATTGTCAAAATTTATAAACGATATCCGAATACAGTTTTACCGGAGTTTTTGACTTATTATTGAACATATTACACGAATTATAAACGATCTTATAATTTAAATTTTCCAATTTCTCACTTATCATCATCTTATAATCTGTAAAACCTTCTGAGTACGGCAATACCAACTCAAATTTAGACTCATCATTCTTACATGCACTATTAATATTATATACATCAACAATCGATTTACACTTATTAGTCAAATTACACTCAGAAATTCTCAAATACGAATCCTTGGGATTCGTAATCGATTTGTCAACAGTTTCTCTTATGATCTTTAATAAAAATCGTTTTGAATACTCATTCTTTATCAAAAACTCGACCTATTGATTTTTCTTATACTTAAATTCACAAAGACTTTCTGGGGAAGTATGCAAACCAGTATCAGTTGGTTTTCTATAAACATATGTATCAGTATTTGGTAGCGGCGCCATGGAAAATGGTTGTGTGACAATCTTGAGGATACATATAATAGCAAATGCCACCAATTGTTACTGACCTTGAACTGGATTCATCAATTAACCGAGTGTCGAATGAATTTATAAAAATATTGCCTCTAAATCTATTGGAGAGCATTTTGAAATAAATTAGAGATTCGGAACCAATACATTTTGTAAGATAACAATGATATTACTAGTATTGGCCAGTTTAATTGCCAGGAACTGTACTAGCGAGCCGATTTAATTGGTAAATTGACACTTCATTATTGATTAACCCCTTAACTCACATGCCCGAGCGTAACTCGTGCATGTGTTACTGGCAAATTTGTGTATGCCCGAAAGAGACTCGGGTATACGAAATATAAAGTTTTGTTTAGGATTCACTAACGATTATATCTCGGGCAGTGTAATAAATTTATGACAGGTCTATATATTAATTATCAATAATAAAAAAAAGATTTATTTTTGCCGTTGTATAAAAAAAAGTGCGTTAAGGGGTTAATAGACAACGATTGGAAAAACAGGAAATGCTGCCAAAAAATTCATTAGATTTGGTAAATCAGTGCGATAAAATGCCGTATCTGCTCTAGTGAACATTAAATGAAACAATGAAGTAATTGTTCCTTCAAATACAGTTTATTATGGGACTTAAAACCTTCCAGGCAATAGTTTCACAAATATTCGTTGAAATAAACAAAGATATTCCAGAGACAAGATAATATCCTTTTTGTTAGAATTCGTCTGTCATTAGTACCAATATAAGTTGAAAAATTATAAATAAACCAACTCCAGCCATGACATAACATATTTTGATTAACAGTAATGAGTATTCCAAATAATAATTTGTGATTAAAAAGCATGCTTAAAGATGAAGTTAATGGCAAGCACAATGAAATTGTAATTAAAGTATTTAATTTAAAATCCAATTAAATTAGAATTAAACATAAATATTTTTTGGCTGACAAATTGCATGCTTCACTAAGCAAGCTGAATTTTTCTTTTTACTAGATATTTTCTTTTCTTGTTTTGCTTTTTTTTAAAGATTCTATCTGCTTTTTCTCATTTTTAATTTTATTTTTCAATTGATTAAATAACTTTTTTTCATTCCTTTCAAAATAATTTACAATTTAATTGTTTAGGACAGTGGTTCTCAAACTTTTCCGTTTGGCGGACCGTTAGAAAATTTTTCGATAGCACCATGGACCAGTTTCACATTTACTAATTATTTTTTTTATTTAACCCTAAATATGTCATTTTATTGGTTCAAAGTATACTTTGAAAATTCTATGATCTTGACTCCATCAACCATTACCGTTTAATACTAATCGTCGTTATATATGCTTTGTTTGTTATGTCTGTTTTAAAATTAAAAATACAATAGTAGTTTTTTTTAATTTTTTAAACTTGCTCAGAAGTAAGTCTTATTATTATTATTTTTATGAGGGGTAAACAGTTTAACAATATTCTGGCATTATTTTCCTCCTATTCACTCACTTTGCGAACCGGTGCTGGTCCACCGACAACTACTTTGAGAACCACTGGTTTAGGAAATATGCGCATATTTTGCATTAAATAATTGGATAACAAATTCTACAGCCAGAAATTTAGTGAAACAATTATTTTATCTTCGAATGAAAGTTAGACAATATAGTGTTTATCTATGCGCGCTTGATTACTAAATACAAGAACGCAATAAATCGTTTTCTCTCCGATCTGTTGATTATTCATCGAGTTTACAATATTTATTATAAAATTTGTAATTTTATTTTCAAATGCTGATATATAAATTGCTATGATTATTTTGTTATAATTGTTATTATTATTATTTACTATCGTTTCCAGCATTATCCGGCCTCTTTCAGTTTTCCAGATTCAATCAATTCGAATGCAATGATGGCATCTGCCTCATTCAATTTCGGGGGCTTTGGATTTAGGGCTTCTTTAGGGCCATCGCAAACGATAGTTGGCTCTTGGGGTGTTAGCAACGGTGAAGTCGAGGAGTCCAGAAATAGTATTGGCCAGATATTTGTCACCGAGTTGACTAAAAATCTATTTTTTAGCGTCTCTCTTCTTTCATTTCTCTATATGTTGATCATCTGATTTCCTCGGATTCCTATTGGCTAAATTATTTCATAATATTCCTACTTGATGGGAATATTTGAAATATTTTATCTTAATAATTTAGATATATCTAAACAGTAAAAACGATTTGTTGACTTTTTCTTATGAATTTAATTTATAGATTTATTGTGTTATCTAATTTTATCTAATATTTTTCCTAATCAATATTTTATTTTACACAATTCAAATAATTTTTAATTTTATAATTGATTTCGCTGCTGGTTTCAGGGTTAAATTATAAACTAGGCAGCCAATGGGATTGCAATATTAAGCATGTTTATCAGAAATGCTTCGTCGATGTTTGGAAGATCTTTGACTGATAATAAATTGATAGGAAACATTTATTTTTAGCCTGTTATTTAAGATTTTTGTATTGTTGCTCTGCAAGTAATTATTGAATATTTGTATTTAATTAATTAATCCACACATTGCGTGTCTTGTATGGAAAATTGATGTTGTAATATGCAGAGTTTTAATTATAACATAAAGATATTATTATGTTTTTCTAAGAAATGTCGTTCAAATTGAAGAAAGTGATATCGAGGAAATTTTACTAAAACTATTTTATCCCAAAATTTAGGAAATATAAGAGAATACTAGTGCAAAAAGAAAGCTTTAATGCTTTGTTTTCTTTCAATTGATATTTTAAATTGAATATCTTTGTAAGACAAATTTGTGCTTAAATTATAGTTATAGACTGCTATCTGGTCATGCTCCAAGATTTCTTTGCATAATCCCTCGATCTTTGGCTTAATGAGGTTGGAACACAATTTTAGATGTTAACCATACAAATTAAAATTATTACTATTCAAAAGTTAAAACATTGAAAATATTCAGTAAATATTCAATTGTTAATTTCAAAATGAACAATATCGTCCTTCCTCGATTATTTTCAAAGATTTTTTAAAATTTAGTTATTTTAAAACCCGACCTCACTATTGACCACCATGTGAATGATAAGAATCGAGAAGGCTTAAGTCCACAGATAACACACTACTTACATCATAAAATATGGATCAGTGACCTCTTGCAGGATATTTATACCAAAGATCTAATAGATTCAGTATCTTTCATCATTGTAACTGAAGATTCTAAGTAAATAATTGTAGTTGTTCTTGGTTTATTTAAATAGGATCAAATCTAGCCAACTGAATTATATAAATATGAAAATACACATTTTCGTATTTATATTAGTATTTTACTTATTATAATCAGGACATTAATTGTTTTTTGCTAAATTTTACTTATGATACCACTATTCACAAAAAAGATATTTTAAAGTTTATTTAAACCAACCCAGCCAGGTAAAATATCGAAAACCAAAAATATAGCAAAAAAATTTAAAGTTTTTATATATTTAATCTGACCTTAATATTGGTAAATCGGATTTTATAATATTAAATTTTTTTAAAAATTTATATATATATATATTGTGAAAACATTTGTGGGAAGAAAAAAGTCAATGAGAGAAGAAGCGAATCGAAAGGCTTGTTAGATTTTGTTTTGAAGTGAGCAGGACTTATTTCAGGTCTAAATATTTTATTTTATGAATAAACACGGTGGAAATTAGTTTACAAAGTTATTTATTTAAATTATATTCATAGGGTAATTTATTGGCACTTTTCACTTTTTTAAGGGAGTTTTGCAAGTTTTAATTAACCGACTATTTTATAATTTTACTCTTTTCAAGAATAATTGTCCTTATTTTTCTTTGCATTTCATTTATTATTTATTCCAACACATTTTATTTTAATCCGCCAATTATTTCATTTAATTGCGACTCATGGTTGACAAATGCCATTCCAAAGTTTTAAATGTGTTTACATTAATTTAGTGACAAAATATATTTTTTCTCTTGTGCACAGTTTTCAAACATGTCAAATGCATTTGAAAAATATTTAGATGAAATCGGCGCATAAATTTTGTTTGTTTATAAACCCAATTTAATTATGAAAATTAATAAATTTATTATTTACAAATAGTCAGTAGATAAAAACAAAGGTTTTATTAATAAAATATTATCCGAATATTATTTAATTTTTTTATTGATGAAATAATAATTATAATAGAAAAATAATAATTTTCAGGATAAAATAAATTTATTACTGTGGAGAACTACGAGTCATAAGTCATTATCTTAAATTAGTCAGCTTAGCATAATCTGCTCATCCAAAAATTCTCCAAAATTACTCATTCCCAGCTGGTTGGCCCGAGATTAATGCGATAAATTCCCATGCGGTTTTGATAATCTGATTGGAATAATTCAATTAAAACAAGTTGAAGTGATTAATTATTAGTCTTCCCATTCTCCACTTATTTATTGATTTGCCACTGCCTAATGCAATATTTTAATTAGAGTTTTTTTTTCTCCTTAAAATTCGATGAATTAATTGTTTTTGTTACTTTTTTGTTCACAATAGTTTCGTTTTTTGAAAAATAAATTTTAATTAAATTAAAAATTTTAATTGTCTTTTATTTTCTTTGAAAAAAAAATTCCCTGATTTTTGCGATTTTAACCTTTATTATTATTATTATTATTAGTGAATCGTCGAATTATAAATCGATTGGGGTTGTTTTTTAGAAAATTTTTTCTCTCTCTAAACTTTTGTTTTAATTATTCATATTTTTGAAAATGTGACTTTGTTAATTAATTTGAAACTTTCCGTTGATTTCATGATAGGTAACTCTGTGAATTAATTAATATTCCATGAAGAATTCACTTGAAATCCAGTGAAAGTGATAAATCGATAATTAAGCGGGGAAATATTATCGATTTAGTCAGTGAATATAAAGTTTTTTTTAAAATTAGTTTTGTTTTATTTGCTGTTGGAATTGAATAAAAAATTTAAGTTGATGTAAATTAAAAAATAAATAAATAAAAATTGAAAAAAATCAATCAATAAATATATTCATGTAAAAGTGAATATTTAAAGACCGAAAGAATCAAATAAAAATGTGAAAGAGATGGAGAATTTGTAATAAATCACATAGTGCTAAATCGTTCGGATTTCTTTTTCTATCGCTAAAAAAAATATTTCCTGTTGATTTTTTACCGTGTCGCAGCATTATTATTAGAATTTTATTGTAAGGTCTCATTTTATTAAAAATAAGACTGTAAAATTAAAAAAAAATTAAAGAAAAATGAGTCTTAAAAATATATTGAAGCTTTTATTGTTGTTATACTAAGATGCAAGAATTTACAAAAAATATTTATTTATTTAAAGTATAAGAGAAATTATTGGTCTATCATTCGTGGTCTTTATCTTCTACTTTTGAAAATTAAGTAAAAGGTGTTGATAAATAGGTTCAATGAATAAAGATTAGCTCTTCAAAATAATTTTTATTAATAATGAAAATAGAGACGGTTGACAAATTGATTATAAATCCTAAGAATCCATGTTTGAGAATGTCTAAGTGTACTGTTACTAGAGGATATAAATCAAATGTTTATGTAAATAATATCAATAGTGTATGTAAGAATAATGAGTCTAAATTTGTGTTGGTGTTTCCGTACTCGTAATGTTTTACAAATCATAAGACCAAGATAATTACGCAGTTGGGAAATAGAGATTATATAATCGATTCATATTCGTGTAAAGTACGCAATATGCTTATCAATAAATTAAAAACTCTGATTGGATTGTGTTTGGATCTCGTTTATGAATTTATAGTTCTGTATTCAAGTTCTTGAACATTATCAACTGAAGAGAAAGACCAATATTAATGAACACAATATGAGCTGCAATAGTATAAAAGGGATGTCTGATTTTAACATTTTATTAAAGAGTTTTAATAACGATTAGGAGCATGTATATGTGAAGCGTTGTTAATAATATCATTGAATTTAAAGATTAATGTGAAAATGATATAAGCACGAAGATTTTTAAATAGTTTGATTGGTAAAGTTTGGATAAATTAAAACGTTGTTTATTTTGCAAATTTTAATTTTTAATATTTAAATTATAAATTTTTTATAATATAAATTTATTTTTACAAATAAATTATAAATTTCAAATATTCAAAACAATTACTAATGTGTTTGAATATATAAATTGAAATCCATGGCATGGAATCTGTCAAAATCTGCCGTAAAACGTGTGTTTGAATGGTGCTTTGTTGTAATTAAATCATTGCCATGTTTATTTAATTATTATTATTATTAAAAATGCAAATATTTCGACCTAAAATTGCTCCTGATCATTCCAAACAAATTTTTTAAAAGTTTATCTAGAAGTTTATTATTATTATTATTATTATTATTATTATTATTATTATTATTATTATTATTGAAATTTTGCTAAAGAGATAATATTGTAAATTAATTAAATTTCAAACTTAATTAATTAATAGACAATTTTCAATAATTTTATCTCGAAAAATCGAGTAAAATAAATTTGTTTTTGTTGTAAAATATTAATTATTCAAATTATTATCGGATGATTAGATTTGGCAAGAAAGCATGGGAAAACGAGTATTTAGTTACAAGGAAAGTTTATCATTTAATTTCATTTAATAAAACTTGTGAACTCATTTCCATGATTATTTTTTCCCAATTATCAAATGCGTTGCCATTTCATTTCATTAACAACTAATTATTGTTACTATTCAAACAACAGGTAATTGTTTATTTAATTACAATATACTCTCACTTTTGTTATGTGTTTCTCTCTCTTCAAATGTTATTTTTCTAGGAGAACCTGGCGCCTTGCAAAACCTCTTAATTATAGAATTATATTAATTAACAATTTTCCGGTGCAATGAAATTTATATTGACTTAAACACAAAAAAAGCTAAACTAATTAAAATGCATTTGTTTCTGACCCGTATACAACTCATGGAAATGAGAGGCAATTCTCAATTAATGACGAATGTCAATCTTTTCCTCTAATAAAACGGACTTTATTTCACTAGCAACTTTCGTTGACTTCTTGTTTTAATTAATTCTTTTTTGAGTTGGATTTCACTATTGAATTTTCACCTTTGCGATTGATAATCCTTATTTCCGTAAATCCTTAATAATAAATCTTTGATAATTAGAAACCTGGCTTACCGGACGATATTCAATCATCGAAATCTGTACATATGCATCAGTTGACCCGAGAGTCAACGCGTTAAAAGATACTTAAAGGTCTTTCAAATGTGGGTTTAAAAGTCATTACTATTACATCAGTTGAGGAATTTTTTTTCGTTTGATTTACTTTTTTAGTGCGTTAAGTGATTTTAATATATTTAATAGAGAAACTTAAAAAAGCAATATTTAAAAATCTCGTGTTTTGCCTTTCCATTTTTATCTGAATAAATTAAACATGTCATGAAATTATTAGACAATTACAATGTATTTAAAACAGTGTAGGAATTTTTAAAATCTCACCCTAAAAGGTTGTGTTTTATCTAGTGTATAAGTTTCATTAAATGGGTGCTATGCCTCATACATTGGAGAAACTTATAGTCATCTCTACACACGGATTCAGGAACTTAGCCGATTGAGGTGTGTGAGATATTGGTGATTAATCACCAATCCCCTACAACTAACATTCAATCAGCAACGAATTTATTCAGATTATTTAATTAAATCAATTATTAATAACTATTAACATCATTATTGTTTCAACGTTAAGAGAACTTTACTTTGTTTTAATTTTTATAATTTCGTAACAATTTATTTCGCTTTTCTTTCTTCAACCAAACTGGCAATGTCTGACCATTTAAACTAATATCTATAGCAATTTCTCAAATAGCACTTCGTATTTGATTTATTACATTGTTGTACTGAATCGTTTCTCTTCAATTAAATTTGATTTATCAAAACCTGAAAATTCCAAGCCTTCTCGATCCTTGAATAGGGTTGCCATACGTCCCGGTACACCGGGACATGCCCCGGTTTTGAGATCCGTGTCCCGGTGTCCGGGTCCAAGATTTATACGGGTCAGCTAGTATCTAGTATTGATACGCGCACGTGGCAAAACCGACATTCGAACCAACACCTTCGCCCTCTCCCATCTCACTACACCAGTAATCAGAAAAAGAAAGGCCATATTTTAACATAATTCATAACTGATGCCATTTTTACATGATGTTAATTTGAGTCTATTATTTATAATAAAAAAAATTCTAACGCCCATGACAAATGTATGATTATCGATAAAAGATTTGTAGTTTTTTTGGAGGGAGGGTGAAGCGTAACGAGAAGGGAGGGGAGATTGCCCGGTCTGTAGTCCGAAAATTATGGCAACCCTATACTACTGGCACGTTTTCAAAGCCATTTTCATTGTTAGAGTTTAGTTTCAGTGTTTTATTGTTCTATTTAAATTTAAAATATTACAAAAATAAGAATATTTCATATTTAGGTCAATATTAACAAGTTCCAAAATATATATTTAGCTTAGTGTCATGAGCTGAATGTCAGTGCGAAAGGGTTAAGGCTTTGCAATAATTACACTTAATCATCCATACTTTTATCTCTTAAATTCTAAATTCAGTTTCCATTCCCTTACTTGAAGCAAAATACCGATATTCTTTACACTTTTGATAATCGTTTAATTCATGACTTCCATCTAGAATCTGATATTCTGCCCCTCATATTCCTTCGTTTGCCATTACAAATAGTATAAAAAAATAAATGATATATTTTAGGTATTGCCAGTGCCTAATCTTTTTCGGTTTTGACTACTATTAATCATATTGTCATGATAATGGCTTTCCAAAATTAATGTTGTTAATTTTTCTTAATGTCTACCAAACTTGGGGTTTCATTATTTAATTAATTAACGATTTTTCTGTTTTCATACATTCCATTACCTTTTCAAACTCTTTTGAACGTTTTCTGGCAAGTCCATTCTTATCGTGTTGCTCCTCATTATCTAATATATCCCTAACTCGTTTTCCAAGTCCCAATGAGTAAAATAATTTATTTATCAATTAATTATAATAATTACACATTTTTATTATAAACTTTTATTTAGTTTCACTTTAAATTTATTTGTTAATTTCAAAATTTTATAAAATGTAAAAAATTGAAACGATTAATTTTTTTGCTCACTTTGTTTTCAGGTTTGTGATTTTCAAAATTTTAAAAGTTTTTTTTATATTGTAACTTGTTTTTCCAGTTTGCTATCCATTCTATCTTTACTGTAACTTTATATTAATATTCCAATAAATTTTTATTTTTAAAAATTTTTTTAAAACAACAATATTTTTTTAACCCAAACGAATAGGAGACAATTTTTTCGTTATTTTTATTATTATTTATAATATTATTATTTTCTTTTGATTTCAAATTTAAGATTTGAGAATTCAACGAAAACTTAAGTGAAATATTTATTTTTAAATCGTTTTCAACTTTCTCTGTAAGAGCAGTCCAATTTCAAAAACTCCCAAAGGAAATATACATAAATGTCGAACAACATTAAGATGAAATTAAATTTTCAACTCATAATTATAGAAACGGAACTAATCAGTTAAATTTCTTCGTCCAGTACCAACAAAATAACATCAATGAAATTACTAATCCAATTTTTCTTTACTACTTCTTAATACAAATTCGACTGTAAAATTTCGTTTAAAACAATAAATATTTTCAATTTAAAAACATTTGCAACATGAGTTTTTAGTAAAATCATGTAAACTCTTTTAATCGGATTATAATATATCAGTTATATTCTTAGGGATAACATACAAATATCCAGCACTGCCTTTATCAAATGTTTGCCAATCAATCTTAAATAAAAAGAACACAAATGTTTACAATGTATTTTTGCAATATATTTCCACAGCCCAGCTGTCGTAATCAGACACTAAACGACTTCAATAAATATATGTACAAAATGCAATAAAATTAATTAAGCACTTAAAATGCACGTGGTTAAAGGATTTAGTATGTTGATTTTTGGGTTAAATGATTTTATCATTAAAGCCTTGATACGTTACCAATAATTTTTGAAACAGTTAGTAAACACTTTTAAATTGGAAAAATCTATTTTTAATTTGCATGTCTCATTATGGTCAATAATATTATTGCTTACAATAGTAAGAAATGGCATTGAAAACGATATACAAAATAATAAAATGTCACATATTTATTACTGAACATATCACGAATTTTATAGGGCTTTGAAATTGTGAGAATATAATTAAATTAATTCATAAAATAAATGACTAAATAAATATTAATTAAATAAAGAATTAAATGAATGTATGTTGTGGATTGATGTGGTATGTAAATTCCTTATGCTTACATTACTTTGCGTTTTATATAATTCCTCAACAATTGTGTTTAAATATTACGAATAAATTTTGGGATTTTGAATTTTATAAATATTTATTATGAACCTTATTAATACTAAAAGTTAGACCATCATCGTATCATTGCATGTGCAACAAGAGCAGTCTCATTGGCCTCTATTTTTGAGAATCTCCCAAGTACTAAATACACTACAAAAACTTCTGCAATAGCAAAACAATCCCACAAATTGAAAAAAAAATTTGTTTTAAATTTATTTTTACTTTTTTGCACAATTCTCCCAAAAGTATATCACGGCGCTACATAAGTCTATCGGATAATCTGATACACTTATTACCAAGAGATCGTCCAGGTAATAATACAGTTTTTATCAATCAGAGATGAGACATCCTTCTCGGGAAGAACAGATAAGCTGCCTAACAGATATTTTGAAAGAGGCTGAAAACATTTTTAAAGAGCTAGAGAAAAGTGGATCAAGAATTGTTCTGAAATTTATTGGATATTTGGAACATTTGAGCCTATCAAAAAATTGAAAACGAAATGCAACCGGGTTGTCTCATCGTATTTCCGACTCAGTCCGGTCAGAGCCAGAGCTCTTATCGAATAACATTGAAATAAAAAGGTGATGTCAATTAAAAATAAAGTTATGATAAAATTTTGATTTTCTTCACGTCCATTAATTACACAGATTTGGTAAATACTATTAATTTTTAATTAACATGAATTAATAATTGGCTGAGTTTTAAATATCCGCCACAATTTCTGTTTTAATACAAGATCTTTGTATTAAGTATTTGTAATTTTCAAATTCTCGTCAATTAAAATAAAATTATTGGAAAATGTAATTAATTAATGAATTAATTAGGAAACTACACTGCGAGAAATTAAATGGATTTCGCTTTATTGGAATTAGCAAATCTATTATCTTTCAAATTCAATAGACTGTAATTCTGTTGTTTTAAACAACGAACAAAATTTTTTACAATAATACTGTTGGGATAAATGTGTTATCAACACTTGCAGTTGTAATTTTATGGATATTAAAGGCACAAAATTTTTCAGTATTGATTTAAATTATCATTGTTGTAAATATTCTCCTCTTTTAATATATGTTTTGTTTAAATTTCATGCAATTTTCATTGTTTAAAATTTTTTGTTATTCATGATTAGAATTTCTCTCAAAAGGAATCTAATTCATTTAAATTTGAGGAACATAAAAAATAACAGGGCAAAATTAATACTTTTAATTTTATTAATATTATTATTAATATTATAATAGTTATTATTATTATTATTATTATTATTATTATTATTATTATTATTATTATTATTATTATTATTATTATTATTATTATTATTATTATTTTATAAGGACTTTTTTTGAGTTTCACCTCTGATTTCTTTATAAGTGACATAGTATTTTCTAACAAATTTGACTATGAATTAAATTTATTTAAGGTATTCACGAATTTCGAAAATTCGTGATAAAATTTGTGAATACCTTCAATAAATCTGATTCATAGTCAAATTTTGTAGAAAATATTATTATTATTATTATTATTATTATTATTAAAAGATAACGCCAATAAAAAAACTTTTCGTGCGATATATTTCGATAGCATAACTATCATCTTCAGGTACTCAAAACCAACTAAAAATATTATGAATTAACATTTTTAATTGGTTTTGAGTACCTGAAGATGATAGTTATGCTATCGAAATATATCGTACGAAAAGTTTTTTTTGGCGTTATCTTTTAATTAAATCTTTGCCAAATTTATTTAATTATTTATTATTATTATTATTATTATTATTATTATTATTATTATTATTATTATATTTATTATCATAAGTAAAATGAAATATTCACGGAAAAAATTAAACATAAATTTCAAAAGACAGTAATTAAATCATAAACGGGAAAATAATGTTGTAGAAATGATCTGAATATTCTTAACTTAACATGTAAAGTAATTACTAAAGAAATTATTTTAAATTTCCTGCAGAAATTAATGATCAAATTTAATTTATCCCTCTGTGGGAATAAACGAATACAAATAAAATAAATCCGTAATTAAAGTTGTTGATAATTATTGCTAAACGGATTTATCATAGAAATTATCTTAAGTAAACAGCGCTAAAAATGTTTGAAGATAGAGGGTATGATTGATACCAGGGCAGAATATTACAACTATAACATTTATATATACTCAAAAGTGTATGTATTAGACTCGGGTATACATATATACACATTAGTGGCATGTAGTCAGAAGCACGGGACAATTTAACGAAAATCGATATTAAACATATTTGGATATACTTCATTTCCAAATTGAATTTACTATAAGCAGACAATTTGTAAGTCATATTCACATGAATAATTTTGTGGTTGTACAAAAATAAACCAAAGCAATTAAAATTGTGGGCTACTTTTATCATTTTCCTTTCTCTAAATAAAACCGGATGTATTTGTACGGTGGTTCTGACTGTATGTCACTAAAAAGTATGTGTGCATCTATCTGACAGTACACACTTGTATCATTATAGCAGATTGAATATGAAAATAGTTTATACACACCAATCTAATTTAAAAAATAACAGCGAAATTGCTACGTAAGAATAATGAACAAATTACCTGCTTTTAACCGATTCGATTTGAAAAACGAATATCTTTCGTTGTTATATACAAGCAATTCGAGTTGCTTTCATTACACTAAAAACGCATCAAAACATCTTTAATGCCTTCATTAGAAATAAATCAAGAAATTTTCAAAAGAACTTTTCAAATTTTTTAAACAAAATAAAATTAAAAAAATAAACATTTTTATAATTTTAAAATTATTAACTTATATCTTTCCTTAATCATGACTTTTATAAAAAGCAATGTATTCGTTATTAAAAAAATTTGGGATTCGTACGAATTATTAAATTTTCCAGTGATGGTCCGTTGAAATAAAGATATAATTAAAATTGTGCACTACTATCAAGGGTTTGAAAAAAGGAATTTCTGTCCAGTAAAGTTTTGTTTTCACTGATTAGAGTTAATTTTGTTTAATTTTAATTTGCTGTTTTGCAGTTGTTTTGCTTGACTAGCTTTATTTTGTGAAAAATTTATGTCTTTATCCACAAGATGTCAGAAAATGGGAAAATTAAAAAATAGGTAGATTAGGCCTCACATACGTAACAAAAAGAATATGAACGGTTTGAACAGGATCTTTGCGATGATTACATAAGACATCAGCAATCGTTAGCACAGGTTTTGAATAATCACCAACTAAACAGTTAACTAAACAAATGCACTAAATTATAATTATTTTGTAAACAACCCAAAGAGAATGTATTATATTATAAAGTAAATAATATTCTGCACAACAAAGAGTTTTATATTAACTCCTAATATTTATAGTCTTTAATGAATGACACAGAATAATCATAAATTTATTAATATTTTAGCCATCAGATAATACAAATGTTGGACTTTTTAACGGTAGTCGGTAGAATAATCTGGCTCCTCGTGTTAACTTTATAATAAATGAAGAATAACACAAAACAATAAATCTATTTGAATCGAATACAGTAATAATCACACAAATATAAGTATAAAACGGTGATTCCTTGGAAGCAGCATAAATTAATATATCAGATAAGTGAGTATCAAAATAAGCACTTGCTGTGAAGTAATAATTATATTTTTGAAAAAAGTTTCTATTATTAAAAAAGAGGATTATTTAATAATCGAAACTTTTTTCAACAATATAATTATTACTTCGCAACAAGGGCTTATTTTGTTATTCACTTATCTAATATAATCACACAAATATTTCAATGCATATGCAATTTTCTCTTAAACGATAAGGCAGATAATCCAAATGGTATTTTAATATTGCAGAAATTCAACCGATTAAAAATTTGCATATCTTTTTAAGCACGACATCGAAAGTAATCTTTTCTTAATAATATTATTACCTGCAATGAAAAATGGATTCAATATTAATAATCGTAAGCGGCCAGGAGAATCTTTTGATAAACAACAATGACTAAATCAATTTCCAAAACCAAAACTACACCTAAAGATGGTTTAAGTATGATATAATACATTATTGTTTTCTGAAATTGGGTACAAAAATCAATTCTGAACGATACTGTGTAAAACTAGAAAAATGCATGACAAACTCACCATTAGTCACCTTGCAATCGTTAAAAGAAAAGCTCCAATTATCCTGCATGATAACGTTAGCCTCACGTATCGAAAGTCATTATAAAAAAATTACACAACTTAGGATTTGAAGTTTTACCGCATCCAGCTTACTCACTCGATCTATCACCAACTGATTTCCACGTATTTAGATATTTAAGTCTTTATATCAAGCGCAGGAAGTTCATAAGATTTTGAGGAGATAAAATCGACAGTTATCACTTTCTCGGACTTCAGACATGAGATATTTTTAAAAAAGGTATAGAAAAGCTCCCGCAACGATGGAAAGAATTTATTAATGTTGATCAATCATATTTTGATTAAATAATAATTGCTTAAATATATTTGTACGTCTTTTGAATTATAATCCATTTAGCGGAAATTTCATTCCGGACAACCTAATAATAATCGAAAACCCAAATAATCAAATTATATATTATATTTTATCAAAACTAAACAATTACCCAGGCGACTTCTCGCCTTTTTGTTTAACTTACTAACTATTATTGGAACTTTCATCTATTACTAAAGAAGAGTTAGTCTCATTAGTTCCTCATTTACCACTCGGGTTCTCTACATGGTTCGTTTTTTTCATATGGCTCGAGTTTTCTACATCACTCATAATTGTTTATTTTTAATTATATTTTTATGCAGACCTTTCATTGATTTTATTTTATCGTATTCGTGTTCATCTGATCATTTGCTATACCAATTTACCACTCAATAAGTCAATTTTTAATTAATTTATTAATTCTGATTTTTTATAACTTTCCATTTGCATTTTAAAATATTTTTAAAATATTTTTACAATATTTTTAAATAACTTTTTAAAGGGTTTTAAATAATTTTTAAACCGTTTTTAAAATATTTTTAAATAATTTTAAATATTTTTAAATAATTTTAAAATATTTTAAAATAATTTTTGAATAACTTTAAATATTTCATAGATTTCAAATTTTATTCACTTTTCTTCATCTTTTCAAAAGTTGACAAAGACTAAGTAGATCTCTTTTCAAAAGCCTTGTTGGGAATACTCTGTATTTATACCTCTCCTCTTTTACTATATTTAGTGCTTTAGAATAAAAAAAGTCTCATTGTTAGAAAAGAACGTTATTTTCCCTATGAAAAAGATTCATTGAGAACAATCGGATAATAAAGAATTAACAACTAAACTTTTTTGCTTTGAGGTAAATGAAGGAAAATGATCAAACAAAAAACGCTGAACACCTTCTATTATAGTTTAGACCAATATTACCATTATCAAAAAATGTTCTTTAACTGACACTCACAGAACAGAGGATTAGATTATTTCTCATCATTTCTTTTATTTAAGAGTTACGTACCGGAAGTAGCAAGTTAACACTGCCTTTTGGAAATCCAATTGATATTCCATTAGATAATATTTGGTTCCCATAAAGGTCCTTGAGCAATATTATATATCTCTGAAAATATTAAAAGTTTTGTTCTTTCTTTTTGTTTATATTGTTCTCGTAAATTTTCAACATGTGCACTATCAAATCAGGAATCTCTTAAACATGTTCATATATTGGTAAGCAGCTGGATTTTCATATATTTTTCTATATTGCTTTACATTCACATTCCTGCTGTCTCTAAATTCAGTCTTTGCTTTGCTGCTATATACTCTGTGGAACTATCTATGAATGCTGTATTAGAGTGTTTATTTGTATACAGAGAGTTTAATAGATGGAGCATTAGATTATTTTTAAATTAATTTTATAATATATTATTTAAATAAAATTTAAAAATAACTTGTAGTTATTTATTATTCCTCAGAAAAAGCTTATTTACAACAGGCGAAAATAGAATTTCTAGTTTGAAATTTATCACGGAAAAATTAATTAAATAATAAAAAAAATCCATTTTATTAACAATCTTAATTTAAAAAATTAAAAAATACATTTTATAATCCAATCGAATGGAAATGTAAATAAATTAAATTAAATTATACAACTTAAAAATTAGTTAAATAAGAAAAATAAATTTTTCCTACTACTTAAATTAATTAATCAATATTTAAAAAAAAATAAGCCATATGATCCAATAGAATGGCAAGGAAAATAAATTAAATAAAATTTATCACTTGAAAATTAATTAAATAATAATAAAAATTCATTTTATTTAACTGTGAATTTAATTAATATTTAATTTAAAAATTAAACTATATTATTCGACAGAATGACTACGAAAATAAATAAAATATAATTTATCATGTGAAAGTTAATTAAATAATCAAAATTTCATTTTATTTACAACCAAAATTTAATTAATATTTAATAAAATCTATCAAGTGAAAATTAATTAAATAATAAACAAATTCATTTTTTTACAACATAAATTTAATTAATATTTAATAAAATTAACAATTAAACTATATAATTCAATTGAATATCCCAAATGCAAATATAAATTTTCCCGCTAAAATTAATTAAATAAAAAAATTCAATTTATTTCCACACTATATTTAATTAACTAAATATTATATTAAATTAAAAAAAATTGAATTAAATATATTCTAAAAAAAATCAATTCGTACTAAAATGAAATAAAAATTTTTTTTAATCAATTAAAAACTAATTAATTAAGTGAAAAAAATAATGTCAGATACCAGAAAAATTTTCGAGTTACAAAACACAGTCCAACAAGCATTGTCAATAAATTACTGACATGTATATCCTGCTCTGGAAAGAATAACTAGTCGTCCTCCTTATATACTTTATCACGCAGTCTCCAATTAATCGCATCCAATTACCACCAATGCCTTGTCACCCAGACTTAATTGAATTACACACATCAACTGGATCACCAGCTACTGCACGACAATTATGCACACACACAAATACACACCAACACTTTTTAATTATCCATGTCTGTTGCTGGCATGTGTTACTGACCCGATGACACATCAGCCGACCTACATCATCTATCGCGTCAACAATGCCATCCGATAATTGGTCGTTAATTGGTCCCATTGCTAAATTAATCGCTTCCCCTCGTTACCTCCTACCAGCAGTAAAATGCTTGGTCCAATCACTCATTAGCTGTCTCGATCCCAGCTACAGCAACATACAACTGTCAAGCCTGTACTCGCAAACCAAGATATCATTATATAGTAAGCTCATCTGGAACGCAGCTGCTTACATTGTGTTCATGCCCGGTATTTGCGCCTTCTCATTTTTATTATCCTCCTCATCCTCTTCCTCATCATCATCGTTTGCCCCACTTTCATCTCTTCTGCCCAAAAATTCTAAAGCCAGAAAATCTAGTCGTGTAAGCATGCATGAATATTATGTTTCCAAATTTGCCGGAGGACACGATAGCTTGTTAATCAGATTTATCTAACAATTATTATTATTATTATTATTATGATTATTATTATTATTATTATCATCATAATAATTATTCAATAATCTTAATTAACATTTCAACTCCTCTGCTTACCCCATGGCTGGCTCATCCACTCGATATGCATTCCAAACATGTTTACCAAATTATGCTGACTGTATGTGGTATATATCTGTGTGTGTGTGTGCGCATCCAAGTGCAATCAAGTCATTCATGGACACACCAACACAAGACACACACACACAGAGAGGAACGGGATAGAAAAATACAGTCCACCATTCAAGCAATGAATCCAACAAAAGCGAATGAAAGCAAAGGTTGATGCCTGTTAGATTATTGTTATTAGTAAATGGATAGCTTGTTTAAGTCCGATAGATTAGAAATTTAAAATTCCCCACGCGATATTAATTCAATTTATCAGAATAAATTGATCATTATTATTATTATTATTATTTTTCCCTGGTACTCATCTTCAAATCAAAGCAACATCAACAAGAGAGAAAAAGGAAAAAAACAAACTTTATCAACCAGAAACTTAATGAAAGAATCTTTACAACAGAGTTTCCAATAACAGCTTTTTTTATATATTTATTTTTTTTCCAAATCAAAAAAAAAACACCCCGTCAAAATGGAAGTTTCACGTTGGATCTCAGAGAACACTCTTTCATCAATGCAACTGAAAGATCAAGAACAATTAGTGGCAGCTCAATTGGAACGATTGAAACAATTGGAAGAGGTCTCGTCGAACAGTTTGCACGCAATGGTAGCCGCAGCGAACCACAGACTCAATCGGATGGATGTAAGCACCGATGAAAATATCGGCCTCAACGACAACAATCACCAAGATCCCGTAACCCGATGTAAGAGTTTTTTTTTACAATAATTAATATTTAAAACAAAAAATTATTTAGGCAATTCTGAAGACTCATTATCCCGACATAATAGTAAATTAAAAAAATCAAGACATAGGTATGATTATTTTTTAGATTTTTTTTATTTTTAATAATAATTATAATAATAATAATAATAATTATTATTATTATTATTAATATCGTAAAATAGTTAAATGATTTACCATCCATTAGGCTGGGTTTTATTTGTTCAAAGATCCCATTCCTATGTTGGCCATGAAGTACGGAAAGAAGTATTCAAAGAGCATAATTACAGCAATCCATTACACATACATACACAAAGGGGCGCAACTCCATCACAGAGTCCAACACAACGACTGGGGAGTTTATTCCTAAGTAACTGCATACGAGATAAAGCGTGATTAATAAATTCTACATATACAAAGAATCTGTCTGCTTGATTTAATTAGAAGTGATTAATAAATTTGTAAATGAAAGTTATACATTGCCATTAAGAGTTCCTTCGTACTTTTATCATTATTAATGCGATTAGTTTATCCGAGTCAATGAATAACTTCATAATTGAATGCCTGGCTTTTGGCTTACTGGCCGTAGAGAAAGAGAGCTTGCTCCTTTATTAAATGCATATTTATGGTTAACTAAATAAATAAATTAAAATATATATATATATATATATATATATATATATATATATATATATTTCGGTATATATTTAATCACCATTTCGTCTTCCCCTCATTTCTCTAAAGGCATCACTAGAAATGTAAACACTCACTACTTACGGTATATTAATCAAATAATTATTTATTATCTTTTTTTCCATCGACATTTCATTATCAAAATTTATTAAAAGTATTTAATTGGATTTTATTCAATTCGTCTACGAAATCGATTAATTAATCATCGCTTTTTTTGTCAACTTGAATTTTAATTATATTTATCAATATTCACTCTCTTTTATTATTTTTGGAGAGCAAATGAGGCTGCTATTAGGTAATTGATGTTATGTCTCCGTGCTTTCCATGCCTAGGATCTTTTGTTTTCCACGGAATTTCGTTTTATAACTAGTATTAATTTTTATATAATAATAATAATAATAATAATAATTATTATTATTATTATTAGTAATTATTTTTTGAAATTATTTTCCTATTAAATAGTTTAAATTTCATGGCAATTAATAAACATGCCTTTTAGTGCATTTTAATAAATTAATTGGATGGAGTTTTCCAATTTATAATCTTTTATTTTCAATTTAAATTCTTTTTTTTTATTGTTTTAATTAAAGAAATTTATAGAGAATTGAAATAGTTGCTTTTTTTGTTTTTTCTTTAAATTACTATATAAATAAGAAGTTGTGATTTCGTAATTAAAAAAAAAATAATAATATACATTTTCCAATTATAGTTTAATGGTGATATTATTTTGCTCTCATTATTATCAATAAAGAATTAGTTAATAAATTTAAACAAAAAAAAACAATAAAATAAGTCGGTCTAAAACTGGGGAAAATTGAACAAATTTCAAGAGAATAACTCTAATCATCGGTACAAACTTGTCTCAAGAGGACTGTGATGGAGTTAATTGAATATGATAACTAAACCGGTTTCTTATAAATTTCCAATCATTTTTTTTTATTAAAAAAGCCCCCCCAAATAATTGGAAAACGATTATATTTTATGCATTAATATTTTTAGTTAAATTAATTTATTTTTAAAAATTTTTTTTTCATAAATAATAATAATAATAATAATAATAATAATAATAATAATAATAATAATAATAATAATAATAATAATAATAATAATAATAATAATATTTTAAAGTCATGCTTCAATAGAGGAATCATTTATAAAAATATAATTCAAATAAAAATGAGTTATTTCTACAATGTTTATTAAAATGAAATATTTAGACATCTAATAAATTTAACAAGTCTTTCTTTCTCTCTCTCTTTTTCTTTTTAATTGAATCTTTCTTATCGGGTTCTTTTTCGCTTGATATATAGAATAAAACGTTACCAATGACTTTTTATACTTTAAAGCCATTGAAATACTAAAATTATTTTTAATAGCTGGTTGACATTTGAAAGAAAGAACTTACAACTCCTCAGCTAGAAAATCTGAGATTTATACTGTCATTAAGCCAAAATTTCACTTAAAATAGGCTTCGAGGGTAACATGAAGTTGACCCTGAAGCGAAACTGGAATATATGTAAAAGTTCTTTTTGAAAAGAAAGAACACTTTAAAAGATGTCAAGAAAATAACTTCAATAAATCAACCAAATTATCTATGAAATGCTACTTAGAATTAATAAAGAAACTAATAAGTGCACAATGATTACAAAAACGCTAAGATTTTGGTATGTTGGGAATGATATAATATTGAAGAAAGTAAGCCTAAATAAAAGAGGTAAATGGATTGATTACAAAGTGCGTATAAGAAATAGTATCAGCTAGTTTAAGAAGGATTTAATGGAGGGACACTGGGCCTAAGCCTTGTTTAAATTAAATGATTTCAACAGCTTTAATTGTGAATTCCTTTACGCAAACTCCTTCGGATAGACTTGTCTACGCTATACAAAAAAACGGGTATCTACTGACAACAAAGAGCTGAAAAAATTTTAAACACAGTTTTCTTGATTGTTGGAAAATTTTGTTGGAGAACGACAATATTTGAGTTTTTAATTTGTTAGAAATAAATAAATTGTTGAGTTCCCAGGATTTATAAAATAATTTAATACTATAATAGAAAAATAATTAATTTAATTAAACTATTTTTCACTATTAACAGAAAATGATGATTTTCTTGCTAGATAATAATTGGTCAATAAAATCTGCAACAATTGCCGAATACTTGATAAAAGCCGCACCAAAAATTGAGGATTATCATTATGCATTTATCGCATTATTAAATATGAAAAATTTGCTTCAAAGTTTCAAACTTTGTTTTCATATTAAATCCTTCTTATTATATTTTAAAATAATTTTTACACTTTAAAATCATTTCAAATAATTGATTTATTTTATTTTCATTTTACTTAGTATAAATTCTGGTCACGAAACAATGTAGGAAGCCTATTTGGGTATAGCAAAGCTTTCATTTTCCTCACATTTTTGATAAACATTATTGTATAATAAATTTACAATATCTATAACTCATTTTAAAAAAAATAACTATACACATATCTTTAAATAGCTCGTTATAACAAAACTGGATATATATATATAAAACAACAGATTATATAAAAATTAGTTAAACACAAATATAAATTTCATGAATCCTGAAAATAATTTTTTAATACTTCTTAGGGTAGCTTTTCCTAGTATCCACTATAGGTGATTCCAGACCTTCAAATTCATTATGCTTCAATCTTTTCCCATAAACCTTATATGTAAGTATCTCCCTCGCGTTTTCTATTCTATGCAGATTAAGTAAGAATACTGAGTCCTTTTACCGAATTTAAAGTATGTTTACAAACAAAATATTTACTTAACATTTGTTTCAATAGTTGAAATCTCTTCAAGCAAGGCATTGCCTCCCCTAATAAATCTAATAAAAAAGAAAGTTTTTAAAATTTTATCTATTATCCAAAATTTCTTTTTTGTCCACACAGAAGACGTCCTCGTTTATATAGAACTAAAAATAATCAAATTATAATCTGATGAATAATTACATGGGAAATATCGTGACCAGCAAGAAAATTTGTGCAATTTTTACAAACAATTGAATAATAAAAAATACGGAAATGAAAAAGAAATTTATCATGAAATATTTAACGATATTCCGTAAAACTTATAATTGCAAGAGATCTTTTCCCTAATGAATCTAAATAAAAGTCCCACAAGATCGAGATTAAATAATTTATTTTTGGGAGGCAATATTAAGAATTCCTGCTAAAAATTGAACAATTTATCAAAAAAAAAGGCGAAAAATTCTATCCGATAAATCACATAAGGTTTTGTTGATTTTCTTTTTAAATAATTTACAACTACTTATAGACAAATATAAATTTTATTTAATAAAAAAATCATTTTTTGTATTTTAATAACCTAGGTTACCCTCAAAAGACTTTTTTAATTTTGAATCTGTTTTCCAAAAAAATTAAATAAAAAAATAAAAAAAAGATAAAAAAAAGATTTTTTAAATTGGCAATACTTAAAGTCTTAAATACTTTATTTATAAACTATCGATCATGTTACTTATTCATTTTTAAGTAATAAAGTATTAATATTTCTAAATATTATTTGTTTAAATTGAATATCATGTAAAATTTTTTCCCCTTCAATTTTAAAATGGATTTTAATTAACGCTCCTATTTCTAATTGACTTAAATCTCATCAAATAAACAAGATGTTTTTACGATAATAAATTATGGGAAATTAAGTTCTAATTGGCGCCAATTGATATTAATTGACTTTAAGTAAAAGTTTTCAAAAAATTATGTTTTTCAATAAATTGTTTTTGTCGTCAGAAATTATAATTAAAAGATTTTTAATTTAATTGGATGTTGAATGATTTATGTGAAAAATATTTTTTGAATTTTATTCTAGAAAAATATATTTATTTGCAATTTTTTCAATTAAAAAACAAATGACTCATGTAGGAAAACTATTTGTGTAAATTACAACCGCTGAATGTGTGATACCTTTATGAAGAACATTTAACCATTTTACTGTCAGGTAATGAGAAATGTGAACCCCAAGCGGGGACTATTTCAAGTTGTATATTAATGCAATGTTATCAACAAGAATCCCCAACCCAAAAAAATTGCCATTAAGAACAGTAAGCTTATTTTACCAGCTTATAAGTAGTAGTCGATTTACTAGAAAAAAAGTGTAAATAAATAGAAAATATTAATTTAAAAACTGTACTAGACCGAGATTTTCTCGGAAAAAAATAATCGACAATACAAATATTCATTAAACAGAAGTTTCCAAAAAAATCCTTGTAGGGTGATATAATAATAATTTATAATAAACTAAATATATAACCAGGTCGCTATGATCTTGATGTTTGATAATTGACACTGGAATGTTTGTATATAATGAAGTGAAGTAAATATGCATGTGATCCGAGTCATCAATACTGCTTAAATTAGTCATACTCTCTTTTCTAGATTATGCAATTGGATGTACTATAAATAGTATTACAATTGAATGTTTGGTATATCTTGAATAAATATTGTATAAGAATATTTTATTCTAACAGTCCTTAACCCTAAAACGGTCGACGTATGTCTAATAAATTCATTTAAAATTAAATATCATTCTAATTTTCACGGTTATATTATGGTAATATATATTTTAAAGTAACTGAATATTTTGTAAAAAAAATAATTAATTACATTTAATCTTCTTCATGAATCTTTACTTTGATACTTTTGTAGCAGTTACTATCTTGAAGGTAGAATAGGGAAATTCTAAGATTTTCAAAGGTTATGGAATACATTATTCCGGGATTTCAATAATTCACTTATATATTTAGAAAGTAAAAATTATAACCTAAATCAACTAAAATTCAACATAAATTTTGTATTTTCGGTTGAAACACTTATATCAATCTCTGGAACCTTCAAACTTAATATTATGAGAAGCTCTTCCAGTGACATTTCAAAAACCATTCAAATATTCAATTAAAAATTAATAATTTATAAGAGAAATTTTCCAAAAATAGTTATCAATAAAGATGAACATCAAAAATCTAAGTAGACAATTTGACGTACAATCAACGCACCATAACAAGAGGGGGGTTGAAAAATGTTCAGACTCCGGACGCAAAATGACAACAAAGTTTTTTAGTAACCATTATTTTCCATTATATTTTTCTATTAAGTTTTTGGACGTCATCAAGAATTAATATTAATTTTAATCGCAGTAATAGTTGTAAATTCAATATCATGTCCTGTAAAATAAAAGGTAAAACCCTAAGATTAACAAACCGGGTGTATTCCATTTGTAATGAAGTATTTTTTATTTTGTAAAGTTGTAAGAATAAAATATCATCAACCTTTATTTTGAGAAGAAAGAGATTTAAAAATAAAAATAAACAATATATTTATCATCATTTCAAATAATAAAAAATACTCACAATAAAATATTAAAAAAATTCGAGAATAAAAAATTATTATTTAAATTTAAATTTTTATTTTCAAAAATGTTCTAGCAATAATTCCGGTAGAAAACATTTATTTACTAATAAATTAATAAATGATAATTTTTTTTTTAATTATAAAGATAACAAACATTATCCATTTATGACCATTCAAAATGAGAAAAAAACTACTGATAAAAATCTCTAACTAAAAACAAAAATTCCCCTTTATTAAAATTTATCCATCAATTTGCAAAAATTCCCCAACAACCTTTCTATCAAAATGCAAAAAAAAACTTCTGCATATATTAAAACAAAGAAATAATAATTGTTTGAATAAAATTTTTCATTTTCAAAAATGTTTGTCGCAATAATTCCAGTTGAAAACATTTGTTTTTCCTAAATAATTAAATGATAAAAAAATTTTTTTTTTACTAATTATTATTAATCTTTGTGGAGAAAGAAAAAAAAAACACCGACCGATTAAAACGAAGAAATATCCATCTAAAATCGCCGTCAATGTGAATGAAATGGAATATTCCCAATCCATAATTCATCATTGTGCATTAATATAAATATATCAATATAAATGCGTTTCAAATATGCAGCTAAAGTGTGAATTGAGGATTATGAAAAAAAAAAAAAAAAAATTACTAATTTCAATTAGTAGTATTGAAAAACCCATTTCCATGGCAATAAGATAAGAGACAAATTGGCAATTAGTGATGCAATTAATGCTCTGATGAGGAGAGGATGGCAACATGAGAGTTGTCTGATGAAATGGTGAAATATTTATCAGTTGGTAACGAGAAAGATACAGATTGACTTGGCCGATGAATGCAGCATCCGATCGACCGTGTTACTATCAATTATTTAATCAATTAATATAATTGATTATTAAAATTCAATTGGATCGTGACTAATAGAGAATCCCCTTGTGCACATCCCTTATTTCTAGCCTAACAGTCATTGGGTAAATAAATTAAAATTTATATAACTCAAACTTTTAATTTAATTAATTAAAAATAATTTTTTTTTTCGAAAAAAAAAATTATAACAAAAAATTAGTTTCTTTATTTTTGCTTTATTTTTTTTTTAAAAGAAAATAAATAAATTGTGATTATATATTTTATTTTAATTACGAAACGGGAATTTTCACATTTAAGGATTAAATTCAATTTAACCGAAAAGATTGTTGATTTTGTAAAAAAATAATTTTTTTTAATTGTTTTAATCAGTCAATAGTTATAATTCTAAGGGATTAGTTCCGGTAAATATAGGGAAATTATTATTATCATTATAGGATGTTAAATTTAGAAATTTTAATTCGATTACCGTAAAATTTCAATGATAAAAACTCATGATGGATTTAGTGAGAAATTTTCTGATAAAATTAAAATACATCTTTTTCACATGTGAATATAATGAGCATTCGGATTTTAAAATTTTTAAAAATTTTTTTAAAGTTAAGATATTTTCTTCAAAAGTGAAAATCCTGTACATTTTCCCCCGGTTAAAAAATGAAAATCATACCAATCTACTCAAAAAGTAATATTTTAAAATTTTTAAAAAAACTGATAAAAAATAAATAAATTTATACTTGGATTAATTAAAAAAAGTTCATACCAGGAAATCTGTAATTTTTGAATTGCTTTTTTTAATAAAAATTAAAACAAACAATTTTTTGATTTATACAAATTAGTAAAAAAATAAAAACAAGGGCTTTCAAAAAATCTATTGGACCAATTATTTAACTTTGTATTTCTAGCTAGAGAAAATCCACCTTAAAAGGTTTTCCTTGTTGTCAAAAGTACCAAATTGACTTTTTAGGATAAAACTACTTTCTGGAAATCGAAATCAAATTTCCGCACATTTTATCAACTGTTGTAAAACGATTATTATTTAACAGAGATGATAAAATTTATTATTCTCATTACTGAAGAAAATGGTCAAAAAATTGCACAACCGAAAAGAGCAGTGCATTAAAACAACATCTGCATATCAATATCTAATAGAAAAACCTTATCAATCTGTGTTATTGAAATTGAATGATTTCATTTTGTCTGAAAATTGCAAACTTATTTTCTACACAGATTTCGAAATCAGCAAGTCTATAATTTTTATTTCACTATTTTCTTTCTCCAAAAAAAAATTGCAACAGTAATTGGAATTTTGGTGAGATTTCATGTATCCACATGTGAATCATTTTTCAAAATTAAATTAAACCAATTGTTTATTAAGTTATTTATCTCAAATAATAAATAACTGAATTTTTTTATTAAAATTTCTTTTCTATGGATGCTTTTCAATATTTTTTGTTTATGAGAAAATAAAATGAATTTAGATTCTTAATATATAAACTAATTATTTTTCTTGAGATTTTGAATTTTTCATGTTTAAAAAATATTTTAATATCATTCACTTGTTAAAAAATGTTTATAATTTTTGCTAACGTAAATTTAGCAAAATAAATATAATTAATAATAATAATAATAATAATAATAATAATAATAATAATAATAATAATAATAATAATAATAATAATAATAATAATAAAATAGTGCTAATATTCTTATTTTCAAAACAAAAATTAAAATATTATTATATTTTACAAAATACCATTACAGTTCACAATTAAATCAATTTTCACAGATTAATTATTGATGCGTAAAATGTTCAGAAATGAATTTTTGATTTTTTTTTTCCAATTCACACATTTTTAATACATCGCCATTATTTTCTACCACATTAATAAATGGAAAATCAAAGCTCCTAGGTTTCAAGTAACATTGATTAAAACGAAAATTAATCGTCTAGACGGTAGTGGATACATTGAATAATCAAAAAAATATTTTGTTTTACTAAGTATGAGGGTCCATTGTTAATAATTAATTTACTTCACGGATGCACAGAACCCCACAATCAATCGCAGCTTTAAAGGAGAATTATAATATACAATGTGGGAAGACGGAAATTTTTTCCCCAAAACCAGATGTCACAGTTTAATTTATCTCATCGAATTCAAACATAAGTAGCCTGTTTCTTTTTTTCTCTTTTTTTTTCATTGTTTATTCTCCACATTTATTATTCTCCACAAATCTATAATAATTCGTTTTTTTTGTTGTTGTGGTTATTGAAAAGATTTTCTAATTTGGATGACTCGATTTCACATATTGTCTTAATATTGATTGAATTGTGCCAGACACAATTCAATCAATATTATTCACTGAGACGTTTACGGAGCCGGAAAGTCGTGTTTAATTATTTGTTTATTTGTAAAGAAAAATTAATTCATTTAAACAATAAACATATCTCACTGAAGATCCAATAAAGAGTTGATTATTATTATTGTTATTATTATTATTATTATTATTGTTATTATTATTATTATTATTACTATTATTATTATTATTATTATTATTATTATTATTATTATTATTATTGTTATTATTACTGTGTATTGGATAATAACGTATTATTGGTGAGTGATATGATATTCCATTAATTACTGTTATTAGACTGGGAAATGTTTGGAGCAACTAATTGCAAGGCAATAAAAACTATTTAAGAGCCACAAAAACAGGGATATTCAGAGTTTAATAATAATAATTATTTTAATTATTATCATTATGTGGATAAGAATCAATTTTTGAAAATATAATTACAAGCAGAACTGGAAAAAAAATGTTGTCATCGCTGTTGTGGATATTATTAATAATAGATACTCTATTCACAGATCCGTATTTGGCTCTGTTTCGTGTATGGAAAATAACAACAGAAACACGCTGGAGAAGCATCATCCTCATCCTCATCATCCTCATCCTCATCCTCATCCTCATCCTCATCATCATCCTCATCATCATCATAATCATCATCATCATCATTATCATCAGTAGTATAGCATCGGAATCATCATCGTTCATCGTCAGCAGCATTAATAGTAGAATAGTAGAATAGCAGCAGCAGAGGCAGCAGCAGCAATAGCAGCAGCAGCAGTAGCAGCATCATCGGTAGTTGGAAACATCAGCATTAGCAGAAGCAGCAGAAAGGCTGTAGTATCGCATTTGTAATTGATAATTATCCAGTGCTGGTATTGCATTATTATTAGCGAGCCGGATAATAATTTACATGTCTACTAATAGAACTCTAGTAGCGACCGATTCCAGGAGCTAATAAATGCCAACTAATAATTGAGTCATCAATTAATTATAAATATACAGCTCTTCTCAGCCAGGCATGTTGCTTAACATCCAATTTATTTCTTTCTGTTATAGACCTCTCCACTCGTCATAAACTGCATGGTATTTCTGTGTTTGGGTGTATTCTCTCGTTTTTCTTTTATATAGCCACTGTTACGTGACTTTAGACAACTTTCATAGCATTGCCGATGGGGCTTTGCCTGAGTTTGGCACGCTATAGGCACTAGAACTAATTAAGTAAAGCCCACTAATTAAAATTAATTGATTGATGGATCGATTTATTATCACTCATTTGCCTGATCTCTCTCGTGTCAGATTTGCTCGCAGAATGAGGAGTGCTGCCTCTCTGTAACAGAGCAGAGGCGTGCGTGTGTGTCGAGTAGTTCTTTTTAATTAATTAGTCGGATAATGTTAGATCTAATTACTCTAATGAAATTATGGCCGTTATATGTTTCCTCACCATCTATTTAACTCTAGAAAATTTCCCCTCACTATTTTCTCATTCGAATGCACATTTGAAAGCCGGTCTATCAGTTTTAGCAGTAATTTATTTGATTAATTTGATTAGTAAAAATTGATATTGATTTTCCAATATATATTTTGTTTATATATAAACAAAAATTTCATAAATATATATTTAAAATTTTCCCATAATTTAATCAAAAATAATATCAAAAATAATAATATTTATATTATTATTATTATTATTATTATTATTATTATTATTATTATTATTATTATTATTATTGTTATAATTATTAAAATGAATAATTAATTTTTTTCCCCAATAAAATAATCAACAACAATTTAATAAATCTTTTGAAAGCCGGTCTATCAGTTTTAGCAGTAATTTATTTTATTAATTTGATTAGTAAACATTGATATTGATTTTCCAATATATATTTTGTTTATATATAAACAAAAATTTCATAAATATATATATATAACAATTTAATCAAAAATAATAATATTTATATTATTATTATTATTATTATTGTTGTTGTTAGATTTTTTAAATTGAATAATTAATTTTTTTCCCAAATAAAATAATCAACAACAATTTAATAAATCTTTTGAAAGCCGGCCTATTAGTTTTAGCAGTAATTTATTTGATTAATTTGATTAGTAAAAATTGATATTGATTTTCCAATCTATATTTTGTTTATATATAAACAAAAATTTCATAAATATATATTTAAAATTTTCCCATAATTTAATCAAAAATAATATCAAAAATAATAATATTTATATTATTATTATTATTATTATTATTTTTATTGTTATAATTATTAAAATGAATAATTAATTTTTTTCCCCAATAAAATAATCAACAACAATTTAATAAATCTTCATAAATAATTTAATTAAATTTATAATTAAATCATGATTCATTAATAATAATGTTTCCACAAAAAAAAATTGAAATGGAAAAGAGAATATTTAAACAAAATTTGTTCACATGCGCAGTAATGAAATAAAAATATTTTTCAATGAAATAATATACAATAGTCGATTTTTCATTGTTCATTCTATGAATGCGAACGAATGCAAAGGAATAATCTTGTGCTTGTATGTCTACAAGCATCTTATACCATTCTTTTTTCTGTCCTTATTCTCACTGAATTAATCCCAATAAAACAGCTGTCACACAATTCCCCCTCAGCGATCCAATTAGTCTTAGTCCCATATTTTAATTAAGTTAATTACTAGTAATAATTGGCACGGTGAAACGTTATTGTCCTGGGTTTAGGTTCACTCTTATCAGTTACAGTTTCAATTTGTCTGAGATGTTTTCGTTCGATGCCTGCAAGTGCAGTTGAGCGTAGTCCTTGTTACTGATTTCTAACAATGCTGCACGATTCTCTAGATAAAAATATTTCGTTATACATATATGTGTATTTCGAGTTCCTTTTTTCTTTCTATCAAACATTCTTGTAAAATTTGCATATTACTTTTAGTTTTTTAAAGTTTTTTTTTCCAACTGGAAAGGAGAACGTTTCTTTTTTTATTGATTTATTTTAACTGTTAATTTTAATTTCTTTTAAAATTTATTCAATTATAAATTTTATTATTTAATTATAAAAATTTAAATGACCACATTTATATACCAAATAAAACCAACAGTTATGATTTTTAGTAGTTTTTTTTTAACTAAAAAATAAATAAAAAATTGTCATTGTCTCTTATTTCTTAATCTAATGAAAAACATAATTTTTTTTGGGCATTTAGATAATCTTTTAAAATATTATTAAGTGTTTATATATATATATATATATAATAATAAAAATATTCTATCAAACATTTCCCTAAATTTGCATATTATTTTGTTTTTTAAATTATGTTTTGTTTTATTCTTTTAAATTTTTCAATTATAAATTTTATTATTTAATTTAATTTATTTTCATTTGAAACAAAGAAAAAATATTTCATTTTATGCAACACTCATTTTTGATCTTTTGTCAAAATGAAAATAAGTTAAATATCATCAAAACCAGGTCAAAGTTAATCAAAAATTAAAAAAAATTATAGTATTATTTAATTAAACAGATATTTAAAATTAAACGGCCTGTTTATTGATGATTGAAATAAAATTTAATGACATTTAAATACCCAATAAAACCAAAATTTTGCTTTTTAAAATTTCATTTTAGTATTATTTTTTAACAAATAAATAAATAAAAAAAATTAAATATTCTCGTTTTTTTTTATCTAAAAGATTCGTTGTATTAAAAATATTTAAAAATATTTTTTAAGTGTTAATATATAATCAAAGACCGTACTTTGAATACATATTACATGTTACCCTTGGTCCTTTCAAAAGTTAATAATTAAAAAATATTCATTTACACTTCTTTTATTTCATTTTTGTCTCAAATAAAACACAAAAGGCTTGAAACACTGCCTTGATTTTCTTTAAAAATTAAAACAAAGTTTAGAAAGATTTAATTGTAAAGACGCTTCATCTTAAACCTCACAAATCATTCTTTTTATTTGTAAACAAATATATTTTGATAATTTTCTATTATTTTATTTATGAATTTTTTTCTATTTAGAATATGAATTAATACTTCAAATCGTATTTATTAATTTTTGATAAAATAATTTTATAGAAATCTACAAATTTTTTCACATAGAATTTTCTCGATTATTATACTTGCCCAGTTTTTTATAAATAAACAAAACCTAAAAATTAACTTCAATAACAAACTTACATAAGTTGATTTGTATTAGGAAATTTTTAATTTTTCAAATTAACCGAAAAATAAATTATTATTTATATTTTATATTAAATTCAATATTAAAGTATTGAATAAATAAATATTTATTGAAATCTAGGACAACGTTTTCTGCGTATCAATTATCAATACTCGAACACGCGTTCGACCAATCAGCATATCCCGATGCACAAACTCGCGAACAGCTCGCCGCAAAACTAGGAATCGGAGAATCACGCGTTCAAGTCTGGTTTCAAAATAGACGTGCAAAATGGCGTAAACGTGATCACAATGGAATTATCTCAGATGGAACAGTAAACTCACAAGTTCGAATAAACAAAGACGAACAACATTCAAGTAAATAATAATAATTATAATAATAATAATAATAATTAAAAAATAATAATAATAATAATAATAATAATAATAATAATAATAATAATAATAATAATAATAATAATAATAATAATAATAATAATAATAATAATAATAATAATAAAAAGTTTTATGCCAATTCGATTATTTGAAACACTTAATTAATTAAACAAAAAGGTAACTAATTATTCAAATTAATCTGTTAATTAAAAAATTTGAAAATAAGATTTGAAGATATTTCTGTGTAAATCCTTTAATTAATCATCATTCAGTCAAAATGTCTTCAGAAAAGTATATTTTATTACTGAAAAATTTGTGATAACATTTTACCTGAGATGATCTTGATGGTAAAAAATGATCTCTCAAGTTCCATAACTCAAATTCCATAGCTAAAATAATCCTTGGTATTTATTTTATGGCAATAGAGAGCATATAGTTGATCCTAAAAATGTGAGAATTATTTGTTTAAATCTTGTACAACTAATGAAATGCAAGGAATAAAAATCGAATAATAGAAAAAATTTAAAAGCGCACATAATACCAACCCTCAAATATCATTTCTTTTCATGCTGTTTTCTTTACTTCAACACTTTGTTGATTTAAAGGTACGATCATAAACCGCTTCAGACTTTAGCTTTTTCTCTGAATGTGTTCCTTTAATGTTTATACATTCAAATGAAATAACAAAAAAGACCATCACTATTTTTGTCCTTCCTGCTATATCCACATTGGCATGGTAAAGAATCCGATTGAAGTACAAACTGCAATTATTTCACCACATTTTACGAAAAGGTGATCTGAGATAAAAAAAAGAGA
>CM039682.1:6167821-6395321 GCA_022537955.1 Schmidtea mediterranea | reverse complement strand
TATTTTTAAAAAATTTTAACCATTATTTATTTTTTAATATTGTACCGTTATATTTTTATAAAAACTACTCTGCTCTAAGGAACCATTTACAAATTACACCAAGATCCTGATGAGTGGAGGTCAAGAAGGGGAGTGTTTTGGAAATGTGACGTCACATAATGTTACATTAAACATAAACACGTTCTATTTTTTTTTGATTATTTACATTATGTTACTCTCACGTCATATTTCATATTTTAATCGTTCTTATCACTGAACACTATAATGGAGGAGTCCGATGATTTAGTATACATTCCATTTTTTTATAGTGAGGCTTAAGAAGCTTTATGACGTAACAGTTGATTATGCCGATAAAACAACAAACAAACAGTTAGCAATGAATGAAAAACCGAAACTCCGACTTGAATGTTTTGGAAAATTATTATCATTAAATATTTAAAAATATTTTCCCCCTTCAAAAAAATTCTCCTACACAAAATGCAACCGATTTCCATTAATATCAAATTGATTAATTAAAAATAACCAATTACATAATCCAATTACATAATTGAATTATCATTATCGGTGGGTTTCAGTTAAAGCAATTTTAGAAAATTAAATTACTTTTGAAAACGAAACGAGAGAAAAACATTTATAATTCTAATAGAATCAATTTAATTGAATTTCAATTTTTTTAATTTAAAAAACCAATAAATCAATCGTGCTAATTAATTTTAAACAAGTAATTAAATAAATAAATAAATAAATAAATAAATAAATATATATATATATATATATATATATATATATATATATATATATTCAAACTAGCGGAATAAACAAACGCGTTAAATTAAAAAAAAATTATATATTTTTTTCTCGTTAATCAATAATTCAATTACTAAAATATAATTTAATTAATTACTAAGCCGCTTGGAAAATTTTCTGAATTCTTATTGAGTGACGCAATACATTCTTGCTAATGCTATATAGTAAAAGATTTAAATGCTTTTAATTACACTTTATTCATTTTACTTTGATTAAGCTAGTTATTTCTGGCTTTCATAGTTGTTATTATTATTATTATTATTATTATTATTATTATTATTATTATTATTATTATTATTATTAATATTATTATTATTATTATTATTATTATTATTATTATTATTATTATTTAGTATTATTTGATGATGTGCTTTTATTTTAAAATTATATGAATGGACTTCAATGCAATATTCAGTTCACAGTGGAAGAATAAGTTAATTCTTTTCTTTCATTTTTGGATTTGCTAGTAGAAAGAACGTTTATACAGAAATGTATAGTAAGCCAACAGATAAAAACTTATACACTACTTCTAATAGATTTTGTGACTTTAAATATAAAAAAAATATGACAAAGATCTTCATTATTATCTTCTTCATTTGAAAAATCTACTAAAGTACACATCGTTTCTTTTCTTATTAAAAGTGGCGTTTGTAGAAAGACTGATAAAGCAAACCATTGCACCTTATGACAACAATGTAAATAACAGTATACTTAATGATTGTAAACCTAAAAAATCTAATGCTTAGTTATTTCATATTCAGAAGGTTTTAAAAATTTGAAGAATTCTGTCATGAAATAATTAAGGATTTTAATATATTTAAAATAGTGGTAAAATCTTTAAAATCATTAAATTTGTTTAGTAATAAATCTCAAACCCCAATTGGTTTTGTGTCTGATCTAGTGTATACGTTTTCATGTAATATGTGTGTGATGTGTAATCGTTACGAGCTAACAATATTATTGTTAATTATTTATGTGGTGCATGTTAGTTTTATTTTATTAAATTAACAAAACATTTATAATTATAATAAAAAAATCAATAAAAACAATTTCCAAGATAACAAAAGAAAGGAATTATTAAAACAAAAGAAAACTTGAAAAGGAAACGTTTGTATTATTTTGACAATATCATTTTCATCGGAATTTAAATAAAACCATCCTTTAAACCTTTTTTTCTGGTCCTTGCATCGAGATTCCTTCAGAAATTGTTCTGGAGCGTATGCGAGGAGTGTCCATTCATTCACTGGATAGAATTTGAAAGTCTTTTCCCAAAATTGAATTCTGCCGAATTATTTTTCAAAGAGACGGTTAAGCTCACGGATTGCAAAATTTTGAAAGAAATTGTCAGGCCACAAATAACGTGGTTTTTGTTCAACCCAAGATAATTAAGGGGCTTGAGTAATATTATTGAGTATCAAAAATGTGTAAAGGAGCAACTTATTTAAATATTTTAAAAATATTTAACAAACACTTTAATAATAAGTGAGATTTTAATGTGATGCATTAGTGATTAAATTACATTCCTCTACAATCAGCAACGAATTTTTTGAGATTATTTATTTAACCAATTAAATCATAATTATTATATCATTAATGTTTCCGTAAACAGCATTCGACACAGATTACGATGGTATACTGATGATGAGGAAAAATTCCTTGAAATATATTTTGTTTATTTGGCGTTCTAATATATTTTTTATTAAAAATCGGCTATTATTTTTATGATATTTAAATTATCTATATTATTATAATTATCACTTAGTATAGTTATAATTATTATTATTATTATTATTATTATTATTATTTATTACTTATTATCATAATAATAAAATTATTATTAATATTAACATAATCGTAATTATTCTTATAATTGCTATAATTAATTTTTATTATTAATATTATTAAAATTAATATAAATTTTGAAAAGTATATTTTGAAGAGCATGTTATAGTAATATCTGGTTCCTTGCTCTGTGACACAGAAATTGACACGTCAGTTACTAACCGTAATATCCTCGACTGTTTCAGCTGGTAATATGGCACGGAGGTAACCTTAAAATGATTTATTATTTTAGAAAATATAATTGACAGTCAGACCATTAAATAGGAAGAATTTTAATCAAAATTAAATTAATTTTTTAACACGCATTATTCAAAGACAAGTTTATTTATTTATTAGTATCTCCACGTCAATCTTAATAAATTGTCTAAATTAATGAATATTTATTTTCCTTAATCAAATAAATCAATATTTAGTGCCTCCGAATCAATTTTACTCCCATTATTACATTTGAAAAATTTTATTCCCTTTCTTTACTCTTTCAACAATGCTTATCATCGAATTCAATTATGCATTAAAACAAAAAATAACAATTTTATCTGTGGAAAATTCATTATTAATATATCGATAATGATTATATCAATTTTCCATGAAAATAAATATAAAAATTAACGAATCAATAATAAATTCACATTTTAACCATAAATATAAATTGTTCAATAACAATTATTAATTAAAATTATTCCCAAATAAATTCCACGAAAATTACCCAATTTATTATTTGATGATTTCGTACTGCCAAACGAAAAGAGGATTTCAAATGGGAAACATTCATCAAATATTTATATAATTAATTTAATTATATCATGTTTCTTCAATAAATAAATAAATAAATAAATAAATAAATAAATAAATAAATAAATAAATTGCTGATCTTACTTATAACAAAATATAAAGCATTATCGCACAAGTTTGGAAATTCATTTAATTAGTAATGTTTGATTTCAATTAAAAAAACAATTAATGACTCTGAATACAGTTAAACATAGCCAACATTGACTGGCGGCAGTTTTGTATTGTACATTGAATTAGGGTTTTCAACAACCTGACTAATTATCATTAATAGAACGGAAGATGAAAGCAGTGAACATGAAGATAATACGTTTTATTGGCAATTATAAAATTGAGAAAATTAATTTTCTTCATACAAAATAAAAATGATTGTAATAATAATAATCATAATTATAATAATTATAGTAGTAATAATAATAATAATAATAATAAAAATAATAATAATAATAACTATTACAATATACATTTATTGAAATAACTTTTTAGTTTTCACCTCTGATTGTTTTTCAATTTGCAATGACATAACGAATTTTTATATTGATTGACTATGAATCAGATGTTATATTGATATTCATAGTCAATCAATAAAAAAAATTCTATTCATGTCATATATATATATTCAAACAAATTATTAATTTTAAAATATTTTTTTCTTTAATTCATAATAATAATAATAATAATAATAATAATATTAACAACAATAATAATAAAATAATTTACAAAAATATAATAAGATTTATTATTATTTTCATAGAATTGATGCGTTCAACCAATCAACTTTTCTCGGAGCAAAATGCTGCTCCCGGTCACACGAAAACCGAGCCCATATCAATAACGGATTTCAGTTCCTTATCCAAGCAATGTAACACAACATCGAATTCCAATTCCTCTGTATCGGCCAGTCTTTCAAATTACCTTCATTCAACTACAGGAGGCTTGCATCCATTAGATTTGTATGCCTTATCAAAACTTTCACCTCATGAAAATAACAACAAAAACAATTTGGACTCATCGCTATTTTCACTTCCAAACACAAATATGTCAGATATTCTTAACAATATTCCTTCTCTCCTTCAGCCATTACCTCCTCCATATTCTATACCCTCGAATACAGAATCCACTAACAAAAACAGCAATACGGTGACATCAAGTACGAATCCACTGTCAGGTCTGAGTAGTTTGTATTCTAGTTTATCACATCAAAGTGATTCATTAAATTCCATTCAAAAAAGTCCAGCAGAATTGCTGCAACAATATTATCAACAGTTGACATTGTCATTACCGAATTCGTCACACAGCCTCCTTTCAATTCCTCCTCCTCCTCCACCGCCACCCATTCCATTATCATCAATTTACAATCCAGTCACTGGATCCAATCCATCCCCAATCTATCCCGACACATCGAATATGGGTCCATTTTATCAGCAGCTCCTTTTCCAGCAATATTCTCAAGCTCTTTCTCAATATAAACAAGCAATATCACAATTGGTCCAAACCGCCCAATCCAATCAAACGAATTCAAAATCAGATTCCAAGTCCTCTGATAACGAGACGAATTTAAAACGACAATCTCCGATTAAACAACAGCCCCCGACATCAAGCTCATTTACAGATAATCTCAACTCCAGTTCGTTTTTTAACTTTTTACATAGACTGCCCTCAACAGAAAGAGACTCGAGAAGCTACTCGGAGGCCATTAGCAATTCGACCACAGTTACGTGATTTTGTATAGTTAAACTTCGCTATCAGCACTGATTTGCACTTGTTTTGTATTGCACTTTTTCACTCTCATTGTACAGATAATCGGTTACAATCTTGTAACTCTGATGTTGTTGATTTGAATTTGATAATAAATAATCTTGAACTCGTTTCGTTTTATTGTGCTAATTTCCTTGGTCTCGAATTCTTTTTCAGTATTCCGCTCATAAAATATGTGATAATTCCAAAACAGAGACCTATGAAAATTCGTCGGAATCCAAAAGTCAGAATTCAGTAGGATTGTGCAACGTAACAATAGAAAACCAAGTCAAAAATGGTGAATATATATATGTAATAGTGAGAATAAAACTCACAAAAATGGATTAGGTATAGAAATGACAATGAAGAATAGCAGGGTGGGTGGCCGGACAAACTGGTAGAAAAACTAAAGTCTTATAGATAAAGTATTAAATACATACAATATGTTTGAGATTTAAAAGCATTCGGTTTTGATTTTTAATTTACTATTCTCGGAATTAATATATTGCAATTAATTAATATATTAAAATAACTTTTTCTAGTTTTCCCCTCTGATTGATTTTCATTTTTCCAATGACATAATTTTTTTTTAATGTTTGACTATGAATCAGATGTTTTAATGATATTTATAAATTATTATTATTATTATTATTATTATTATTATTATTATTATTATTATTATTATTATTATTATTATTATTATTATTATTATTATTATTATTATTATTATTATTATTATTATTATTATTATTTTTCAAGTGCCGAAATTTTGTGAATATATCAATAAAACTGATTCATAGTCAAATAATAAAAAATTCTTTATGTAATTGCAATATATAAATATAACAAAAGTCTATGATAAACCATTTTGATTTAAGCTTTCTTCGAGGAATCTCTGTAAATTTAATTATTTTTAGATTCTAGTAATATAGTTTTGTTTAATCTTCTTCATGCATGGCACTTAGTGTTTAGTGCACAAAATAAGCCAAAACAGAACATCATTAATTAATTAATCAAATAAAAGAAAACCCGATTTTCGAGCATCATTGTTATGACAACATCAGCAATTGGAGTTGGAAAGAAGAGTGAAAAAGACCCAAGCTGTGGTTATTCATCTGTTTATGGAAGTTAAGAAAATCATTCAAAACAAAATATCTAAATAGAGATAAGTTCGTTCCAGATTAACCATAAATTTTAGAAAGAATTTATTGAGAAAGAAGTCTATTTTATTTGAGGAATCATCAAACATTCTTTGGTAGAATTGGAGTCAGTAAGGGATCAAACTATCAGTCATTAATTATTACGATTCAATATATATATATATATATATATATATATATATATATATATATATATATATAAAGGGCGGTTAACATTGGGAGTGAACAACTGGCGATTTTTTATAATTTTTATATAATTTTATATAATTTCTACTAAATCTCATTCATTTATACCGCATGAAATTTTGTCGAATATTCAGTAACTGTAAATGGTTGTTAAATTTAACTGAGAAAAGATTAGGACTATCTCATACAAAAGTTTTGTCATAAAAAGAGAGAGATCATAAAAATTCTCTAGTCTAAGAGATATTAGTATAAACAATTACTAAAAGCGGTTTTGAATATATTTCCTGACAAAACATTTTTAAGTACAATATATTAATTATACAATAAATCAATAAATAAATAAACAAATAAATTTTTAATTTCACAAAATAAAAATAAAAATTATGCATAAATGTTTTTTTTTACTCAAAAATTACCTTGTTGGATGCTACTCAAGTATTTATTATTTTAAAATATTTTATAATGACAAATGTAAAACAAATGCATTGGAAAGCAGTTGATAAAGAATATATTCTAATAAACATGAAATTCAAAATAATTTATTGTATTATACAATGAACCGTAGAGAATATATATGAATTCACTGACAATGATGATACATTAAGGATAATGAGATAAATATAAAATATAAAATATAATAATAATAATAATAATAATAATAATAATAATAATAATAATAATAATAATAATAATAATAATAATAATAATAATAATAATAATAATAAAAGTTCTAAACGAAAATGCCCAATAAATTCAGAATCTGATAACTAAAACAAAATATTTTATAGCTCAAGATATTGATCAATCAATTATTTAGAAATGTTGCAATTATTATTATTATTATTATTATTATTATTATTATTATTATTATTATTATTATTATTATTATTATTATTATTATTATTATTATTATTATTATTATTATTATTATTATTATTATTATTATTATTATTATTATTATTATTATTATTATTATTATTATTATTATTATTATTATTATTATTATTATTATTATTATTATTATTATTATTATTATTATTATTATTATTAAAAAATCATAATTGGCTAGTCTCATGTGTATAACCAGCATTTTTTCAGTATAAAAACTATTTATATAGTTTTTTTATATAACTGCGATTAGTAAGTATAAAAATGAAGTGAGATTTCAGACTTTTTAGGAATTATTATTTTTTTATCGAATTTTTTTGAAGAGATTTGCACATTAACAATACCAACCCGTTGTATAAAGTTTATGTCCGTATATACATATAACTATATAATACATTTCGGTATCGAATAACAAATTTTTCCAAATGCGACACTGGATTATGGCGAAAAAAATATGTTACAACCTTGAAATGTAATTTTATAAGAATTTTTTGTTTAAATTAGACATTTTTTTATGAAACTAGCAAACGTTTTATTTAATGTAGTTCGTTATTGGCCAACCGATGATACTTGCATTTGTTTCTAATTGCGCTCAATTAGTCAAATGGCTCATTTTATGGGCTGTTTTAATATTCTTATACATTAAATTGCATTTCAGATTATAATTTTTTCATCATTTTTAAAGAAGGGCTTTTCATTGTGTTGAACGTAATAGTTTTTCTTTTCTAAGGGGACCATGTGTAGAGCTGACACCGATTTGCAGGGTATTTTTGTATTATCATATTTTTTTAAAATAAATTTTACTAACGTTTCTAAATTAACTTCAAAATAAAATTTAAATATAAAGATTAATTTTAAATAAAAATAATAGTTCTAAAATTAAAGGTATTTAGACTTAAGGATATTTATTGAAATTATTTATTCAAACAACGTTTCATTTTATAATAATTTATTTTAGGCAGCATAATTTTAAAATATAAATAATTTAAAAAAATATAAATAATTTTCTCAATATTTTCTGAAATATTTTCACGCTCAATATTTTAAATAACTGTTGTATTGTAATTCTGAGCGGTTTTCATGGATTGTGCTGCCAGTCAAAAGTCGTTTCACCGGATTGTGTCACCACTGATACATTATATTTCATAAATTACCATCGGTTACCACACAAATTACGGTCTGCCATAAAAAATATTTAATTTATACATAGAAAAAATATACACTTACTTGAAGTAAAGATACAAATTATAGGCAATGACGTAAAATGAATTCACCATAGAAAAGTAAAAAAATATTTTTGGTGACAAAAGTAAATTAGAAACACACACACACACACCGCTCACAACAATACTATAATAAAAAATACACACGAAGGGACAAAACTTATAAACTTTTAATGTTTTTTTTCTTTTAGCATCTAATTTATTTTCATTACAATTAAGGATAAAAATTCTTTATCAAGTTTGAAATTTTTTTTAGAAAGTTATCATTTTTAAAATCATTTTATTAATTTTAATTACTGTAATGAGTTTTAAAATTGCTTTTAAATTAAAATTACAATTAATTATCAAAATAATGACCAATATTATAAAATCTTCAAGAAAACTTATTTTTTAAAATCCATTAAAAATATTTAAAATCAATAATTGAAATAATAATATTTCATTTATTTTCATTATGACAAAAGATCCAAAATTAATTTTCTCTAAAAAAAGAATTTCCAGCTTTGCCTTCATCAAGTGTTGTCATGCTATTACCTTAATGATAAAATTCAAATTGCCTTTGTTGTTTAATTATTGTTTTAATTAATCAAATAAGGAATATAATATAAATTATTATTATTTTTTAAAGATATTATTAAAATTTGATTTAATTTATAAAATTTATGAAACATGGAAGACAGAACGTACTGAACGGACACGCCAATCATTTAAAAGATGAATGTTATTAAAAAGTATACGGAATTGGATTGTTTTACTAGTGGTTGCCTCACATAAAACTTAGCAAATTTCTTTATTCATATCATATCATGTGATCTTTGCTAAGTTAGCAGTTCTATCAACAAGTTATATATTATATAGCGCTAGTCTTATCTACATAAATTAAAATAGCGGGTTTATTAATTGTCAGTACAAGCGGTAAAAACTTAATATTTTTAAGGATTTTAAAGGATATTTCCAAAGGCAGTATCAGTAAATGAATTCCAATTGACTTGGTTTTAATCAACCAAATTTAACTAAATAATCATATAAAAAACACTAAACGAATGTTAACGCAGAAAAGGCCTTTGCATTTATTGCAGTTATAGAAAACATTGAGTCGTAAATTTGAGAATAAACAGATTAATTATTAATCAGATAATATTTGATATTTGATATTTTAATTTTATTTTCCATTATAATTTTAATATTATTAGGGCATTAATTTTATAACTTTTAGCTCAATTCAGTAAAGAAAATATGTTTTGAATTCCTTTTCGTATTTATCAGTGAATTTAACCACGCAATTATTTTTTGCAATTTTTTTTCCTCACTAAACAGATCCCATTTCTATACAAGAAACTTTTAATTTATCAATTTTTAATTAATTTATTTTCCCATTATTTTCTTTAGTATATTTTTCAACTAAAAAAATAACTAAACAATTTTTTTATTTTATTAAATTTAAATTTCTGATTAATTTTGTAAGCGAATTTTGAGTTGAAATAGTTTTTAACAGGAAGGAAAGGGGAAAATAAATCTTGCATTATCCTTTAATAAGTCTAATAAAGATATTTATTTTCTTCTAAGTCAGTTTTTGCACAAATCTTTCACCGTTATCAAACTTTTAATAATCCTTTCTTTTAAAAATAGATTTTTTAAAACTTTTAAAACCCTCAGAAAACGGTAAAAATAAAAAGGAAATCATTTTATCAATCCTAGTATTATTGTTTTAAGGACAGTCCACTTGGACACCATCAATCCTACTCGTTGCAACACTTTCAGAGGAGCACTCACAGGTGTATAGGACAGAGAGCAACAGACGGAATTGTGTCATGCCTCACATTTAACTTATTAATACACTTATCAACAATTACACCATTCTTTGCAAGATAGATTTTGAAACAATTGGTATTTAGTGATATCCTTTCCGAGGCTTCTTTAAACATAATCTTTTAAATGCTGATGGTTTAATAATATTTAATAATATTTGATAAGAAACGATACACAAGTATAAACAAACCAATATTGTATAATATTTAGTCCCACTTACTTCTCAATGACAATTCAATGAAATTGAATAATAATAATAATAATAATAGTAATAATAATAACAATTATAATAGTAATAATAATAATAATAATAATTATAATAGTAGTAGTAATAATAATAATAATAATAATAATAATAATAATAATAATAATAATAATAATAATAATAATAATAATAATTATAATTATAATAGTAGTAATAGTAATAATAATAATAATAATAATAATAATAATAATAATAAAATGTAATAATAAAATGTTATTAATAAAATGTAACTTATGGAATATATAATTGTATCCACATTGTGAGGTTTTGACGCTTTTATTTTATAAAATTTAATTTATTATTTATTCACTTTAAAATATAAAACTACGAAAGACGAAGCAGGATAAGCGAGAGCACGCTTGATATATAAATACCTAAAAGTTCTATCACGATAAATTAAGGTAAAAAAAATGGTAAGTTAAAAGCTATAATTTTCATAAATTTACATTTTTAAAGGTTTAGTAAATATTTTCTGATTTTTTAATGTTAACCATATTTTCATTTAAATGAACGCCTTGAACCGCTATCGCGCTCCTGTACCTGTGCAACTATCTCTATTTGTTTATATATAATAATTTTATGTACAGAATATTCCAATTTTCCAAGTAGAAGCCATATTCCATATTATTTTAAGTTGATTCTTGTTTTCATTGATACATAAAAAAACATTTATCATTTACAAATTTTTTCATGACTTCGACTTCGGCCAGCAGAGAATTTGATGATGATGATGATGATGAATTACCCGAATATGTAGAAAGGGTTGTAGATTCTGACTAGGGCAATTTCTGAGAGTAAAATAGTTACTCAAAATTCGCAATGGTCAATAATCACAGAAGAGTTGACGTTTCTGACATGATGGTGCACACATATCTTGATGAAAGGAGAACTTCGAAGTTCTGGAAGAAAGATGAATTTTTTTTTACAATTTTGAAAGGATGCTAATAAATATCATCTCCAAAGAAAATACCAAAGGTCAAATAATGCCAAGACTCAAGTTTACTTTATCAATAATATAAAGTATAGAACAAGATTGGTTACCAGAAAAGAGGACTTCTACAGCAAGTAGCAATATTGTTTCAAAGGTAGTAGGTTTAGGTTTAGTGAAATTACCAGGTCGCAATCCGAGAAGGTGTATTGTTTGCGGCAATAAAGATTTTATTTTTCGAAAATGCTTAAAAAATATGTTTGCTCTCAAAGTATTAAACTGTCGTATTTATTATATGTCATTTATAATTTATTTTTAAAAAGGTAAAGATTTAATAAATTTTTATTTAAACTACAGATTTTTAAATTTCCAAAACTGTTTTCATTCACAAATTATTTCCGGTAATTGTTTTTTATTATCTAATGCCAGTAAATATTTACACGCTCTATGACTTCAATGAATCTTTTTTTTTATCAATTTCTGAAATTCTATAAAATTATTATTTCACTAATAAATTTCGATTTTCAATTTTTTTTAACATTATTTATCATCATTTCCAAACTGTGACAAAAAAGTTTTAAATTAGAATTTTATTAAATAAATTATAGTTTACATTGCTTGTCTTTGCTCCTCACCCACTCACGGGAAGCTCTAATCATTAAGCGCTTGAAATGATTGATGCCAATAATTGTTGTACCTATATGTAAAAGTGTATGTGTGTTTACAATTTATTTTTCTCATCCATCTCATTTTTCTGCTTTTCTATAGTAAACATATATAAGTGAATATTTTTTCTACATTTAATTTAATTATTTCTTATAGCAGACCTTAATTTGTGGTTAAACTGGTGGTAAAATATGAAATTATTAACCTAACCTCGTAATATATGAAAGTTTAATATATTACGATATATTGGCTTACTTAAAGTTGGTATCCTGTAATTTTTAAATAAAACTGACTTGAAGAGGGTGCCAAAAAAAGCAAAGGCATTAAAATAAACAAAAAAGCATCAAAATAAATAAAACAAATTAAAATTGCCAAAGTATCAACACGGCACAAATGTACGATTAATCGAATGTTACATGTTTGAATTTGCTTTTAGACATTTTTATTCGCAACACAAAGATAAAATCCCTAATATTCTTATAAAAACTGTGAGAAGACTGTCTGATTAAATATATTTTTGTTTATTTTAATATTTTATATGTTTACATTTTTTGACACCCTCTTCTAGTGAAATACCCAGGTTTTTTTATTACTTAACTATTTTTATTTTTACAGTAGCCTTAAAACATATAAAACATGTTTTAACTAACCAGCATACAATAATAACGTTTCTACACCTGTTTCAACTGAATATAAGCTCTTAGGAGAAATAAAAATTTAATAAACTTATATTACAGAACATACATACTTATCTGCACGGTGACGTAATTTATTCGAATGAATAACGACTTTTAATATAGAAAGTCAGAAAGTAAAAGAAAAATATAGCTTTAACACACCAATTTGTAATTACACTTAAGCAAAAATTGCATATTTGTATTCCTAAAAAGCTAAATAGTCATTAAAATGGCTAAAGCATAAATTTCACTGAATTTTCATTATTTTCAGTTATTCCTTTTGTTATCAAGTTAAATTTACACGTCAACTTGTATTATAAGAGTTGTATAAGAGTTGTTTTCTGTTATACCAGCACAGAGTTCACTTTTACATGTTTTACACCAATTTTTGGTCATTTTGTTTTCTTGTTGTGTGTGTAATTTTTTTAAAGCCATTTTATTTAAATTTATTTTAATTTAAAAGTTTTTAGGTTAAATTTCTGTTAAAAATATGACCAATAAAAATAAAAATTTGTAATTTAATTTAGTTACATTTATTTGTATTCTCATATTTAATTCATAACCACATATTTAAAATAATTTTAAAATATTTATCTATGGTTTATGTGAAATTCATAAATGTATTTTTATAAAAACACGAATCGAGTATTTTAATTATTTATAAATAAATTATAATAAAGTTTCAATGTTTTGGAAATTCTTTTAATGTAGCAGTTAAAGTTTTCCAATATTTTTGAAGCCATCTTTCTGAAGTTCTTTTTCTCTGAATATCAGTAACTATATAATTAGGAAATATTTTGTATATTTAAAAATTGAAAAATTATTTTAATTTAAATTTAATAAAAAATACTTTTAAAAAAAATGTTAATTTAACTGATAATTTAATTGTGTTTTAATAAGAGATAATTAATATTATTAATTATATCTCTGTCGAATTGTTTTGTTAATTATAATAATTATTCATTTAAAAATTTTTGTTTTTAAAATGTGAATTTTTAAACAATAACAGCAAATGTTAGACATAAATTTCCGATCTAATTCACAAAGTTCTACCTACCAGTACGAAAGCAAACATTCGGCGAGAGAAAGTTCATATCATTAACAACAGTTATACTAATAATTTTATGTGTTGAAATTAACCCAAAATCGTTCAGAACATTACTAAAATATTTGTTAATTTAATAAAATTTCATCGCGTTATCACTCGGTTTGCAAGAATTAAAACGACAAAAAAGTGCAAAAAAATATATTAACAATTTTTTAAAATTAAAATTTTTTTTAAATCTTGTTAATATATACCAAAATTAGAATTAATTTTTTTCATATTCCTTAAAGAATAAACAAGTGAAAAATATAATAATAATAATAATAATAATAATAATAATAATAATAATAATAATAATAATAATAATAATAATAATAATAATAATAATAATAATAATAATAATAATAATAATAATAATAATAATAATAATAATAATAATAATAATAATTTATTATAAAATTAACAATTTTAAAATCATATCAAAAATTACTAATTACAGCAAAGAATAAAGATGAAAACTAAAGATATTTTCCAAAAAATTACATTTTTGGTAATATTAATAAATATTTATCATAGAAGAATTTGCTTTTAATGTTTTGTCAACTGAAATTCTCTTTGATTAAAATTTCTAATTTCAACTGATGGCAATATTAAAAAATTTTCCTTTTACAGTCGAAGATTATAAAATTTTCCCATTTGAAATTCTCTGCTTCATCAAATACTAAAAATGAGGATGATGAACAAAAAAAAAACATCTATTTACAAATTTGTTCCATCTGATTAATTACAACTACATGAAACAACAAACATGAAAGTTCAAATCATTGAGCCAGACTTTACAGGTGTCTGTAAATATTGGCTTCCCACCAGAAAATAATTCTCCATTCGTGGAGTCTCAATTATAAATAATTGCAAAATTGAGCATATATATGTGTAAAAAACCGAGCAATAGACAATTTTCCCATTTTAGGTAAACATAGCTGTCATCGTCCATCGGGTTTTGATGGGAAATATAATAAATTGTGGCAAGTGTTAATTAATTGCTGGCATCAGTCCACCAGAAGGGGGATGATTGATCCCAGGAGTTGGTATATATAATTACGGGTGCAATTATCAATCATGTATTGTTTGTTTAACAATGTTGATAATGTTTGAGTCACACTAGCTGACAGCCAACTGCTGGACGGGAAACAACATGTCACTCATTAGCGTCAAATTACATCATTCTCAGTAAACAAAATGAGAAAAAAATTTAATTCCTATTTATTTAAGTATTTTATAAAAATCAGTAAAAAAACAATTATTATTGCTATTTAATAAATGTAACAATAATAATAAAAATAATAATAACAATAATAATAATAATAATAATAATAATAATAATAATAATAATAATAATAATAATAATAATAATAATAATAATAATAATAATAATAATAATAATAATAAAAAATAATAATAATAATAACAATAATATTATTAATAATAATAATAATAATAATAATAATAATAATAATAATAATAATAATAATAATAAATAATAATAATAATAATAATAATAATAATAATAATAATAATAATAATAATAATAATAATAACAATAATAATAATAATAATAACAACAATAATGGTAATAATATTTTGTTTTGTATTTTTTGAAATTATGAGCAACCAAGAAAACTAATTTTGATAAATAATTCTAGAAATATTTTATTAATAAAAGCTAATTAAATTAATTGATGAAAACTTTATCTGTCTAATTCAATTACGACGTCATCTTGTCAATCATGTTTACTGTTTCACAATTTTATTATGGAAATATTTCACTATTGGCTAATTTTTATTATTTAATTAATTCCCACTATCGATTTTCCATAAATATCCCATGGCACGATTGACAACTCTAATATTACTCTTAGACAAATCAGTAATTCAATAATATTTCACTTCTCATAAATAATTGATTATACTAATTGATTATACTAATAATTGATTATATTAATATATAAGAATAATAATTATAAATAGAATTATTGGGTTTTATAAAATTTGTTTTATTACTTAGAAAGACAATGGCGTTGATAATAATTTTTGACAAATTAAACGCTTTTTGGTTATTTTATATTTTAGGTTATTTATACTGGTTATTATCACAATAAATGCATTTGTAATTATATATTTTCGTTTCTGTTAAAAATTGATGTTATAATATAATTTCCCCCATGCTCCTGTAGACCTTTTATGCCAAGGATGGTGAACCCTTCACTGACCCGCATCGATTTTATAGAGCACACTATAATTAATTGAATTAATTAAAAACCTAAATTTATTAAATTTTAAAACAGAAATGAATTTTAAAATAAAAATTGAATGTTTTGTTTTTTTCATTAAAACAAAATCAGATTTACATATATACTGTTTGGTATAAAAATATATATATATCCATTTTTCACCCCCTTGTCTAAAAGGTTGGCCAAAATTATAAGTCTTATAATATAAATATATTCTTTACTCTATAGAAATACTATATATAATTTTTACTTTTAAATAGGCTAATGTTAAAAATCTGCTGAAAGTTTTTAATTATTAATTAATTTTTTAATTAATATTATAATATTATAATTTTCACGTCATTTTGTGACGTCCTGAAAAAAGGTTTGATTTACATTTTTGACAAAAAAAGAATTATTAAAAATGTTGCTATACTTCATTTTATACAAAAGTGGAATTTTACAAGGAAGTGTATTGAAAGCATAAGTATTTGAGTTTTAGTATTTGCCATGGAGGTTTATCGGGCATTAAGAACCACAAACAAAATAAGAAACACAATTTACAAAAATCACAGATTGGGACATTTACCATTTCGAAAGATAAAAAAATAAATCACTTCAACTAATTACACATGAACACATGCAGAGCAGTGCCAATGCACGAAAGCCTAGAGAAGACGCGAGCACCAACTATGTTTTACGAGACAGCTTTAAATCGGGGGACTCTCTACAAAATGAAGAGGTCCAAGTAGGTTCTATTTCGAATTTAGAGTTTTGACTTTAACCTATCGTCAAGTATGTAGAAACATATCATAAGCCGGAATACCCGTCAAAAGGTTGATGTTCACAAAAATATGTAATATGTGTTGCTCAAATTTATATTGTTACAATACAATATAAATTTTATTAATCTAAAATATAAACAATAAAAACTTCCTAGCATTAAGCGACTAAAAAGGAAAACATTAATAATTATTTAATATTTTTGTATCCCGATGTTAAAATATTACGAATTTAACTTTAAAAATAAATAATTTTGGTTGTAATAATTGTGTAAAGACATTAGTTTTCAACTTATACAATCAGAAGAGAATTGTTTAATTCCTGTTAAAAATACAGTTTATTTCAACAAAACTATTATATAGCTCTTTATTGTGCAACATCTAAAATTGGAGTTTATTGGTTAACTAATTATCGATACAGAATATCCGCAGACACACAGACATACCAACATTCAATCGCAACCATCAAATATCACAAATAACCTCAGATCATAAAACTACAATTTTGATGTATTATTACACAATACGTTAATTTAATTAATTATATAATATCTATTTATCACCTTTTTTTATCATTCCAAAACAAGATGACTTTTTCATTTTCTGGCTATATAAAGAATTTTATATTTATTTGAGGCCTTAAAATAGGTTTTTCCTATCGGGGGACAAAACTCAAAAATCTTTATTAATTTTCTCAGTGAGGCATATCTTTGGTTTGTGCATAGCCAAGCTAGTGCAATCCATGATCACATTGGGGGGACTTTAAAATCGGTAGTCGAATATTTATATGATTTGGAAGTGACTTTCATGATGATACAACTCAATTTTATGAAACACTAATTACTTATTTAAGCATAAAGGAAAGAAATATTGTTAAATGATACTAAACTGTTTAGACAAATAATTACATTTCGAAGAAAAAATAAGATAAATACTGAAATAATAAGTTAACCGCTGAGAAATAGACATTAATTTTAAAATTTTGTGATATATAATCCTTAGTTTTTCTATTATAAGAACTTCTTTTAATTCTCAACAATGATTTCTTTTCATTTTCCAATGAAATAAACATGGTAATTATTTAATAATAAGAAAGTATCATTTAGAGACACGTTTTATTATATATATATATATATATATATATATATATATATATATATATATATATATATATATATATATATATATATATTTGACATACACACTGATATTTTCAGATAAAAAGCAAACAAACAACGATATGAATTTCAATTTACATATTCAAACAAATTATAAATTAATTTTTAAAATTAAAAAAAAATCTTTTAAATTTAAAAAATATATTTATTATTAAATAAATTTTATTATCAAAATACTAAAAACAATTTTAAATTTAAATATTAAAAAAAATTTACCAACCAAACTTTATATAAATATTCAAAACATTCGTATATATAGCATTTTGCACATTAACCTTTGAATCTAATGATTTTATCAATAACACTTATATTAGACGTTCCCAATAATTAAATAAAATTTTAAAATCGAATATACCTATTTTACTCACTAATATTGGTCAAACTTTTCAAACAACAATTTTCAAAAAGTCGGGTATAGAGAGGTTATGTGGTTATATTTATGCTTCATTTTTCTTTTTTTTTATTGTAAAATAAATATTTATATATTTTATGTTCTTCAGTTGTGTTATTAATTTTCAGTTATTGTTTAGATATTTACTTGACCGTGCTGAAATCCATTGATATCTAGTAAATAAAATAATTTTTTTTGTAAAAGTTTTCTCACGATTTGTAGTGGTAAAAATTTGGAAACCTTAATTTAATACAAATAAAATTGCACAAGTTTAGTATCTTCACACTTTTTATATGATTTTTACCGGTTGTAAAAATTGTTCTTTTATCGTTGTCCTTATAAACTTTAGAAATAACATTTTTACTGGATTAAGAAAAGAGTAAGATTTTTAACTCTGATGAATAAGTCGGCGGATTTAATCGTTCGGAATGAGACCTAAATAAGATTGAAACTAGTTTTCTATTAGAAATTGCATCAAAATATTACACTTCGTTTTAAATAGTCAGTCATCCAAAACTTATAAAGGGTGAGGTTATAACTGGAAACGGTTTGATTAATAAAAAAAAATCAAATCCCATGTTCAATTAAAACAAATTATTGCCAATCGACAAATCAAAATCGCAAATTTCTTAACGAATTTCCTTCGGACAAAACATGGATATTAATTACAAATAACGAGGATTATTATTTTATTCTCCCATCAATTGATAGGGGCCTCCATAATTATTCGTTTTGTCGAAATCCAGCCAAGCAGAAGCCACTCGTGAAAATTCTCGATTAATAAAAAGTCTAAGCTGCATTTGACAAAATTTTCCATCGTGATCTTGCATTGAAAAATAAAGTCTGCAATTAAAGACGAAATATCAGTAATTTCTTTTTTTTTAATATTATATTTATTCCTTTGTAAAATTATTTAAAATTTTTTTTTGCCCAAGAAAATTATTTGGACATTTGTTATTTTTCTTTTGAAATCGAATTTCTTATCCAAATAATAATTGTCTTTGAATTTATAGTAATTTGAATTTAATAATAATAATAATAATAATAATAATAATAATAATAATAATAATAATAATAAATAAATAATTAAATAAATTTGGCAACGATTTAATTAAAAGACAACGTTAATAAAAAACTCTTCGTACGATATATTTCGACAGCATTATTATTAAAATATTATTAAAATAATTTAATTTATAAAATATAACATTATTTTTAAAATTAGTTAAAAGGTATTTAAATATTTAAATATTTAAATAAAAAGTGTTTATTTATAAGAAAATTAAATTAATATTAAAAAAATAATTTGTTTAAATTATAAGTTAATTCATAATATTTTTAGTTGGTTTTTTGTACCTGAAGATGACCGTTATGCTGTAGAAACATATCGAAATATATATATTATCTTTTAATAATAATAATAATAATAATAATAATAATAATAATAATAATAATAATAATAATAATAATAATAATAATAATAATAAATATATTAATAAATATAATATTAATATTTATAATATTTATAATATTCACAAATGATAATTAATAAGTTAATTCATAATATTTTTAGTTGGTTTTTTGTACCTGAAGATGACCGTTATGCTGTAGAAACATATCGAAATATATATATTATCTTTTAATAATAATAATAATAATAATAATAATAATAATAATAATAATAATAAAAATAATAATAATAACAGTAATAATAACAATAATAATAAATATATTAATAAATATAATATTAATATTTATAATATTTATAATATTCACAAATGATAATTAAACCCATATCAATAATAATTATTATAATGATAATTGTTTTTATTGCAAAAAGCCGATTCATAGAGTGCGACATGAATGTTGTTAATTGCGGCAAATTAGATAAACACCCTCATAAACACAACACCGGCTCTGTTAAACACTATGTAAACATATCTAATTGTTCTAAAATTAATAAGAGCAGGCAACTTAATTTAATTAGCTTGAGCTGATAGCAGTCCCACCAGCAGCTTGGCAGAACAGTGGCAGAAACATCTGCAAGGCAATTATTAATTTTTACAGATTAATAAACTTGATTAACTGAGTTATCGATTTTGCTGTTGTTCTGACTTTAATCCATATTTAGTGCTGGTTATTGATTAAGGTAATCTTTTAATTAATTTTCCCCTCTGCCGAGAGTGCGCAAACCGCTTCTTTATTTGAAATGAATTTTTAGACAATAATTTCATAATTATTCTTCTGGATTTAATTGCTCTACAATTATCAGTTTAATCAACTGGAATTCAGATCTTCCAGTAAATAATGATATATTGATAATTGAAGCATCGATTTTTCGTTGAATTGTTTAATAATTAAATTTGATATTGATTTTCAATGTGCTGCTTGTTTATTTATTTTTAAATTTTTTTTTTGGAATAGTTAAATTTTTGGAATTGAATTTTTTTTTAATCTTTTATTATTCTTTTAAATTTTTTGGATAACTTATTATTAATTTATAAATAGTTGATTTTATTTACATTTGAATATTTTGGAGAAAAAAAAATTTGGTTTAAATGATTTTTTAATTGAATCAATAATTAGTTAATTTTTAATTAAAAAAAAATATTTGGAAAAAGAATTCGAATTAAATCAATAATTAATTAGAGTTATTTGAAAATTTATGTAATGTAAAATTCTTTGATAATTGTTCTATTTTTATTTTAGTGTTAAATAATTGGGTTTTTTTTAAAAATAATCTAATTTAAACATAATTATAATAAACGTTCATTCATTATATATATTCGAAAAGTATTACGAATTTTATAATTGTATTTCATATTGTATTTTATTTTTTATACATTTAATTTATAAAATGATACGATTGGAAGGAAATTTATTATGATATTATTTTGTTTTACTCAAGCATAATTTATCACTCAAATGATTCATTACAATTATTTTTAATCTTTTTAAATCTTAATTAATTTTTCATAAGTTTGCAATAAAAAATCTTTATTGATTATTTTTCTTTCATTTCATGATCCAAATGCTTTTTTTCCATGATCTAAATCTTAAAAAAAATATTAAAAATATCATAAATTTATTCAAAATATATTGAAAATTTATTAGTTGATTTTGAAGCTTCATTATCGTATGCAGATTTATTATTTTCATTTTATTAATCTCATCCACTAATTTAACTGAATACACTTATTATCTCTCTGTATTAAATATTTAATATTTAAATTAAAAATTAAAAATTTAAAATTAAAAATTTAAAAATTAAAAATTAAAAATTAAAAATTAATCATTTAAACTTTGAAAGAGAGAAAAATTAAACCATCATGTTATATGTAAGTCAACTCCTAATTTTATCAAATACCTAATTAAAATGCGTTTTATTATCAGTTGGCAGTCTAAAAACATCTGCTTTCAATCAATCAAAGACAAAAATCCAAAATTCGATTGATAAAAATATTTCAACTCCTTTTAGTAGCCAATATTCGCTTATAGAAATTTAGGGGAAAAATACCCATTTAAAAATACCTTGAAATGAAATTGCTTTTAATTAAGATAATGATTTTCAAATGACTAATGCAGCGGAAAATTTTTTTTTTTGGGAAAAATTTTTGGTGAAATTCTAAAGTAGTTAATAGTCATAAGATGCTGTCAAAGTCAGTTAAATAAAAGAAAAAAAAATTAAAGAAAATGAAGTAAAATCATAAGTATGCAATTAGAGTGATTTAAGACGATATGAAACTTTTAATAGTCATTAATTAATAAGGTAAATTTGTTAGGAATTTTTTTAGTATTTACAAAAACCTTTGAACGTTTGATGAATTAGCCGAAAAAAAAATTTGTATTCAAACAATTACAAATAAGCATTTTTCCAACATTATTTATTCATAAAATCTTATTATAAATAAAATTTAAAAAAAAAAAAAAAATAAATAATACTAATAATAATCACTTATTTCAAAGAAGTATTGGGTAATTATTCCGAGACTGAAGCATTCGAGTCAAAGAAAGATTTATTCATGAATTTAGAAGCTATTTTAAAGTATTGCAAAGGAAATGGTTCACGTAATAAATTTTTCATGAAAGTGGAAAACCTATGGGAAAGAAACAGAAATGAAATTTAAAAACTATAAAAAACGCAACTTTACAAACCGTACCAAAATTGTCAAAAATATTACCATACTTGAAATTTACGTTAAATTTGACAGTACAGCAACGGGATTTTCACCCTCATTTGATCAAACTGTTTTTTGACAATGAATGGAAAAGAAAAATTAGATGTGAAAATTTATGATTCAGGCAATCGACAAAGAAGGATTCTCGAGAAAATGAAGAAAAAAAACCAACAAAAAATGCAACGTAATTACACAAAATTAAACGAATTTTGAAATTGGATACATAAAAATAAGGTTTTAAAAAAAAAATCGAGGCTATATAAAAATAAGAAGATAAATTTATTAAAATTAAAGAATGAATCCAAATTTTTTAATAGATAATTGATAATAGATAATAAATAATTCACTATGTCCTTGATATTTGATGACTGATGCGGGAATTTTTGTGTGTACATTGAAGTAAAGTAAATATATGATTTGCGTCAATAATATCGCTTAAACTAATAATATTCCTTTTCTAGATTATGTAATTAGAAGCGCTATAAATAATTGAATGTTCTAGTTTTGAATTCTTAAATAAATTATCAAATAAATATAAATATAATAATAATAATAATAATAATAATAATAATAATAATAATAATAATAATAATAATAATAATAATAATAACAATAATAATAATAACAATAATAATAATAACAATAATAATAATAATAATAATAATAATAATAATAACAATAATAATAACAATAATAATAATAATAATAATAATAATAATGATAAAATTAATTATAATAATAATTGTAATAATAATAACATGTATTGTTATTATTTTTATTTTATTTATTTATTCTAAATTTTAATATCTTTAAAAATTATAGATTTTAAGTTTAAATATCTTTTTCCTCGATTTAAAAACTAATTCTATCTCATTAATTACATTTCAAAAAATATTGTTATTGATTTTGAGCTCTACATTACGTATAGATTTATTCTTGATTATCAATAGAATCTTTCTTCGATTATTATTTCAATTCCTAATATGTAGAGATAATATAAAATTAAAATTTTCCAACTAAACACGATAAATCTTAATCTCATTGGAAAAATTAATAATTTCTCTTTTGAATTAAAGTAGAGTTTCAATGTCAAAAAAAAACGACACAAAACCACCAACACAGCCAGAAAAAAAGTTTTTATAATTCCATTAAAATTGAAAAAAAAATAATATAATTTAAACAAAATAATTGTAGAATAATAAATGGTTTAAAAAACCTCAATTACTCATCCAAATAGGCAAGGAAAAATTTTACGAACGACAATAAAAAATAATAACAATCGAAAAAAAAATAACAACAAAAAATTTCATTTTATATTTAAAAAATATATTTTTGCAATTTAAAACAATAAAAAAAGGAATTTTTTGTTCTTTTTAATAAATTACTAATTTTGGAAATTTATTTTTATTTTCATCCCCACAAATTCATCGGTTGTGTTGCTGACAGATTTTAAAAACCGTCTATTTTTTTCTCTTTCTCCTCTTCGGTTTACGAAAATGTCCCAATAAGAAAAATTAAATTAATTAGCTCAATCGGTAAAAGAAGAATGACAGAAATCCAAAGAACAACCACTATTAAAACATTAACGGCCTACTACTGATTAACTGTCATCAACTAAAACAATTACCACGATATTTTGTTTGAAGCGAATAGGAATTGACAAAAATTACAAAAAAAAAATCCCCGAAACGAAAAACGGTAATCATTCCGCTTTAAAAGGAAATTTCAGAATTTCCAGCCACTGGACTGTACTTTCATCAGTCGTATTTTCCCCGTTTCCTTAAAAGTTGGTAATAAATAGCCGAGAATGTCAATCCAATTAGGACAGCCATCTAACGCCGGCATGTCAGGCCGGGACCATTTGTTGGGTAATGAGGCAGATAATTTGGCTTGTTAAATTACAAGGTTGCAATTCATTACGGATAATGATTACGAATGATAAATTTACATTGGGGAAAAAAATCCCCCTTTTTTTTTTATAAAATTGATTCGGATATGAAATTAATCAATTAAGTTTTTCGATTTATTCATTAACATATTTTAATGTAAAAATAATAATCATTAATCCATTTTCATTATAATAATTAATTTCTCCAATCAATACTTATTATAGTTTTGATTGATTTGCCATTAAACTTTCGATGTGCAATTAAGGTGTAATTGATTGAATTTGAATGTTGTTTATTTTTTCTATGAAGAGTAAAAAAAAAAACAACGAGAACTTTTTCTACTGGGAGGAAAATAGTAAAATGGATTTTGTTATTTTGATTTTTTTTCTCTTTGTTTTAATTGCCTATTTTTAATCAACTTCATGAGTTTGTATGAAAATTAATGCAATTCAAAATTATTTATTTATTTTTTAAAATTTATTTTTCAGTGGGTTTTGTTTGTTTGTTTTTTTTCTTTTTCATTTTCGATAAACAAAAAATAAAATCAACCGCGTTAATTCAATAATTAACTTAATTAGTTACTGCTTATGTTTCATTATATTAAAACAAAAACAGGATTTTAAATCAAAACTTGTTGTTTCGTTCCGTCAGAATACATTAATTAAAACATTATCATATATTGACATAAGCTGGTTTTAAAACGAGTTAATCTTAATGCTAAGATTCATTTAATATAGTTTTTGTTTTAATTAATAACATTTCCAAAGTAAAGAATTACGGAGAATTTTGTTTAGTTTTTCATAAGCAAAAGATTTTGAATATTTATACAAAAAAAAGTTCAGATGAAATTTTATAAAATTAAATTTTAGAATTTTCCTGTTATTAAATATCTTTTTACTTTTAAACCTTTTGTTTAAAAGGAATTTAAATATAATAATTTTTTTCAAGTCTTATTAACATGCACAAAAATTATATGCTACCAAACTAGTTAAGGATTTGTTTGTTTTAAAACATCAAATTGTATTCAATCTATTAAAATAAACAAAAAAAACTTATATATTTTATTCATTTTGATTTACTTTTGAATAAGAATACTAATTTAGACAGAAAACAATAAATATTTTTAATTAGTCTGAACTATTAATTGTTCAACTTGTTTATTATTAATCTTCTGACTACTTGATACATTCATCAACAGTACTTCGATTCTGCAACAACTACTTCTTTAAGACAATAAACTCACTAGTTTTGTTTTAATAAATAGAGAATTCAGAAAATTTTTAAGGAACTCTTGGATTAGTACGAAAACAAAATCATAACTCAAATTAACTAATTAATAATTATTTATTAATTATAATTAATTAAATTTTAATAAAATATTTATAATAAAATAATTCAATTAAAAATCTTTACATATGAATTTTATAATTTATTGATAATAAATAGTGCTACTGAATATCCTCATTTAATCTTTTTCCTATTTTTTATAAATAAAATTTTTAAAAAAATAATATTTTTCAAGCGACAGGGTTTCAGTTTGCTTATTACTATTTTTATACTATTATTATTTACAAAGTTATCGCAACGTAATAATTTGATCATCCTTCACCAACAATAGAAAATCTCATAAATATTTAAAATTAATATCCTCTTTAATTTATTACTATAAAATATTTCAAATAAATATCTGTTTTCGGAGTTCCAAATTATAAATTTAATCCTTTAAAAGTATAAAATATTTATTTCTTTTAATATTATTTAAGATCCATTTTCTTAAAAATAAAGCCACCAGGCTAATAAGTTCAATATGAATTTTGCGAGATAAGCTTAAAAAGCCGGCCAAGAATTTGGATACTTTGATTAATTAATACTTATTAAACAAAAGTCTTTTAAATCATAATGTTATTTTAATTTTTTATTATTTTGCTATATAAAACAAAAAGTTCTCAATAGTTCAAAAAGTGTAGATCAGAGTGTTGACTGGAGAGTTGTGTAAAAATTTAAAACTATTTCCCCCCAAAAAAGCACTAAATCACTATTTCCATTTTGTTAATTTGTATTAGTTTCCAAAAATTGAATTGTAAATTTAATATTAATTTTAAATTTATTAAGGCCCAATAATTAGGCAAAATGTTTAACACATTGAAAGTCAGTATTTTTTCGAGTTTCTGTAAGAAATTATAATTGTTACAATTGATAGTACATTAAAAAATATATTCATTTTCATTCGCTAGATGGTGCTATTTTAGTATGTTATTATATACACGCCAACCAAATTATTACCAATACGTCACCGCATGTAGTATAACAGAGAAATGTATGTATCGGGAGTATAATGCGTTAATAGTTAATAATATATTTTTTTGTTTTTCACCTCTGATTTCTTTATAATTGACATAAAATTTTCAACACAATTTGACTATGAATACCTTAAATAAACCTGATTCATAGTCAAATTTTGTAGTAAATATAATATAAATATCAGGAATATATTTTTTTAGGATTGACAGATACATACTTTGAACACATTAAAAGTCGTATTGCTCTTTGTTGATTGTTAATACAAATAATATGTCTTTTATAAATTTAATAATTATTTTCTTATTTAAACAAACACTATTTTCTTAATAATCAATTTAATAATTTAAAATATAATTGTATGTTTTTTTTTAAACAAATTTATTGATCAGTCCATGAAAGTTTGGAAACCGATTCAATTATGTTGAATAATTATTTTGACAGTTATATCATTTAATAAAATATACTGGGATATGATTATTATTATTATTATTCAAAATTTGTTTTTAAAAACATATTTTTTTGTATCAAATTTAATAAATATCATTTAAAGACAGTCAGAGTTTATAATTTTTATTTGTTCATAATTATTATTAATATTATTATTAATATTATTATTATTATTATTATTACTAGATACAAGTAAAATTTTGTTTAAATTGACTGAATTAATTATCATCAGCATCATAATTACCATCGACTGATGTTGATAATAATTTAATAAATATAATGGCTTATAGATAGATGGCGAAACAATTCCAAAAAAAAGTTTTTATTTCATATACTTGAATAATTAATGACTTATGTGGGAAGTTTCATGTAAAGATATATCTGTATGATGTCTGATATTTAATTTCCCCATAATTTAATTGTAATATAACCAATTCCATTATGAAACAATTATCAAAAAGAGAATTAAATTTAAGTAGCGAAACTATCTTTCAATATCATTATAATTTGTTTAAATGGAACATCAGAAAAATCAGAGAAAAAAGAAATATTGCTAAAGCTAACAAAACGACGTAATGTTTTTGCATCTAATTTAGCATCTAGTCATCACTAATGTTTTTGTAATTTGAAAATTGATTTTGAATTGTTTTTTATTTTAAAATTTGATTAATTAAAACAAAAATGATATTCGAAAAACTAATGTAAAGTTAACAAAGAACAAAGAGAATTTCAATGATAAAAAAATGGTTTTAATTTAATAAAGATTTTTATTTTTTCTTGAAAATAATATATAATAATTTTTTTTATAAACTTCCCATTCAAATATATCTGTAAAAGAAGTCCATTGGATGAAGAGCATTGGTTTTCAATCAAGTTCTTTCTCTTTATCCGGTCTTGACAGATTGAGAAATTGTTGACGAAAATTTAAAGTAAATTTTATTTCGGAAAGACTATCAATAAAATTGTGCTAATTCGATAGGAAAATTAAATTATAATTGTTGATGACAGAACTGAAAATTCTAATATTAGAATTTCTCCCTTAATTTCATTAGATTTGGGTCTCTTTTGAAACAATTGATAGAAGCAATTTAAAAAGGGGAAATATTATGAATAATGAAATTTCGCGTATGTTAGCTGCCATTTTGATATTTAATGTCCATAATGGAATTATCGGGTTATATAAACAACTAAATTAGAACTAATTGCGCATTGCAATTGGAATTTTCTTTCACCAAACAGAACATCAAACTGATTTCTATTGAAATGCTTTTCTTTCGAGAATTTTTTTTGTCGAATTCCAGTTAATTTGTTTAATTAATACAAATAAAAAGTTATTAGAAAGATAAACAGGCGACTATTTTTTTCCTTAATGAAATAAAAGGAAAAAAATGACTGCTGCTTTCGGGGGAAATATAAATGTATTAAAGAAAATAATTAGTGGAAATTATTTCATTTATTTTTTTTTCGGTTTTGTCAATTGTGTCTTAATCAAATATTTATCTTGATTTTAAAAATAATTATTTGAAAATTTTAAAAAATTTTCCAATAAAAAATATTAATTTTTAAAAATTTTAAAAAACTTTAATTTTTGCATTTAAAGACTTAAAAAAGCAAAAACATTTCAGACAAATAATTCTTTTGAAATAAAAATTATTTTACGTTGTTTGCTCGTAGTAGTGACTCCTAAGTAAGGTTTTTTTCGAGGTTCCGAAGTTTTTTACTCATTTCTTCAAAACACACTTTTAATAAATCTGTAGGACTAGCAATCATATTAAATAGATGAAATTAAAAGAATTAAACATCGTAAAACTATGAAACTAAAATCCCTATATGACTGACCTACCAAATTTTTCTAAATTTCACAAAAAAAATAAATGTAATGACACTATCAAATAAATTGTTTATAAATAATGAAACATATTTATCTAAACAACATATTTTAATGTCGTATAAAAATTAAAAAAAAAGAAATACAAACAAAAAAAAACTGAAACAATTTTGATCAATATTTAAAAGTAAAAATTGTATTTAAAATAATTATCAAAAATAAATTATAATTTACAAGAGATAAATTAAAACAAAATATTAACTCCATCATTAAAACATTCATTAAAATTTAATAATAAAATAATTCTCAATCATTCGAAACATGAAAGAATTCTCGTGCCATAAATTTATGGAAATTTATATTAATAAATTATTATTAATTTTACTAATAAGTCTGGAAAAACAAAATTTAAATAAAAAAGATGGAGAAAATATTTAATTGAAAATAGATTAATAAAATCTATCAAATTTTGCTGAAATTAATTAGCATCTTAATTTTCATTGAAATGTATTGCAAAAATGAAAATGAAAATGAAATATTTTAATAAATGAGAATAGGAATAATGAGTTGTTTAAATAGATAGTAAAAATATAATTTGAAATTCCCTTTCAAAGTAAATATAATATGTTCTTTATCTTTATAATTTATTTTTAATGTAATAATAATATAAATATTAATTATAATAATAATTATAATAATAATAATGATAACAATAATGATAATGATAATAATAATAATAATAATAATAATAATAATAATAATAATAATAATAATAATAATAATAATAATAATAATAATAATAATCAATGACTAATTCTTTCATATGAATACTAGTACATTTTAATTAAATGACCTCGTAATGGTTGCAGTGTTTTTCAATTAAAACAAGTGAATTTTAATTTAGCTAATTTACTTGAAAAACATTCATGTAGTGCCAAAAGCTTTTGAAAAGCCGCGCTGTTGTTTTATCGGGTAGTGGCAGATGGTTAAAAATACATTATTAACGCAATTTAATGAAGAGACCAATAGTATTTATTTTTGATTATATGAATTTTATTGATGATTTATAAAATTTATATTTTATCTATTTATATTATACTCAATTCTTTCGCGGAGGCCGGCAATATAAGTAATGTTATCATTATAATTTTTTTAATATTTTTTACATTGTGAGTTTTTTTATTATATTACAATATATTAATAAAACTGTTGAGAATAACATTAAATTTTAGATAACATCTTTATCAAATCAAATTACTTTTTATTTATTTATTTATAGTTATCTAATATTAAAAATTATATTTTTTTTGTCTATTAAATGATAATTTTATTTAAATAAAAAAAAGAGATTTGAAAGAACTGATAAAAATTGATAAGTGTAAAAATGTTCAGAAAAGACGTTTAAATATAAAAATTTATTTTTTTTAAATTAAAAAAAATGAAACTTTATAAAATCTAAGTTTTACTATCGATTTTGTTTTAAATAAATAATACAAATTATAATTTTTTATTAATAAAAAATTTGATGAACAGGTTTGTTTTAATGAGATCCTTGTTTTAAAAATACTTGAATTACAAAGCTGACATTTAATTGACGTGGGTTTTTTTCTCCTTCTTTCAATTCATAATTTCCCCACAAATTGATTGAGTATGAAAATTTTGTTTTTTTTAAATAACATAAAAAAACAAAATAAAAATCGGTTTCAATTACAAAATATTTTTTTTTAAAAATTAACATAATAATTACCATATTAAATTTACAAAACAAATAATTCTGTAATTTATTTCCAAAAAGAGAAAAACATAAAAAAAATCTCAGAGACAAAATAAAAACAAATTTCAGATTGGAGAAAAAAGAAAAGAGATTAAAGAGAAAAAAATATTTGAAGGAGACAAAATTAATTTCCAAAAATATTTGTCAATGATTAACTCTATCAGAAGTCTAATAAAATCTAATGGGAAATTTATTTAAGTTGATTAAATCAATATCGAATCAAAACAATATGTGCAAATCAATTAAAACAACACAGAGGAAATAATTTAAACCAATTTCCTCAATTATAGTAATTATCAATTATGAATATCAAAGACTGGGAAATTCTTTGGCAAAGAACTGTTCTCTCTCACACACAACAAAAAAAAATTATGAAAATATATTTATATTCAAATGCAACCCGTCTATAGCTTCATGCCAATAAACGCTCGTCAGAAGCATGGATTAATAAAACATTCTTAGATTCAATTTCAATTGATAATTGGATTTAATTTAATCTATAATTGTTGTGGAGAAATCGATCATAAAAGAGGAATAGGCAGAGCTCTCCCATACACACGCTGCCAGTGCAAACTGACATCGTACTCATTCAGCAAAAATAATGCGAGCAATTAAGGAAACTGGAAATAGAATTGGATTATTTCCTTTTAATTAAAATAAATTATTCAATATTAAAACAACATTTGGGGCGAGTGTTCAATGAATTGTAATTACAGCTTTTTTTTTCTGCTATTGTAATAGGGACTGGCAGGGTTAGATTATTTCCGGTAATTTCTAGTTTGATGAATGTCAATGAAATAATTATGATTACATGGGCTCTAATTGATTTCTCCACACCACTTTTATCCTGGTGACAGTTTTCCTATCAAACTCTTTACGTTTCAGTGAATCTTTATTCGAAACGAAAAAAAAAATTTATGGGAAAAAAAAATCAGAGTGAATAAATAAAAAATCAACAACAAATAAAACCTCACCCAGATTTTGTATTTGGATTTATTTTATCATTTTTTTTGTTTCATTAAGTAAAACAAATAAAATTAATTTTAATTATTTTTTTTAATAAAGCATCGAGGTTTGATTGAGTATTAATGTAGATTAGGAAATGATAAGAAATTGTAAATAATGGGAAATTTTTAAACTCATAACAATGAAAGATTAATAATATTACAATGATATCAATATTTTTTAAACATTTATCTTTTATTAAATTAATTTTTAAATTATACATGAACATTAAAACAAATTATGCAATCATTATTTTTATCAGCCAATCAAATTTGAAGGAATTTATATTTGAGTAATATGTGCTTTCAAAGTCAACTAAAATCGAGCCTTATAAATTGTAAAAAAATGTGAAATAAATAAGTTATTTTACATTTCTAAATTCAGTCACATTATGTTTGTAATATTCAGGAAACCTTAAAAAAATCTCTGGTTATATATTACGATAAAAATAAAAATAAAAATACTATGACAGCACAACTTAATTACACAAACGAATCAATCAAAAATTGTTTTAATGAGTCAAACAAAAACATTTGTCTTGCCATTCAAGAAATATCTCTGCATTTTGATTCATTATGTCCCCCAGTACTTGTTAGTGTTCTTGACAATAAAAGCAAGTAAATTGATGAAGGACCCAAAATAAGAGTTCACAGTTCATGTTTGGACTCGCTTCATTCATTAATAAATCAAAATTTTAAAATTCTCAAAATTACGCGTGAATAAAAAATATTTCGAATGATTTCTCAAACAACACAGATAAGAATCTAAATTTGTCTGGTGAACCTCGAGTAAATAAAAACAAATAAATAAAAAAATGTTAAATTTATATAATATTTTATTCATTATTAATTCAAAACTATTTCATTGTGTAATTATATAAAAATGTTAAACTCATTTCATGTTGAAAACTTATTTTAAAATTGTGTTACACTTTCTCATCTATTTATAAATTGAAAGTAGTGGGAAAAAATCGTAAAATATTTGAGAAAAAGTTTTATTTAGAATTAAAAATTTAAGTGAAATGTGAAATATCAACAAAAAAAAATCCACAGACAAAGCAATAAGAAAAGACAAATTTAAAATGTTGTAAAATAATTAACTAGACTAATTAAAATTATCAAAAATAATTGGACAAATTGTATAAATGCGCTTTGCTAATGTTTCGACATTTATTTGTCAATCATTTCCAGCTTATTCGGGAAAAATGACAAAAATTTTTATATATATGAAAGTGCAAAAAATATAAACTTAATAATATTATTAGAAACGTCTATAACAGTTTTTCTCAAATTCGAAACGGTTGATTTATTTCCTTTTATCTCAACTTATATTTGTTTATTTTCCTATTTTGTTTTAATTATGTCTCGGAACATACAATGAAGAATATCAATTCCTAACGTTTTTCATTTAATTTAAAATATTATTTATATCTCTGAATATTTTCCGACAAATTTTTAATGGAAAATGTTGAATCAAAATTAATGTACAAATCGGACGATTATATATATATATATATATACTGTGTTTTCCATAATATAAGACTCAGACTTATATTAATTATTTTTTGAAAAAAAACACAAATCTGAAATAAGTCCAATATTCAAAGCAGGACACTATTAAAAATAACGAATAAATTCAAAATAAAAACCAACTAATCAAGGATAAGTCATCCAGGCTTTTTGATTGGATTTTTCTTTCTTCAAGAGTTCTACGAACTAAAGGTCCCAATCGCTTATTCTTTGAAATAAATGTTTCCTCAAAATAGAAATTTGAATCAAAGTAGCTTGCTCGTAGCACATTCTTAGCATTATTATATGATATTTTCTCCCACACCTTCTTAATCCAGGCGAGGAATTCCAATAGCGCTGGCTTAACTAAGTTTCGTTTTTCGTTTTGCACCATTCTCTTTTCAGTGTATTCATTAATTTCATGCCAAATGTAATTCTTAAATGGCTTGTTGATGCCTTTATCTAAAGATCGAAGATACGAAGCCATTCCTGCGGGTATCATAACCTGATCAATTTTTCTGCATGCCAAAAAGGTTTAATTTTTTTTGCACAATGAAAACAAACCGAATCCCATATAATTAATCTTTGTAACGTACCATTCAGAACCAGAGGAAACATTTCTCTCATTTCCGAAAACATAGATTCCAGAGATATTTTTCCAAATAACTGCTTTATCCTTTTCGTGATTATTACCGGTGGTATCTTCTTCTAATCTAGGTTAACTTCCATTATACAAGTGACTCTAAATGTATCATAGACAGTCAAAGGACTTTAGATTGATGATGAGTCTCGATGGTCTATAATTGTACTGGAACATTCTCCAATGTGCACCGAGGTTTCATCCATTACAATTAAATGTGAAGGTAAATATTCTGCAATTATCATGTTTGATATAGAATCTTTATAAGCAATTGCTCTCTTGACGATTTCAGAGTCCATTCAACCAATTATGTGGTGCTTTAAAGCCTAAGTCTTCTACATTTGCCAATTGAAGCGCAACTAAGGACAATACACGACGTTCAGTGATCCATTCATAAATAGGATCCTCAATTTCAGGGATTATAGGCTGTCTAAATGAGCCAGACTTTCTTCTAGCAGTATTTTCAAATACACATTCACTGAAAATCTTGCTGGATTCAGATCGCCATTTTCTAAACATTTACAGATCCAATTTTCTATCGTTATAGAATTCGTTAAATTTTTCAAACTATTCATTTTGTAGAAAAAGAAATTATCAGCCCTCTTTTGTTACAGCGGTTAGAATATAATTTAATGACTGCAAAATGATGAATCAAAAGCACCTCATTCATTGAATCTACTTGAAATTCCTAACTTACATGGCCTGTAAATTTATGTGTTAACACAGCCTTTCCCAACCTTATTGACTCGCGGAGCCTTTTTAAGTATAAATTTCTGTGGCGGAGTCCTTTATACTTTATAGTCTTATAAGTAAATTTTTTACTAATTAGGGAGCATCCATTAAGGACGTCCACTAAGAAGAAGGAGGGATCTTTGCAAAAGGCACAAATGGGACACTAGGGAGGGGGTCAAGTGCTTAGGACATTCCAAGCAGCATTCATCGTTTAAATATATTACATGATGGATTATTGATTTTTTTAAATTTTTCTAGTATCTTTTTATATACTATATATGCTAATTAAGTAAGCGGCATGTTTCATGTCCCTTATTTTTCACATTTGATCATTTTAATTTTGCATGCATGTTTTTTCTCTATTTTTTCAACCAATATTGTGTACTACTACATATAATGTTGAAATTAAATTTAGCCTATTTGCTGATAAATTATTTAAATTTCTACTGAAAATAAAGCATCTTTTGCAGGGATGTCACCTGGGGGTGCTCATGTAAAGATGCAAGATAGAGGGGGGGATCAAAAATTGCTTATTTTTGGAGGGACGTCCTTAATGGAAAGGGGGGCTAGATAAAATGACATAAAATAATCTCAAGCGTTTAATAATAATTCTGTAGTTGCACTTTTTTGCACAGTTTACTTATATCAGGTTTAATCGATGATAATTACAGGCGAATATCTGGTTCTGGACTTAAGCGGTTTCAGTATTTTGTTTTTGTTGCTGTATATGGGGAAAATCCAGCTTCACATAAATACGTGGTTGAGAAAGGTAGCAATAATAATTTTGCTTTCTCTGACAGAATTTTGAATTCATCTTCAGCGGAAAATCCTTTGTACCTTACTCTTGAAACGAAATATTTAGATCGCTGTGAGATATTAAATCTAGAAGAACCTCGTGTTCTGCTGAGTTTAAGCTTGGTGGTTATTTGCTCACACTGAATACCTATTCTGTACCCACATAAAGTCCTCAAGCACCTTCTGTTGTTGAGCTGTCATACGATTTGATTGTTTTAATGATTAAAATATACAAATAAGATAATAAACTAAATCAATATAAATCTAAAAAAAAATTCAAACATTTCACTATTGATTAAATTTTATTTTAATAATTGGGCAAAAAATAAAATTAAAATCGAATCAAATTATATTTATTAATTTAAAAAAATTTACTATGCAAAGAAAAAAGGGAGAAATTGCCCAATGAAATTGAGACTTCCAATAAATATTAGACCAATATGAATGATCAACGAAAATAGAGAAAATGAAGATTCTTGGCGCATTATTTGTATTTTTACTAATGCTGGCAAAGTAAAAACGTAAACAAAACCACAGAATGATCCTCCGAATCTTAATAAAAGTTATTTTAATTTGTAAAAATTAATAAAAATATCTTTTACCTCGTTATCTGGCCGATTTTCGGAATAAAAATGGAGAAAAGAACACAAATTGTCAACAATGATATGTGAAAAATAAAAATGATAAATACACTAAATGGTAAAGAAAGTTAAAAATAAAAAACAATTTTGTTTAATATTAGTAATAATAATAAATAAATAAAAAATAATGACAATATTATGGATTATTTATATTTATTTAAACAAATTATAATTTTGTTAATTAAATATTCTAATTAAATTAAATATTTTAGTTAAACATTTCAATGAATAATTATTTTAAAATTAAAAATTTTTTTATTAATATTAAACTTTTTAACTATATTTAAATAAAACATTGTAAACCAAATCATTTGTAGCCTTATTTAAAATTTATCCAATATTTGTTTGTTTTTTTTATCAATGGAAGTTCTCCTTATCTTGTCATATTCCAGTATTCTTCTTAACATTATCCTATGTATTCTATGTATTAACATCTTTACAATGTTTTATTTAAATATAGTTAAAAAGGTTAATATTTATAAAAATTTTTTAAATATTTATTTATTGAAATGTTTAATTAAAATATTTAATTTAATTAGATTATTTAATTAATAAAAAAAATTTGTTTAAATAAATATAAATAATCCATAATATTGAATTGGTTTTTGGTGCCTGAAGATGTGACAGTTAAACTGTCGAAATAAGTCTTACAGAGAGTGTTTTATTGGAGTTTTCTATTAAAATTACTATTAATAATATTAGTAATAATAATAATAATAATAATAATAATAATAATAATAATAATAATGATAATAATAATAATAATAATAATAATAATAATAATAATAATAATAATAATAATAATAATAATAAATATAATAATAATAATAACAACAATAATAATAATAATAATGATAATAATAATAATAATAATAATAATAATAATAATAATAATAAATATAATAATAATAATAATAACAATAATAATAATAATAATAATAATAATAATAATAATAATAATAATAATAATAATAATAACAAATAATAATAATAATAATAATAATAATGAAAATAATAATGAAAATAATAATAATAATAATAATAATAATAATAAATATAATAATAATAATAATAATAATAATAATAATAATAATAATAATAATAATAATAATAATAATAATAATAATAAATAATAATAATAATAATAATAATAATAAAAATAATAATAATAATAAAAATAAAAATAATAAAAATAATAATAATAATAATAATAATAATAATAATAATAATAATAAAAATAAACCTATAAAATCAGTTTTTCATTCGACAAATTTAAACAATATTGTCAAAGTTTATATTACTTATAATGTCATTAATTTCATTTTCCATCAATCATTGAAGTTGAAATGAAAATTTTTAATTGAAATTTCTTAGTTTCAAGAAATTATAGTTAATAAATAAATTAAAAAAATTTCACATAAAATATAATGCAACCAATTTTAAGCAATGCTACTTGATGTTATTTATTTTTGAAGAAATATAAAAGAAATATTTCCTAAGATTCCTAGCTCTCACATGGAGCTACATGTATTTTGTTACAACAGATTTGGGAATTACGGCTATAATTTACAGGCCATGTAATAATCATTAGATAATTTTTTTCCTTTACTAGACTAAACCTATGTAATTTTGTACGTAGAATCCGAATATTGCTACCTTCGGTACCAAAACTCAAAGCCTGTTGTAAAATAAACATACATCTCCTTGTCAGAAAGATTTATTAGTATTAAAAGTTAATCAATTAAAAAATTATTAATTTATATTTCCTCACCTTGGATAAGACGTTTTAAACAAATGATACATGAATTGGGTCCGAAGGATATTTACAAGCAATGGAAACACAGTTATGATCTGGAAAAGAAGCATTAGCCGACCAATCACTGCTAAAGAATCGTTCACTGACAAATTATTCAATAAATTCTAAAATTATCAATTGCAAATTAAATCATCAATAGAGTAAAAATAAACATAAAAATAGAATTTCAGTTAAATATTCAAGCACACAGGCGGCGGGAAATACCCAAGTTAAATAAAGTTGAGTTGCAAAACAAAAATGAGTGAGTGATCTTAGTAATGATTATGAAAAAGCACGACTTGTTTTTCAAATCCGCTGTAAGTTTTTCTGTAATAATATAACATCGGTCAAACTCACCAGATCTTGCTCTTCGACTATATCAAAAGACGTCTGACCGATTATAACGAAATTACACAGATAAACATATCAATACCCGAAAGTGAGCGTAAAAAGACATTCCAACACTGTATTGATATAATCGAGTGTTGCATAAAAATATGCTTTCGTTTATTTTGATTATCTGTTTGCAAAACTCATTGAGTGGCCTAAGTCATTGGTTCTCAAACTTTTTGAAGTCGGGGAACACTAAACTCTGATATATTTTTAGGTGGAACATCTACAATAAAGCGGGGTCATAACCTTTTTGAAACCAAAAGAGCTATAAAAAACAGAATAATGTTCGCAAAATCATTCCATTATTATGTGATTGGCTACTTTTAGAAAATAATATGTTAATATGATAACTGCAATAATATCTTATGTTTCCAAGAAGTAATTTTAACCCGAAAAATATTTTTATTCATACAAAGCCGAATGGTATGTGTAAATTTTACATTGGATTGATTTTTATTTTCAAACACTTTTTAATTGAATTGTACATTTGATTTTTTCGAGGAACACTTTAAAATGCATCGCGAAACACGTTTTGAGAACCAAGGCCCTAAGTAATGCTGATAATAAAAATAACTTTAAAATTTAAAAATACTTAAATAAATTCGCATTTTATTTATATTTATTTAATTTGAGACTTTAAATCAAAATTATTTTTCTATTTAACACAAATTTTCAGCACTGCCTATATCAAGTGTTACTTAAAATAGCATTTAAAAAGGACAGTAGAGAAAATTTATGTTGATTAGAAAGCTAAAATTGATCTATATTCAAAAACTAAATGAAAATAAATAAATTTCTAAATGAAAAAAAATAAATCAAAAGTAAAGAAAAAGATAAATGATTTTACCGTTAAAAATCTCATTATTTAATTTTTTAAAAATATTAAAAAAATATCCAATATTTTTAAAATCTAACAGTGAAATAGTAATGGAAATTAATTACAAAAATTAATTAAACAGTTGAGGGCAAGAGAATGCATAAAAATAAAAAAATAAATCATAAGGAATTCACTCCATAATAATTTAAATTAAAATTACATTTCCAATAACAATGGGATTCATTTAAAATCCAAATCAACAAATTTAGAAGACAAACAGATTTTTTACAGACACAATAATGACGGGATAAATAAAATGTTACAAATAAATTACGAATTTATAACCAATTTACATTACATTCACTTTGTTACAGAAATATTTCTGCATAAATGAATGGGAAATTTACATTTATCAGATTTTTAAAAATTTTTTTTATTAAAACTTTGTAAATATCAAATTAGAAAAAGAAAAATTTTGGCATATTAATCTTGATGTTAATATTTTATTTATTTTGGAACATTGATCTGGCACAACTTATGATCCGCGGAATAAATGTGACTCGCATCGTTTTTCAGAGAGGCCCTCGAACAATAACACTATATTTTGTAAGTGATAATTTTTAACTTAAATTTAATTATTTTAAATAAATAACTTCATATATTTTACAAACAAAACAAAATTCATTAGAATAAAAGTAAACATTTTGCTAAGGAAAAAATAAAAAAATCATTTATTTTTTTCATTTGAATATTTAATGAAAGAGAAATACTTTTATTTCAGTATCAAATGTTATTAATAAATTAGAAAATATTGATAGTATTGATTTTATATTGCAGTATTTATCGGTCGCAATTTAATATATTTAAATATCAGTTGCATATCAAATTTATCAAGTGTTTATGTAATTTTCGAGTTATTTTCCAATTTATTTTTGATGAATTAGGTAACTTAATAATTTTAATTTTTGAAAAATCTCAATTAATTTTTATTTTAATCGCAAAAAGTAGAATTCCAACGCTAATATTAATTATTAATTTCAGCTCTTTGAATGAAATATTTTTTATTGATTATTCACTTGTTTATTGTTTATTATAATAATAATAATAATAATAATAATAATAATAATAATTAATAATAATAATAATAATAATAATAATTAATAATAATAATAATAATAATAATAATAATAATAATAATAATAATAATAGTATGTTACGTTTCCAAGGACATTATATAACAATTTCCAGTGGAATAAAATTTATCAATTATGAGAAACTAAAGAAAACAAATTTAATTACTAAGAGCAAATTATGTATAATAATATTATTTATAAGTTATATTAATATAATTATTCCTCAATTTAAACACATTGCCAGTATTGGTTTCTAATAAGTCAACTGCAAACTTTTCATTATGTATAGAATAAATGAAAAATGTTATATATTGGTGAAATGTGCAATTGAAAAACAGAAATTAGATACAAGGCACAAATATAATAATGAATTATCAATAATAAAAAGCAATAACATAAAACCCTTACGTCCTGTATACATTCCTTGTCAAAGGGAAATATAATATAAAACAAAACCCCAATCACGAGATAGGTCAGAGCTACCAGTGAATAAGCTATCGAAACATCTCTTACCTATAAGAAAATTTAAAAAAGTATTTTAAAATATTATATTGTAAACATTATTTTCTGGCTTATCTTGATTGGACATGATGTAATGAATTGCGTTGTGAATAAAAAATGCTAAACTGCAAATTCCTGTCAAGGCTGTGAAATGATTTCCAAAATCTAAATGAAAAAATGAAAAACTTTTAAATATCAATAAATTTGTAAAAGCAAAGTATTTATTGAAAGTTTTTAAAAGAAAATTATTATTGCAGTTATTGCAACTCTTTCCGCTATTGCAAGCATCGAAAAGAATTTGAAATAGTCAATGTTTTCATATTTTAATTTTTTTACTAAATTGTTAATTGACACATTTAAAAAAAAGTAAGCAAAAAAATAAAAAATGTTTAAAAAATTTAAAGTTTTTTTAAAAAGGTTTTTTTTTAGAAAATTTCTATTTTATTCTCACTTTTTATCTTTACACTAACTACAATATTTTTATTGAATTGGTTTTAAACTGCTTTTTAGTTCCATTTCCAATAATGAAAGAATATTTATTACTTCAATACTCTTTAAAAATCATAAATCAGGGTTTGCATTGTGAAAGTGTCACTTTAGCACTTTGCTACAATTTAATAACCAAATTAAAAAATTCAAATTTATCGTGTTTGAAAAGAGTCATAAAATTCGTGCTAAATATAAAAACAAGTTTAAAGGTAAGAAATGAAGATAACGGTGATATTTAGGTGAATATTTACCAAAAGAAATTATTTATTTACCATTTATAGGAGTGGAAAAGACCTTAGCTAATGTAAATTTGAGAATTAAAAAATTTATATTTCCTGAGCAGATTGCAGGAAAATTTCAGAATAAAACATTTGTAGACACCCAAAAATTATGTTCATTTTAATGCTAATTCCATTCATAAATTCCTTGTATAACAATATGATTACGAAATTAAGTCAGTCAGACTAAAAAGGCACTCTATTTAGAAATTGATAAGAAATCACATAAAATTTCAGTGAAAACTAAAAGGGGTTCGCTTCCTCATATTTGATCTATTTTCATTTACAATTTTAATTATCTTCATTTCTTTTAGACTATAGATAAATGGAAAACAAAACAAATAAATAAATATAAACAAACAAATCCGAAAGATAAAATGCTAAAATAAAATTTTACTTGTAACATGATTCCGAGGGTTTGCAAAATCCAAATGAACTCCCCATTTAATAAATTTGAACATAATTAAAATGATTAAATAAATCACTGATATGGTGCCTGAAAAGAAATCCCATTTCAATACTAAAATTTTAATACAACATACAAATTGGCTTCAAATAAAAAAAGAAAATATATTTATCAAAATATTATAAAACTCATTAGTTCGACCGTTGGGGTAAAATTTAATAAACGAAAATAAATTAAAACAAATAATTCCCTTCCAATTTCAATTAAATTTTTACTGGGAAAACTTTAACCCCGTTATTAGTTATCCGGATTATTATAGGCTTGAACTATTGAATTTCATACGACGGGCCCGAATAAAATTGTCTAAATGTCATTGTGATATTGTCCACGGCTAGGTGAAATGTACAATTTTTTCCAAAGGAGAAATCTCAAAAGTTTATAAGATAATAAAAAATAAAAGAAAAACCTGGAAAAAAAAACTTTGAACTCAAATAATATAATATCTTGTATATTCTGATTAACTGTTTTATATTTTACCAATATGCCTAAGCAATGTATTTCTTTATAAACAAATTTGGGGAAAGGGCTTCAAATTTTAAGCTTTTAATTTGTGATATTTAAAAAAATATTTGTCATTGCAAATTATTACACCAATGTTTTAAGTATAAGTGTAGCGAAATTTTAACAAAATTTGATGATTATTTTTTTAAATTAAAACAATAAAATCTATAAAGTAGTTTTGTGGCCCACTTTGTTAATGCATAATAATCCTGCGAGGCGCAAATATATGTAGTAGGTTGTGTAAAACGTTGCCGGGCAGTTTTGGATTACAATTTCAACATTTAGAATGACAATGAAAGCAAACATGATTAACCAAACGTTTTATTCGTCAAACTAAAGCAATGGTAATATACTAAGTCGTGTAAAAAGAGTTTATTAACTTAAAACTTCCATGTATGCAAAGTGCTTTGTAAATTCACTTGCTGCTGCTGCCCGGGAACTGTTTACACGACCTAATATGCATATATATATATAGCCACTTAATGGCCCGGGTCAAGCAACATACGTGAGCCCCTATATAATCAAAAAAATGGTTGCTTTAGCAAAAAAATTTTTTAAGGTAAAACATGTATAATTCAAAATAAAAAAATCCAAACAAAATATAATGAAATAAAAAATATACAAAACAAAATTTATTCAAAAACAATTAAAATAATGCTTTTCGAGCCGTTAGAGCTGCAAATAAACCTATTAATTAGGAATAGTCCACATTTCTTGCAATATCCCAATTAATATTTAGTGTCGCCAGACCATTTACACGATCCTGCACCACTGCTGATCTTAAATAATTTTTTATATGTTTGAGTACGTTGAAATTCCTTTATGCCTCTGCTACGCTAACTGGCAAGGTTAAAAATATTCGTAGTTATATATATTTAGAAAACCTATTTCAATTATTTCTTTTAAAAGTTCGCACGGTTTCGTGCAGCCTTTAAAATTGTATTCATACACTCTTTTTAGAAATTTAAATTCTTCTACAATTTCTTTATTAATTTGATTTTTATATTTTTTCTGCAAAATAATTGCTGCTGCAACTAAGCTCTTCTCACACATCTCATCAAAATTCCATAGAACTTCAAATAAGCTGCATATAGCGGAAACAGCTTTAAATCTTCGTGTAAGTCCCTCTACTAATGATTCAATGTAAATGATTCTTGTCAAAAATGTCGATGGGAAAATCTACTTCTGTAGATACTTGATCTTTTATTCGTCGATTGTTTGTAAATTCTGTAACAGTTTCATTAGCTGCTGCTATTTCCTTTGGCTCGGAAACCATCGAAGACCATGCGTTTTTAAATTCCTTTATATCTTCAATGAGTTTGTCAATATTAATTTTTTCTGTTGTCAATGTTGATTTCCGTGCTTGGAGAATTAGAATTGTCTGATGCAATAAAACCAGAACCTTCATCCAAATTGAACACATTAATACACATTCAAATGAGAACAGATATTTTTAAAACGATTTAATCTGATCCTGAGTCGCAGCCGGAAGACTACGTAGCTCAAGTTCGTTGACAGCTGATAATAAGGATTTTTAATGAAGGGCAACTGACTCAACAGCATCTATTCTTGCAGACCATCTAGTTATTGAAATGTTGTGTAAAGAAATTCTGTGAAGATGTGTTTTTAAAACCTCCCATCTTTTTGAACTACTATTAAAAAAGTTATATACTTGTTGAATAGTTCCAAAGAATGTTATTGCGCTTCTTTACAGCACTCTGCTGAGTCAGTTCCAACAAGATTTAAAGTATGATTTCCGCAGCTGCTGAATGTGCTATTAGAATTTTCGAGCAAAAGGAGTGCTTGTACGCCGTTAAGCTTTTCTTGCCATATTAGCACCATTATCATATCCTTGCCCGACACAGTTCTGAAAATTCAAGGTTAAATCTTTTAAGATACACATAAGCGACCAGCAATTTCTTTGTCGGTTTTTTCAGAAAAATTCTTCACTTAATTTAACATAACGAATAATCAAAGTAGTTTGCTCCTTATGAAATGTATCTGGAGTTGCATCAACAACTATACTAAAATATTTAGCGTTATTAATTTCATCAATCACTTTTCTTTGAACAAATGAGCCACATAGGCCGAAAGATAATGAACTTGCAATCTTTTTTCTTCTTCTTGTGATGCTCTAACTTTTGTAACATGCTCTGATAATATCGGATCATATTTACTTAAAAGTTCTACTAAGACAAGAAAATTTCCATTATTTGAGTTTCCAATACGCTTACTGGATCCAAAAAAAGCCAGTCCTCTCTCTGAGAGGAAAAATATTATATCAGGAAAACGCTCCAACAGCTTTTACCAATATGTAACTTCATTTTTAAGTTCTTTCACCAGTAAGTTATCCAATCCATTAGCTAAAGCAGGTTTTTGCGCTTTTTCCATGAAATATACATTTCCTTGGGTAAAATAGAATTTTCGTGAGATTTTATCCGGTCATTTAAATTCTTCCAACCATTTTTATGTTGTACCCCAATTTATCTGTTAAATATGAGAAAGGCGTGTTGTTGTTATAATATATATATATATATATATATATATATATATATATATATATATATATATATATATATATATATATATATATATATATATATATTTTAAGGCTGAAAATTTAAAACCGATCAAGTCATTAATGTGGTTTTCAATTATTATTCATAAATTAATAATATAACAGTTAGACATGTATAATTATACATAAATATTATTTTAATAATTATAATGATTGCAATAGATAAAACAATCGAATATTTAATCAATGATATATTTGTTTTTCTTTTCATTCACTTAACTTTTTCAAGTCAATTTCAATACCTGTATTTGCACATCGCAGTTGAAGTGAAAGGTTTTTGTCACGAAAGAACCGCCATAAAGTCATAAAAAATAGCTTTGTGAAATCGTGTTGAACCTCGCGGGTAGCCAAATTATACACGGTACGCCACACGAGACCCAGAATCTGGGTTACCCAACCGTTATGTAAAAGAATATAACAGAAAAACCGAAGAAAAAATAAAAAGTTCTCGACAACATAAAATGCTTTTTTTTCATGGATTAATGTTGACGGTAAATTAAGCAATATATATATATATATATAACTTCGTTGGAAAAGATTGAAAAAACGTGGGATCTTTGATAAGTGTTGGATACAGTCAATGAATGGCTAATGTATTAGTAAAAAAATGAAGAAATATGTGAAATTAAGTAATAGCCTCATACAGCCGCCAGACAATATCTGTTGTTGTGATAAAAATTTCTGCAACAGATAACTTTATTTTCGAAAATTGGGTTTAAAACTAAAACCATTTACTCGCCGATTATATAGAATCAGAGGTTTACTAACCAAATCACAGGAAATTTCTGAAATGCAATGGCAACTTATTTCACAGTTGATGGATAAAGTGAATAGAAAAGTCTTACAATGTCGTTCAAAGTATGATGCAACAATTGTAGAAAAATTTTGTTTTTATTGCCAAGACAAATTACAATTAATATGAATATAGCAGTGAAGCCTGTCGAGCAAAACCTTTCATTCTTACATAAATTTCTGTGCAATAGGTGCATTTAAATTTTGTTTGAATCAATCTCTTTTAGAATACCCATTTCATCCATTTTCAAATCCAGTTCTTTGCCATTGCAATGAGATGCAGTAGGATCCCAAACTATTGACTTCGGACTTCCAAGAGTTCATAGCATAGAATCTTTGTTTTAAAAATTAATATGAAATCCTAAAAACTTTTTTTTTCGAAATAATATTGTGCACATTTCTACTATCGGTGATTATATTTGTTGAAAATAATTTAATTTTCTAAATATTTTAAAATTCTAAAAAATCTCCTGGATAATCATTATCCATAGGAAGGTGGCAATAATTTTACTTATATCGAATTACTAAAAATTGGTTTCATCAACACTTTAATTTGATGAAATACGACGCTAAATTTGTGAAAATAAATACTCAATTTTCCAGACATGAAAATCAATGTTTATTATAAATGGTGATCAATAAATTGTGAAAATAAATATTACAGATTTTGTTTAAACAATGAATAATTGTAACAAGTGAAATTAATAAACACAAATGATAGAGGCTAAATTGGAGTGCGTTTGCAAATGTAAACGGTAAATCGGATGGCTAGCCGAATTTTTGGCTTGCCGGTGGGTTCCATAAAAGCCATGGAAAATAAATATTATTAATTTTGAAGGAGACTAAAAAAATTGTAAAATTATTAAAATAAATGATTTAAATTCTTAAGGATTGCCAGAAATTTTGCCGTAAGAATTTTATTGGTCCATTTATTTCTACCAATAAAAACCTTTATTTTGATCAAAGTTTTTTTTATCAGTTTTAATCTTTAATTTCCCTTACTTTGGAAACACTTCGTGGACGCTGTGAAGAAAATTTGTAATAAAATTAAGAAAATTGATCAATGGGTAAAATAGGGTCAATTACAAATAGGATACATGATAGAAGTTACGTCAACAAAAAGAATAATGGAAGGAATGTTTCAATTGTAGGATGTGCCAGACAAACCTAACAAGAAATTTATCTTTAATAAAAATGCATACTAAATTTATAATGTAATATATTAAATAGTATTTGTATGATAGCAATATGTTGACATCGCTCAAAATGTGAAAATGCATGAAAGAATTTTCCAAATTTGTTATATTGACATATAATATATATTGTAAAAATTGCATTAATGTTTTGAATATAAATAAAAATAGGAATTGCTGCGAAGTAATAATTATATTGTTGAAAAAAGTTTCGATTATTAAATAATCCTCTTCAGTTTATTATTATTATTATTATTATTATAAAGACTTTTTTTGTTTTTCACCTTTGATTTATTTTTATTTATAAAAAACATTGTATATTCTACAAAATTTGACTATGAATCAGATTTATTTAAAGTACTCACGAATTTTCGGCACAGCCTTTTTCAGTGATTCATAGTCAAATTTTGTAAAAAATACAATGTCTTTTATAAATTATTATTATTTATTAATATCAATTATTATTAGAAAATAACCTTTGGTGCTACTAAATAGTTTTAAAAATTTCAAAAATTATGCATATTTTAATTAAATAAAATGAAGTAGAAAACTGAAGGAAAATATTTAATTGAATTTAGATTAGAATTAATTACGCAGTCAAGATAATCTCTATTAAACAGACTCAAAATCACATAAATGCTTAAGGAAAACCGAGTAGAGAGTATGTTCTGTTAAAATATAGAAAAAATACTAAAGTAAAAAGAGAGTAAATGAAAAATGGGAATTAATTGCAGTTGGAATGGAATAGAAATAACTCGATTTAATTATGTTTGGATTTTCCTCGGGAGACATTTCATAATTAGTCTACATGAAGCGTGTTCGTTTTCTCAATTTTATCCACATAATACATTGCCATATAGAATGCATTTTCAAGTAGTTATTGCTTCAAGAATAATTCAATTTCAATAATTATTTTAATTAATTATTTGAATATAAATGAAGAACGTAATTAATTGGATTTGTGTATGAATTTGAAAAATTTTAGTAATAACAATAATAATAATAATAATAATAATAATAATAATAATAATAATAATAATAATAATAATAATAATAATAATAATAATAATAATAATAATAATAATAAATATAATAACAATAATGATAATGATAATAATAATAATGATAATAATAATAATAATAATAATAATATTAATAATAATAATAATAATAATAAATAATAATAATAAAATATCAATAACGAATTTTGAGTAAAAGTATCAAAATATTAGTGAATGCATAAAGGGTGCACTCTATCATCGAACCAAAGTAAAAATTACCAAAAAATTTTTGTTTATTTACAAATTTGATAATATCTGTGGTAGTCAAATGACGACCGTGGGTCTTAAAGGTAACTAAATAAATTAACATTATGGACATTCAAAGCTTCAACAATAGAGCCGTCATTTGACTACAATGGATGCTAATGGATGCTAATCAAGCAAAAAACTAAAGAAAAAATGTTAACAAATAATAAAATGATAATTAAAAATTAGTTAACAGTACTTACCGAAAGCATTGAATCTACTAACAAAAGTTGCGGATTTTATAGAAATTAAGGGGAAAATTATAATTAGAACCCAAAAAGGAACAGTTAAGTTTTCTGACCATAAAGCTTTCAACAAAACAACTGATGAATTCCCGGATGTTTGATACCTTTCAATATTATTTAAATGAGATAAAGGGTCTTTCGAAACAACATAATAAGATGTTAAAGAATTATTTAACCAATTAAAACATTGAGCTAAAATTAATTATTCAATGAATTATAAAATAATAAAAAGTTAATACGATTCGTTGTGTTTGTTGGAAAATCGTTTTCTGGAAAAGCATAATTCGGAGAGTCAATGATATAATCTATGAATAACTAATTAATTAATTATATTAGGTTTTAATTAAACAATATCAATATATCAGAAATTTTCAATTAATTAGTTATTAATTTAAATTGATATAAAAAACAGTATCAAAATTTCCTACAAGAGAAAAATAATTACCATGGAAGTAGAACGATAAAGTAACCAAATTATTTATTTAAACAATTAAAATTAATAAAATATGCAAATAATTTCAATTATTGAGGAAGTGCAATTCAAAATTGGAAATTTATATAAAATTGAAAGGAAAATTAATTTTAATATTAGTATAACATGTAAACTATTTGTTAGGTATTACAGGTGAAATATGGACAAAAAATCTTGACAATTCCGAATTACCAAATGATTTATATTGAATGACCAATTGTAAAAATTAAGAAAGAAATCAGTATAACATATATGTACACTCCAGAACAAAGGGATATTACGTAAAAAATATATAATAAGTGATAATTTTTCGCAAATCCAGTCAATAAATTTTTTTAATTTTGTTTAAATCGATGATTTTGTAAAAAAATAATTTTGATATTATTTCAAAATTGTTCATCTCTACATATAGTTGAAATTTAACCATTGTTTTAATGGACTGATCAGACAATCGTCATGTTTAAATTTTCGAATAGTTTTAAAAGACTAGAAACATTTTCACTTAAAATAATATACAGGCAGAACTTTATTCTCTAATAAATCAAACCAGAAATATGGCGCCAAATTTGAGATAATGAAAGTGTCACATTTTAAAAACTCAGTGAATTTTATTTATGATCACAAATTCTTTTGAACTCATGTTTTTTTGTTTAAAAAGTCAATTAAATGATTTTTAAATTTCATGACTCTGATTTTTTATTAGTTGACTACCTATATCAATACTCGATGAGAATCAATTAATTTAAATCAATTATTACACTTATTAAATAAATAAAAATATTGATTATAAACAGCAATTTTCTTCAATGTCGAAAAATGTAATTATTTATCAGACAATTAATTATTTTCTCGGATTTTCAAAGCCATTTGTTGATAAATTAGCACGAATCACATTGATGAAGATTGATAGATATGATTGTCTTCAATCTTTTAATTAATATTGTGAATTATCTTCATCCATCTCTAGGGTTACTTTATTAATATTCATAATAGAATAATATTAATTCCTGTATGAATTACAAGATAATTTACTGGTTTAGTTGTTTTTGTTTGATTCAATCTACAACAACGACAATTTCCATTCCTGCTGCAATGAATTCTTTTTCTCACTTTTTTCCTATGATCAAAATCCAGGAATACAAAATCGAGATAAAGATTGTATTCCTTGTTTTAAAAAAATCTTAATGAATTTTTTAACCAAACCTTTCAGTTAAAGATTTTATTAAGAACTTGGAAAAATGGTTTATACAACTGAGACCAAAATGTTTACCCAATTGGGGTAAATAAAAAAAAATACAAACAAGTAATTTATTAATCAAATTTTGCACAATTTTCTTCAGCTATAATGCCAGCGTTTATAACAATCCTTCGTGCATTTCTGATATCCTATTACAGATATTGACTTCGGATTTTCTTTTATGGCTCCATTACACTGGAAATAATAGGGTGGGAAATAGGTGCTTTTTCAGCTGAATACGGTATTTGATCAGAACTATTTGTAATCATTTGTAATCTGATATTTTTGATAATTTTCGTCCAAGAAAATGCCTTATAACATCCAAATAATAATAAGTATAACTATTGATGATGCACAATTCCGCGAATATCAAAGAAGACTGCAGAAAAAAACCTTAAATTTCGATCTTGTCTTTTTGACAGAGAAAACTTTCCATAGCGTTTCTGTATAATTTTAAGGGTTTTGATGAGCATATTTGATTAAAAACGGAAGATTATTGCAAAATTTTAACTCAATTTTTAAATTAATCATAAAAATCGAAAGTAAAAGTTTTTTAATTATAAATCATATTTTAATGGACTAACTCTAAATGTAAAGATTTAATAAATATAAATATCAGAAATAGCAGTGAAAACCTATAAACGGTAAATGTCGGTTAATACAAAGTCAATGTTCAGGAATTATTTAAATCATATTAGTATAAAAAAGACAAAAGGACAAAACTTACATTAATTAAGAAAGACTTTGACATTATCGTTTCTTTTCACGTTAAAGTTTTGAGTAAATCAATTGCGACACTAATTTACAAAATATTTTGATATATTCTTATCTAAAAAAGTAACAGTAGGTCAGAAATACATTGACAAATAGACAATAGAAAAACATTTAGATAATCTTTAAATTAACTTGACGATAGGGGGAACCACGGCAACCATAACATTGACATACTTATTGAGCCAATCCATACTTTTGCTATTAATCACTAGATATCCCTTCTAGAAGCTATTAAAAAAAAATCCTTAATTTTGAAAATTCGGTTTTGGAGTTGTTATAGAGACTCCAATCAATAACAAAACAAAGCAAAACAAATTATCAATATTAAAAATTCAGTGCTGAAAATGTCAAATTAATAACCTAATATGATTTGAAAGAAAACTTGAAAGCATTTTGTGGGAAATATAATGCCAGCCAGAGAAGAATCATATTTCATTTTATGAATAAACGCAGCGAAAATCGGCTTACATAGTTATTTATTTAAACTATATCTATTTGAATAATAAAGAATAACTGAATATATTGTGACATTAAAATACTATTATCTATAATGACAAGAAGCTTTCTTAGATCTTTGACTTAATTCTGATGGGAGTTAATATTGTATGAGTAAATTATGGGGGTATTTAATACTGAGACAGTTAATCCCAATACATATATAATAGTAAATGCGACTGAAAATATACATACGGTGTTTGGAGATATTCACGAATGTTTTGAATATTGGAAGAATTATGAAAATGCAGATAACAATTCACATAAAACGTGAAATTCCGTTACAATATGAAGCTAATGACGAAGGAACAGGCAAACGTAACAAAGTAGAGATCTCCTCTGAAGTAATAAGAAGAAAATACCAGAAAAGAAAAGTACTAAGTATTTACTCAATACTACACTGATGGCTATTCCGAAACGTGCAACAATCATCAAGACTCTACAGTGCTTTCGTAACAATTTGATGAAATCTAGACAAGAAAACAACTGTAGATTTTTTATAGTCCACTCAGATCTGTTTTCTTTTTTATTTATTTTCATTCTATAAAATACCAAATACGCATTATCAAAATTTTGATTTTTTATCAGAATAAAATATAGGAAATTTTAACACAAAATTTTGTGAAAATCTCATAAAAGCTTTCAGTCATTCGCTGGAGATTTTTCAGTGTTATTCGGTTTTGGACTTTTGAAGCATTCAGAAAAACACAAAACTACTTCAAATAATTCTACGGGAATATGAAAAAGCCTTTACCAAGGAATTAAAGAAACACAACTCGTTAGTTTTTCTGTCCTTTTTTTAAAAATTAAATCTAAAATTAACTTAGAAAAAAGCTTTTATTAAAAAAATATAATTATTTTTATAAAAATCCACACCAAGAATAAATAAAATTTTTAATAAATGAATTAAGATGCACGATAGTAAACTTTCATGATAACACAACAAATGTATAAGAACATTAAAATAAAAATGAGAAAGATTGAATAAAACACATTAATTAACCTCAATTTACATTTTGTAGTATTTGTAAAGAGGAAATGACATTTTGTAAGAGCATTAGAAACAAAAAAATTAACTGAATTCAGTAATCACTATTAGCAAAAACTAGAGAAATGTTCCTTGCACTATGTCATTGAAACTGAATTTCCAGGGGAAAAAGTGAAATTTTATGAGAATATTGCTGGTCAAGTAGAAGCAAAAAAAAACAACAAAAATTCTGCATAGTCGGAAAATGGCAAAGTTGAAACAAAAATCCACAAAAGAAATTTCAAAGAGAAATTATATATTTTTTTATTTTTACTTTCTATTTCAATAAACAAAACTTACCAGAAAAATCAATATTAATAACAGATATGTACAATTTCAAATAAACATTTACAAATTTATTTTTCCATAAATCCGGAAAGATTTTAATTTCTCTGCCAAAACCAAAAATGAATAAACCGGATTCATTTACAAATATTAATCAAAATTATTTGTACATGAAATCAATGACAAATATAAACTTTCCAAATGTTTCACAATTTTTATCGAATTGTTTTCTAATTCTAATTATTTTTTAATTGGATTTATTGTTTAAATAAATAATCAATTTGGTTATTTTATCGTTCTATCTTTATTGCAATTATTTACACTAATGGAAATATTGATTTCTCCAAGAACAAAAAGCTAATGGTTTTAATTAGATAACAATCGAAATTTTGTAAAAAAATCTATGTAAAATAATTCAAATAAATTTTTTTAATAAAATTTGAAAGGTTGATTTCATATTTTTATTGTAAAATATCTTCAACTGAAGAGAAACAATTCCTTTTTTTATTACAATTATCTTTTAACTTCAATAAATTGTTTTTTCGAAATATCACACATACATACGTTATCGGTTTATTAAGTACTCTGTCTGAGATAGAAATAGTCATCTAAAATTAACCAATTTTTGACTATATATAGTGTTATGAAATTGTATTTTGATAATTGATTTCTATAATTGATTTCCCTATATGTAAACCATCATAATTAATGTTTATGATTGCTTGCATTTTTGATCGATTATTTTGATTGTCTAAGTCCTCGGATTATGTCATTGCTTATTATTTATCACAATGATAAATGTGCCGTAGACACACATGTAGTATTGTCTGCCTTTCATTAATAAATTCTTCAGGCATATTGTTATTTAAATCTTCTTACATATAGCTACATATGAAAAGGTAAATATAAAGATCTTGTTTTCATGTATCAATTAATTTATAATTATTTTCAGCAATTTTTTGAAAAAGACCTTGTAAGATGTTGAAATCAGAAGTATAATAAAAGTTTTAGTTTTTATGAATAAAACCGGGAAAGAAATTTTCAAGGAATTAAAGGATGCATATGGTAAAGATACCCTATCATTTAGCACTGTTAAATATTGTGTGCGCGAATTCCAAGGTGGACGACCAGTTGATATTCCTAAAAAATTACAGAAAAATTAGTAGAAATCGTAAAGGAAGAACGCAGAATTAGTGTAAAGTCACTATCCAAGAGGCTCAATATTAGTGATGGTGAAGTTCACACTACTATAAAGGTCTTGGGATTCGAAAATTGTGATCCAGATTTGTACCAGTGTTCCTAACATCTGAAATGATGGAATGACAATGGACAATGTTGGATTTAGCGTACTTTCACACACACCCATACAACACAGATCTGGCTCCAAGTGACTTTTACCTTTTCGGTCACCTTAAGAAGCACTTAGCTGGAAAAATATTTGAAAATATCGATGAACTGAAGGAGGCAGTGGAAGATTTCTTCGACAATTGGGGCTCCGATTTATTCTAAAATGCATTTTCAAAACTTGTGATCTGGTGGGAAAAATATGTCTGTAATTTCGGCGGATATATCGAAAAATATGTCTATGTTACATGAATTTCGTGTATTATGTATGAAAATTGTGTGATCTCAATTATTTATATGACAGGTCGAGTATATAATGAACCAACTACGTATATTCGTTTAGAAGCCTACTATAAATGAGCCGCTCAAAAACATATTATTTATTAATGGAGAATAAAATAAGCTTGGTAACGATTTTACTAAAAGAAAGCGCCATTCAAACACTCGTTTTACGATAGATTTCGACAGATTCACTCTCATCATCAGGTAAATAAAAACAACAAAAATAATATGGATTAATTAACATATTTTAAACAAATTATTGTTATTTTAATAAATATTTTAATATATATTTTAGCACAAATTTAAAATGTTGATCAAGAGTCATAAGAGTCCATGTTTGAGAATATCTAAGTATAATTCGACTAATTGATGTAAATAATATCAATAGCGCATGTAAGAATGATGAGCCTAAATTTATGTTGGTATTGCCGTACTCAGAAGGTTTTACAAATTATAAGAGGCATATAAGCAAGCAGTTGGGAAATTTAGATTACAAGATCATTTCTAATTCGTGTAAGGTACCACATATGTTTAATAAGCATTGTTTATTAATAAATCAGTTAGATTGTGTTCGGATCTCATTTATCAATTTACATGTAATGGGTGTAATGCCACATACATTGGAGAGACTTCCCGTTATCTCTGTACTCGAGTTCTAGAGCATTGTCGATTGAAGGGTTTGACCAATAGTAGTTATATCTAAACCACTCTAGATATGATTATTGGATCCAAAGATTATTGTGGAAAGTGCTGTGAGTACGAATGTTTTTAAATAATTGTATTATGTAAAATTGTGATAAATTAAGTTGTTTAAAAATATTTTTAATTTTTAGTATTATTTTTATTATATTAAAAATTTTAATATTAATTTGAGGTTTTAATCATAGTAATGAATTTAAAAAATTAAAAATTAATGTATAATAATAATTGTTATTGTTATTAATATTATTATTTATTATAATTAATATGAAATATCTTACTAAACACATAAAGAACTGTAAGAAAAAGAAAATTGCAAAGGAGAACGTAGTAGACAATTAAACTACTCATTAAAACAAAAATAGAAGAAATAATTGCTGAAATCTCCCCAATACGTCCAAGATAAAATCCACAAGCGTCCGAAAATTCCAAAATACATTGCCGGGTACCTTCAATTATTATTAGACATAAATTATTATGTGCAAAATTTAATACTAACGAATTATGTAATTTGTAGATTTTAAAACCAATATAGCAGTATAAAGAGTTAGGGCCCCAATGAATAAGAGCAACAGTATCCCCAGTCCTAATCCAGCCTATTATAAGCAAAATTGTTACACAGTAAATTCCGAAAATATGAGCATTTTATCGTGATTTATTACTAGTAACATTCTATTTAAATACAGGTAATATGTATTGACATATATCCAGTATGAACCACCCTTTGTCCGCCATTTTGTATTTTGGTTATAAAATCAAAAATATAATAAACATTTTATTTCCGCCACTTTGTGAACTATTTTGTTTTTTGTTCCTCAGCAATCCAATTATACAATTAAAAATTTTGTTGAATTCATTAATCATTTCTTTCGAAAACAAAATCGTCGAGTTTAGCAGGCATAATTGTGGCTTGTCAATTAAGAAATATGAGGGAAATTTTGAGGAATCCAAGACAGAAGACGATTAATGGTCAAATAGCGAATAAAGAGAGGATAAATGAACGAACTTGAGAATATGTCAGAGAATCAGACAACAGATCCAAAGCGTAGTTCTTAAATACATTCACAATTAATGACAAAATCAGATAATTTCCATATTTGGAGCAAGAAGATTCTCGGCATTTGAAATTCGATTAGGAAAGGTTTTAACTGAAGTTCTAAATTCAGGTAGAAGAGAAGAACGCATTGTTTATGATCTCATTGCAAATAAACCACATGGTGCGAGATTGAGAGAAAAATTACTGACAATACTAGAATCAAACACTGCTCCAAAATCCGCTGGCCAGTAGTCATTACTGCAGCTGCCTTGCGATCGGCAATTACACGAGTGGCAGTTGCGATGCTCCTAGTGCTCATGTGTTTTGGAGTGGCAATTCAGTGGAAGCACATGAACCGTAGCAGTTCGCAATTGCACATACCTGAAGGCAAGTGAGGGAGTATGTGGGAGCCAACCGAGCCAATGTCCAGTACGTTGTTTGACTTTATGGCAGCCAATGCGTTCGAAAACGACAGCAGAATATTAAAACTCATCGACGTTTAATAAAACGCACCAATTCAGTTCTATTTATAGCTCATTGGTGCAAACGGATGCCCGTCAGATGAATCTAGTCAAAATTTGTTTGTGCTTTGGAAGTTTTAGGATTATTTTTCGTAGCTTTGAAAGTGTTACTGTTAAAATATAGACATTAAAATCCCATGGCAAGTAGACGAAAGTCATTTCGAACAGCTGATGTCCTGAAAGCTCTAGATAAAACATATGACAGCAACAGTGACATTTGTAGCTTTGTCTTACAGTTGCCTATTTTTAGTCATGTTTTTTCATTTATCGGATTTTGTGCAATTAAAACCTTTTTTATGTTATATTTTATGAACTATTATGATTATATCGTTATGTAATGTGCCTTTTCTTGTCAGAATATTGTAGAACATGTTTAGCTGTTAATGAAATGATACATAGTATTTGTATCCTGGTGAAGATTTGTTATTGTTCATTACTAAAAACAACCTGACTGCCATAGAGTTAAAGAAAAAGTTAAGCTTTATCAACTGAATACATAAATCAATGTTTCTAAATGTTCTCTTCTTCCTTCTATGCTTTCACGACTCCCAAATGACCTGTAACCCTCACCGCCCCTTTACATCACTGCAGCGCTCACTTTGGAAATCACTGCCTAAAAGCTAGTTGAAACATTTTCTATTTTGTATGTACAGTTTTATATTTCTTATATATATTAACGCCTAATATGCAATGATAAGATGTCACATTCATCAAACCCCTCTCTCGCACATTGTGACAAATGTCTGGCTCCGACTAAGTTGTGATCCCATTTAATAACGGTACCTAAGAGATGCTCTGTATTGTTTTACATGTTACCTCAAATATATTGCGTAGTTGTTTAATAATTTTGACTGTGAAACATTTGTTGTCTTGCCAACGAAATTTATCAATACTGACAGGTGGATATTTTTTGATATAAAACACTAAATAACTTCAACCAATCAAAATCATGATTAAATAGTATAAATATAAACGAAAATAATATCAATTAAATTTCAATTAATAATGATCAGCGAAAATTTTCCATTAATAAAATCTGCAGCAAAGGCTTACAAAAGATATTTTATATTGTTGAAAAAAACTGATTAAAACTGACTTATATACGCTTTTGATAATATTATAAGTATTTTCTAGCTATAACACAAAATATCCCGGGAATATAACATAAGTTAAATGAGAACTACTCGATTAAAGGGAAATCGGGGTGGGGTAGTCAAAAAACAATTTCTACGCTGTAGTTATACAAATTACAATCTACGAATAAATTTTAAAACTCAAATCAACAAAACCTGTTGAATAGCCCATGGCATAGAAATAATTGTGGCTCCCATCATTGTATTATAAATGGAAAATCTATACGAGCAATAAATCGGAAGAAAAAAAGAAACAAAAATACATTGTAACTAAACTACCGCGTTTTTCTGGATAGCTAAATTTAGAATTGTTTATTAACTCTTATCTTTAACAAATCAAATTTACTTGATTTCAGATGAATTACGACTTCTATCACTGTCACTGTCACTTTCGTATCTTGAATTAATAAATTAATAATTTTTTAATATTAAAAACAATAAAACTTGATCAAAATGGGATTTATTAAACTGGTATTTTCGTTAACTTTATTCAACATTGCTAATTATTTAAAATTTAATCTAATTTAAATTTGTAAGCAATGTAATATTAAAACAAACATAAATTTTCATTTGGAAGAAATTTAATTTAATTTTAAGATTTCTACTCTTTAATAAGTTCTATAAATGATTTTAGTGATATCATATTTATTGTAAATCTTTTTTAGAATATTAATGCAGAATGTCAATAGATTGTTATTATTTATTTGTTACTTTTAAGTAGTTAAAAATAAGTTAATTACAATTCTTTACAAAAATAAAACAAATTTTTACTAAAATTATTTTTCTGTTGATAATATTCGAATATATGGTTTGAAATTATAAAAATAAACCTACATACAATATTAAGTGGTTTACATATACGGGTCGAACCCGTATATGTATACAGTACGGTTTATTATTATAAATATTTTTAAAACATCTTATTAAATATTACAAATAATATATTGATAAATATTTTTTCATATAAAAATAACTAATTTTATTCAATACACTAACAATATTAGCTGGGACAGATTGTTGCTGAACCAATCTTGGATTTCGAATTTAAAAACTACATTATTAGTTTCATCATCTTGATTATCTTCTTCAACAAATATCTGATTTTCGCCCGTTAGTTGAACACCATCCATCTGCTGTATTTATATAATGATATCTTCGTCTATCATAATACTCCAAAATATTTTACGTTCTCATTACAATTAAGATAATCTTCAAACTGCTCTGAAACATCCCTTGTTTCTCTTAAAACATTGAAATTCGTTTCAGTTTCCTTAATTAACTAGACGAGCGGAATGTTGTTATCCTGTTCCGTGAAATTTTCTTCCAAAAAACACGAATTTTGAAAACAATTGTTATCTGTATCACCAGAAACCTTTGTGTCCCAAATTTTTGATGTATGTTTAATGCAGTCGAGCAGAGTTATATTTGGGGAAAATTCTGCATGACAATTTCATTTCTATAATGTACTTTTAAACATCTAATTTTCCCAATTCCCATCGGCTGAAGAAGTGCAGTTCGATTGAGAATAAAAAAATCGATCTGAATATTTAATAGTTTATGTTGAAGATCTTTTTTGTGTGCAGACAATTTTCGAAAAAAACAACTTTAAGATTTTGTTTTTCAAACTCCTAATCCAATTTTAGCAAATATTTTTCGAAAATTATTCCGTTCATCCATGCTTTTCGGTTAAATTCGTAAATTACAGGAAGTGTTTGCACGTTTTTGAAACAATGAAGTTGCCCTGATCTGTATATTACCAATCGCCTAATCTTATCTGTACCAAACATATTGCAACAAAGCATTTCCGTAATACGCTCTTTACTAAATTTATCTTTTAAACACTTATCTCCTCGTATTTCAACTGATTTTCCAAACAAGCATTTGTAAATAAGGCCTGTTTAATCTGAATTGTAAATATTGTTATCGCTGTAGATTTTTAGTAAAGGTTTCAAGGTAATATCAACAGCATCCACAGTTAAACAGCGCCATTTCATGCCAGATCGTTTTTTGAATCAATTACACCCTCCCTATTGCTGGTTTTAAGTCTCCCACAATTTAATTTATTTCCGTATTGTTTAGCTTTTTGTTGAATCATTATTCCATTCAGGTTGCTGTTTCTTGCTTCAGACGCAAAGGTTTTAATTGCCTCATCTAATTTCTCCTGTTTTCTACTCCTCGTGCTATTATTCTTTGACATCACATGATTTTTTATTAGTTTCCCTTTTAATTCTTTCCGATTCCTATAAATCATTGAAAGTGTATTTGACTTGATTCTATACTTTGCTGCGACAACCTTTTGGTTCTTACTATCTTAAACTTTGTTAATAGCTTTTGATTTCTCTTCACGAAATAGAGTTTTATAGTTAATATTTCTTTTAGACATTATGATATTCTTGATATCGAATTGAATATTACATCGAATTATGAAGTATTCGAATAATTAAGTAAATCGAATTAACAAAACACTTTTACTTGAAGAAATGAACGTCCGAACGAATTAAAGTGGTTCGATCAATATGTGCAATTTTTTGCATTCTGTGTTATTAAGCTATTACGCTTCTATGACCCTTTCGAACTTGATTCTAATTTTCATAGCAATTACCCTGACTAATGTGCGATAGCCCAAGGTTGCTAATGTGTATTTTTTTGAGAAATAATCGTCATAAGAATATAATTTTTATTTACGTTATTACAGTGTTTTGTCTTCGTATATTTGGTTGATAGAAATCATCCATATATGTAATTATCTCTACTGTTATAAACATTCTCAAAATGTGTGTCCTTCATTTAAAATCCTTTCGAAAAATTTAAGTAGTGTTTTACCATAGGTTATTAGTTTTAAATATGTTAGTCAACATAGGATCAAAAATCGTCTAAGATCCACCGATTTGAATTCACAGTAATAATGAGGTCTTGGTTTTATTTATATGCATAAAATCTACAACAAATTTTTTGGTTACGGATCCCCTTTCAATACCTTACGAGTCTGAGGAGACTGCAATTAGAGCGTCAGGAGTGAATAATTGCCTTAATAAACTGTTTAAAATTAACGCTAAAATCACTGAAAATAAATATCCGACTGCCAAAAAACTGGCAAATAGTAATGACTGCGGTTCTATAATTTTTGGGCTAAGAAATGCAGTTTCGGTAAAACGGATATAAATAAAATAATTGCCCAAGAAATCCACAAGGAAAACCATCATCGTAGATGTACAATCAAACTCAATGAAGAAATTTCTGACGACATCATTGGTGACGAAACATACTAACTCGTTGGTAAGGGGTCCGTTTTTTCTTCTTTTGATGCATTTCATTTCTTCTCAGTATACTTAAAGAACTTGACTATAGATCCAATGATGTCCTATTATAAATACTTTGGCCAATCACCTTTTATCTGATCTAAAGAATGTTTTGAGACATTGATAATACTGTTTAATTAACTGTCAACGGACTATAGTAGTGTTAAATTTGGGAAGTATGAAGACTTGAATGTTTGTAAAATATTTTTTAGGATTAATAAATTTAATGTCATGATGTCAAAATCTACATGCTGTACTTTTATAATCTATTTTACTTACAAAACATCCAAAAAAAAAGCAAAACTATGAAAAATAAAATTCATTAAAATTTTATTGACAAAATAAACAAAAATATTTGCGGTTCAATTAAAAACCGCTTTCATTTCAAAAATAAAAGAAAATTGTTATTAGATTCTTTTATACTATTTTAGTTTTAAAATCCTGTTAAAAAAAATTATTAAAAATATAAAAATAAAAAACAAATTAATCTTACTACTATTAGTTTAACAGTAATAAAAAATATCTTATTAATATTCATTTTAAATGTATTTGTAGATTTTATTAAATATTTATAAACTTTTTGAAGAAACTTTTTTAGTTAACAGTTATTTTGAGTAGCTTTTATGAACGGTTTTCCAACTTTATTTTTAGCGTATTAGCAAGTGCAAAAATCGAATATTGGCGTAATTATACAAAGGATTAAAAAAAAAGATGAACATGAATGCCTTTTGCAATAAGGGTGGAGGAATTGTAGGGTTGGTGGAGACCAAGCCGACAATGAATTTTGTAACATTTGACGATAATTAAAGCTTGTTTTGAGATTATAACTAACTAACCTAGTGACAAAAAATGTATTTTTATACTCAACTAAAGTAACTAAACTAATTACAAATAAATAGACGTATTTGATAGAAAATTCACCAGTTAATAAAATTTTACAGAGATAGCCGAATTAATTGTTTAAATTATTTTGAAATAAAAAATTAATAAATTAATAATAATAATAATAATAATAATAATAATAATAATAATAATAATAATAATTCATAGTTTCTTGACAGCAACTATTATAATGACATTATTTTGGTAATCTTTAAGTTATTGTCATTGCTTTTCATTTTTTTTCATTATGACAAAAGATAATAAATTTATATTCTTTGCAATACATATTTTAATAAATCTTCTAAAAAACTGTAGTGCTGAAAATTAGTGTTGTATAGAAAATTAATTTTTTATATTTTGCTATAATGGAAATAAATTTAATATTAATCATTGTTGTTATTGTAATCTTTCCAACTAAATATCTTTCACCTTATTCTTTTTTTAATGATTGGTCTATAAAAGAAAATGTTCAATTAAAATGTAATATTATTAATAATAATAATAATAATAATAATAATAATAATAATAATAATAGTAATAATAATAATAATAATAATAATAATAATGATAATAATAATAATAATATTAATAATAAGTTGGAAAAGTCTAAGTTTTGTGATTTCTATAATTAAATTTATAAAAAAAAATAATTAAAAAGGAATCTTGAAATTCGACTTTGCCGAATTCTAGATAATCCGAATCCGATGAACTGAAATGATAAACAGACGCTCATATGCTACTGAGCATGAAATAGTTTATCTCATTTTTGACATGCACAAATAACATTCTCCATTTACATTTGCTGAAAAGTAACCGACATTTCAATGATAAAAGTAATTATAAATTGCAGATATTATATTCATTAAAACAAATTTCTCTGCTGGTGCATTACATAACCGTAATTACAAAAACGATTTGGTAAAATCGATCCAGGCCGCAGAAATTATTTTTTATCAAATTATTCATTTAAACAAAATATGTTTAAAAAATATTTTCTATGTGAAATTAATAAAATGCGTTTTATTTAATGTTTTCTTATTTTGTAAATAAAAACCAAAATCGTTAACTTTTGTTGTTAATTAATTAAGATAATGAAAATTTTAATTAATTAATTAATTTAATCATTGACGAAGTATTGTGCAAGCGGGAAGATTTAATTTTTAATTTTGTGTTAAGATTTTGAAGAAATGAGGGTTAAATATTTATTTAAAAAATTTTCTGCTAGAATTATTATTGATATCACTATTTCTATTATTAAATACGACCGAATTATTACAAATTGGTTTTAAATAGCTTTTAAAAAAGTATTTTTTATAACAAAATATTTTTAAAAAACTCTGCTTAAGGTTGAAAACCAATACCCTTTTACTTCTTATACGATCGGATCAGCAATGAAATTCTAAGAACCATATAACATGTAAAATCCAGAATGAACTGTTATACATTTAAACAAAAAACAAGAAAGACTATTTCTATTTCAAGTTAAAGACTGAATGTGGAAAAATGTGTAACACATTGAATATATTATTTTTTAATAATGAAATTATTAAAAGATTTGTGTAAAATGGAAAACTAAGAAATATATTACTTAAACATTCGGACCAATTTTAAGAGGTTTTTCACGTGTCATAATCATCATTATTCCCAAACGGAAAATTTAGCCTTAGGTCCCGTCTTTCTTTTGTTGAAATAAATATACCACTAAATGTCAGATAAGTAATTTTTAAATTAATATTTTAAAACCTTGAAATAATTTACAATTTTAAATAAAAATATACTAAAACAAATTTTTAAACCAATCAAAATTGCTTAGAATTTCGTTTATTTTTTTTTCGACTATACATCAAGTCGCTTTAAATAACACTTGAAAAAGTAAGTGTCCAAAAATTTGTGTCAAATAAAAATACATTGATAAATGAAATTATAAGTGAAACAAGCAGATCAAATTTGAAAAAAAAAGTGCATTAAGCATATAGTTTAAAACATTTAGTAATTATGTACCAAGTTAATAATAAAACTTAATTTTAATGAATATAATGTACTAGTTTACTTTTCCAATAATGTCGTCAACGTCAATTTTTCCTAAAAAGATAAATTCACCAAAAATATCCTATAAAAAATCACACCAGGAAATTGAGATAATCAAAAAGGCGACTAAAGAAAAAAAAAAGAACGATCATGAGAGATTTTGAGCACGTAGCCTGTGTTGATAGTTCTAATTATTTAATTATCATTAACCCACCCCTTAACGCACGTTTTTTTATACAACGGCAAAAATAAATCAAATTAACAAATTAACATCTCGGGCATGCACAAATTTGCCAGTAACACTTACCCGAGTTACGCACGGGCATGTGCGTTAAGGGATTAATAATAATTCATTAAATTTCTATTCATTAGTAAAATTTTATTATAAAATTAAAAAATTAAGTTGTTTGAATAAATATTCAAATTATAAAATTCTTTTTTCACCGGCTTATTCAAATAAATGATATTTTTTACAACAAAATACATTCGGACTATTTTGGATTTTTTAAATTTATTTTTCCAACATAAAATGTAGCTAGACGTCAGTTATTTTTTTTGAATTTCTCCAAGGCTTTATTTAGTTTATTACCGTTATTTTTAATCAATTTTTAAATTTTAAAAAATTTAAAATTTAACAACATAATAATTTAAAATTAAATTAACAAACTATTATGTTATCCAAGCTTTATTTTACAATTTTTACACTCGACTGCAACAAAATTCAAAGTTTTATGCAATAAATTACACAAAATTTAATTTCTAGATCATTTCTAATATTTATTACATTCCATTTGACTGTCAAACTGAAGCTCATCTGAGAAAACTCTTGACAAAACTCTCTTTGAAATTCCGATTTAACCATAAATAAATAAAAATATTATAAGTTGTAGCTGATATACTTAAAAAATGGCTGAACAATAATAATTCCTTTACGTGTTTTGAGGAAAAGAATAACTCGTTTGAATAACCGATTAAGAAAAGAACGTGTCGAGGTAATTGGGACAATGAGTAGAAGGAAGCTACAATTATCACCATTTTGACCATCTGAAAAAAAAAATAAAAATGTTTATTCAATAATAAATGACATCAAAGAAATAAATATAAAAATTAAATATAAATATAAATAAATATAATTAAATATAAATAAATATAAATAAATATAAATAAATATAAATAAATATAAATAAATATAAATAAATATAATTTTTAAAATTCTGCAAAGATACAAATATTCACCAAATGCAACTTAGAAAGACTTTTATTAGTAAAAGATATTGAAAAAACTTTGGAACTTCAGACAGTCTAAAACAAACAAAATTTATTGACTCTATACCTTAAATATCATATTTCCTACCAGTATTCGACGAAAATAAACAAAAATTATTAATTGGGCACAGAAAGTAAACCATAAAACTTAAAATTATATTTTTCTAATTTTATTTACCATTTTCCTAATATTTTCTACAAAATTTCACTAGGAATCAGATTTATTTAAGGTATTCATAGTTAAGTTTTGTAGAAAATATTATGTCTTTTATACAGAAATCAGAGGTGAAAAGCAAAAAATTCCTTATAATATTTACCATTTTGTTAATATTTCAAATAGAATGGCTGTATTTTTATTAATAAGATCCAAATTGTTATTATATGAAATTCAATGAGACTATCTTTAATGTTCTTTCATCTTTGTTCGATATCCAAGACCCTTCCAAATTTCTAGACATTAATTCTTATTTCCTTTTCTAAATATACAAATCTAAGAAGTTGACTTTAAATGTAAATGATCCATCCTTACAGAATTTAAAAAAATATCAGTAACATTCGATATGTGTTGTTAGATATTTTATTTAATTCAACTAATTATAGTTGTAATTAATATTTGTCAGTATTATATTTTATTTGTAACGCATTTACATTGAATATCATTAGTATTATTCGAGTATTTAGATTAATCATTCGTCAATATTCATCTTTGTTATAATTGATATAATTTTGGACTCAAATATAGATTGATAAAGCAATTAGTTTGTATTTAACAAGTCTCATACTCAATCGGTATTTTGTTGGATAAAAAAGCCCTAAAAAAAGATAATAAAAAATTTATGCATTAAAATTCAATAATTGCCACTTCTTATTTTTACTGAATTTTGTAGAAAATTGATTCTTCTCTTGTGACACTTATCGACAATTTACCGTATTAAGTAATAAGATGAAACATTATTATGGAAGAATTAGTTGAGAATAATGGATAAAAAAGGGGCCAAGGATAAAAAAATTTAAAAAATTAAGTTTTTAAGATTTTTTCAAACAAAGTTAATATGTATTTAATTACATATTTAATTAAACTCATTTTTTTTCATAATGTTTGAATAAATTATTAGATATTAATTCTCATTCAGAATGCTTATGAAAGAAAATCTCTTTGATAAGATTAGTTTTAATAGAAAGCAAGACAAGAAAGAATTACGTTAATGAATAAAATGTGTTTTGTATATTATTAGATTTTGAGATATTTTAATGTTTTAAAAGAATGAGTAACGGAATAGGAGAATCTAAGAATTTTACTTCTGACATATTGTTTGTACTTTTCGACGGCCGATTATATTTTATCAATCTTATTCTATTTATATAGTTATTTGTAAAAAATTGTTTACAAAAAAATCCTTCAAAAACTCTTTTATTAAGATTCATTTTCTAAAGAATTACAAACATTAAAATAAAATTAAAAAAATAACCTTATGCAATTAATGAAGAAATAAAATACAATTTCTTTATTTAAATTAAAAAAAAAAGAGATTAGTTTAATAACACTTTTTATATGCTGTGCTGAAAGTTTGTGTTTAATTAGAATTTACTGATCTATATACAGGAGAAAATAACGAAATAATCAAAATTTTGTGAAAGTTGAAACCGAATTGAACTCTCTTTGCTCATATTTCAATTTTAGTAATTTTACACCAGCTTTCATAAATTATCAACAACAAAGTCAAATATCATGGGTAAGTAGTAAGTTAAAACTTATGTTTTTCATTAAATTTACAATTTTTAAATTTATTATGGATTTCAGACAATTTATGTTTTATTTTTAAAAGGACAAATTTATTAAATTTTTATTTAAATACAGATTTTCAAACAAATAATCTCAGGAAAATATTTTTATGTGATTTCAGTAATTTTCTTTTTATCTTTTTTTATCAATTTGTGTATACCTAGAAATATTGAACTTTAAAATTATTATTTTCACTTATAAATGACGTTTTGTTTTTCTACATATTACATAAGTTCTGATAATCTATCATTCTTTCGAAATTTTGAAATGTTTTAAATTAGATTTTTGCTCCTCTCATAGAAAATAAAATATAATAAAGTGGTTGAAATATCCTCAAATTGCATGTGAAATTACCATAATAAATGATTGTCCCTAACCTTTGTCCTTTTTTATGTATTTTTATTATAGATAAGTGTATGTAGATTTATATAATAGTTTTTCCACCAACATTAGTTTTCTGCTCTTTTATAATAAATTAACCTAATTTATATCAGTTTTCATAAATTTTATCGTTTTTTAAGTGTGTATGTATAAATTGATTATTTCTTATAGTAGACCTTAATTTGCAGTTAAACTGCTGGTAATATATGAAAGCTGGTTTAAATTACATAATAATGTCAAAAACATAAAAAGTAAAATATAACATGGATGTAATATCGACGAATAGTTAATCCAAACAGGCGCACCCAAAGCAAATTTTCTAGAGGTCGAAATCTTTGTAGCATTGTTTTAATATATTTTAATTTACGAGAGCGTATTTGTATGGTGAATGAACGGACAGGACTCTTTAGTAATGAAGGGTATACTGTAGCAACAAATTTTCCACAACTTTTCCAAATAAAAAGAATAAATAAGAAAGAACAAAAAATTAGAAACAAAAAAGAAGAAAACTTTAACTAAAACTTAAACCCAAATAGTCTTCATGGGCCTGGTAGAAATTAAAATAAATACAAGTTAAGAAACAAAAATATTTATAATAATATAACATAATTAGCAAAATAAATTATGTTAATTAACAATTTAATAAACTTAGTAATTATAACTAAAGAAAAATAATCACAATAATTATATTATTAAAGGCTTACAAAATAACTTTAACCACTGTGTGTGCAAACAAGTTCATTAATTATTCAAACATAGGACTGTACAATAAAACATGTAGCTCATACAACTAAATTTATAACGAAATTAAAATAGATGCTGTATATTTTGTCTCTCCACACTTTCTTTATGCTAACACAAAGTGATTTAAAATAAAAGCAACATTATTTGACTATTTTCAATCAATCCAAGTGGGCAAGTGTCTCCCCCTTTGTCCCTTTTGCGGGCGTCAATGAATCCAAATAATCTAATAATACCAATGATATGTCGCGTAAATATTTTATAAATAAATATATTAATAAACATATTAATTTAATATTTATATTAATTACAACTATAGTTAGTCGAAATTAATATAATAAATAATAAAACAAATTCCAAGTAATTTAATTAATATTTCATAACAGAAAGTTTTCTCAAATTTACTAAGATTTTTAAATTTGTAGCTGTGATTCATTCGAACATTAAATTTTCTCTCAATTTTAAAACAAAAATACTTAAAAAATATTTGATTTTATAATTTCGTATATTTTACAAACATCCATTCATAAATTTTAAAAATTTAAATTCAAGTTTTTAATACATTCCTACATATTTTCAAATTACAATTTAAATCTTACAAAATAAAACATTAATTTAATTTTATATAAACCTCATAAATTTTACAAACGTAATTCTTTCGAATTTCTCTGACAGTAAAGAAGATAAAAGAATTTTATGATAATTTGAACCTTAAAGTTTTATTGATAAAATAAAAATTAATTTTATATTTTCCACAATAATTATACAATAATTATCCAATTTTTATTTCCCAAATATTTACATTTCATAATTAACAATAAATTAAATTTTCAAAAATAGTCAATGAATTGAAAATATTAATTTATTAACTACAATTATTTTAATTTAGAAATTAATAAATAGAATTTTGATTAATTGATTTGCACTTTACAAAATATTGGGAAATAATATATCTTTTTCCAAATAATAAAAATGTACAATAAATAAACCTAAATTCTGGCCTTATTCTTTATAAATTGTAAATTAATTATTATTAAAAATTACTTTTCAATTCATTAACCATAAATTTCAAATATATTTCTTACTCGTTTTTTTGAATTATTCACTTGTTCATTTCGTCCTGGAAATGAAACTCCCGGAGGTTTCCGGATCCACAGTTTCACCGCAATCGCAATATAAGTGCTTGTAATAAATGCGACCGGGAGAAAATATTGGCAAATCAACACCACAAATGTATATATTAAACCGTGATCTTTATTTTTCCAATTTTCCTCACACAAATCTCTGTTTTGGTTGATTGTAGAAATTTCATTGACGATCACTAATGGGAGACTTAGAATAATGGAAATGATCCATGTCAAACCAATTAACCCCCAGGAACACTCGTTCGAGAGTCTCGTTTTCATCGGGAAAAATACGACAACAAATCTATCGGAAGATATTACTACATGAGTCAAACCACTCAAAAATACACTGATTCCTTGAATAAAGGGAACTACTTTACAAAGCAAAGATCCAAATGGCCAGTAAAACAAAAGTCCATCACTTACTAACGTCACGGGACTACAAATAAGACACATTAAAATATCAGCTAAACTTAAATTGAATAAAAATATATTTGTTGCGTTTCTGTTAATGTCTTTGATTAATATCCAACAAATGCAATAATTTCCTCCAATTCCTACGATAAATACTATTGAAAACAGAATACTAAAGAGGACTTTGTAATAAACTGAAACGTCTTGAACAGGGCTTGAATATGAGTTGTTCATTTTAAATTCTAAAGATCAGAGACATAATAATAATAATAATAATAATAATAATAATAATAATAATAATAATAATAATAATAATAATAATAATAATAATAATAATAATAATAATAATAATTAAAAAAATCACAAAGCATTGGTATTGAATTAAATCAAAGAAAGCGCCAATCCAACATACATATATATTTATATATACATATTTCGACTGCCTCACTGTCATTGTCAGGTAGATTTGAACTTGAAACTATATTCAATAAATTACTTTTTTTTCAAGCAAATTTCTTCTTTTATATTTTAAAACACATTTTACTAAAAAATCATAATTTATGTTTTTTAAATCTCAATTTTTAAAAACTTTATTTTATAAAATTTTATAAAATCCAGATTTTAACAAAATTTTAATAAATTTTCGATAAAATATTTTTTAAATTTCTAACTAAAACTATTTTACATTTAATTTCATCATACAGCAAAAAATACGTTTACCAATATCAATCGATTCTCTAAGTTGACTGTGACCGAGAACTCGACAAAAAAGTAAAATGTCTTGTTTAAAAATTTTAAATAGAAGGACATTTAAACCAATCAAAAAACAAATAAAAATAAAATAAAATTTAAATGAAAATCAGAACATATTTTGGTACTTTAGCATTGAAGATAACTATTCTGATAGAAACGGAAGTTGGTTATTTAATGATTAAAACGTTTTTCAACGGTTTTCATTAATAATTACTTGGTAGCAAGGGCATATTTTGTTAATCACTGATCTGATATATTATGGAAATCACTTGAAAAAGGCTGTGCCGAAAGTTCGTGAATACCTAAAAAAAATCTGATTCATAGTCAAGTTTTGTAGAAAATATTATGTCACTTAAATTTACATTGATTCTATATTCAAATCTCATTTCTGCACTCCTTAACACGAACTCCATAATATTGATAAATGGGGGCTTATATCAGATCAGACATGCTCAATATACGGTCCATGAATAATCTCTAACAATATTAACTATTTAACTTCCAATAATTTTCTCGATTGGATTTGAGATACTACTTCTTAATTTTCAATCGAAATTCCAATGGAATGATAAACAACATTTGTATCAGTTTTACTCGATATAAACTGTTTGACATTTACCAGTGATGTGAAAGTACAGTAGTGCACATACAGGACAAAACGATTTGTTATTTTCGTGGTCAAGTGTAGTATTTTATTTTATATTTTTTAATTTTAATATTTCGTTCGACCTATGAAAAATCTTTTTACACAATGTGACCCAGAGGCTGAAACTGTTGTACAGAATTATCATTATTAATATTTTTTTACGCCGCAATAAAACACTTATAACGAGTACTCATGCAAGTATAGTAATAATAATGATAAATTTTAAAGTAATGCAATTCTACCATATTTTAATTTTGATTTATCAAAAGTTTCAAAACATCAGCGGTTTGTTTAAATTCACTAAAGTCAACGAAAGTAGAAGTTTAAAAGGAATAAAACAAATAAAAGGAAGATTTTTTATTTTGTTTGAATAGAATCATTAAATCATTTTTCTTTTAAAAATTTGAAAAAGAATTTAATTTACTTTTGAAACTGAGACTTCCCTACATTTCTAGGAAATCAAAAGAGAATGTTATTTATAGACGATGCATTTTATCTTAAATTAAGCGACAAAAAAGATTCTTCTCAAAATTAAATGTAAGATAATGACAAATTATTAGTTTTTATTACATTTATGCGAAATTTTATTTTATTTAAAAATATTACAAATTATTTGGGTTTGTTATTAGAAGAAAATTAGAATATATTATTGCAGTGAAGTAAATTCCACATTTTGGAGTGCTGAAAAAAGTACATAATAATACATACATTTATAAATTTTCATTTATTTAATTGTTTATTTATCTAATTATCTGTTTGTTGAGGATTTATAATTTAATAAATATTATTTCTATTGGTATGACAAGAGTAAGAAGTATTTTATTATTGTTATTATTTTTTTTTATTATTATTATTTTTATTATTATTATTATTATTATTATTATTATTATTATTATTTTTATTATTATTATTATTATAATTATTATTATTATTATTTTTATTATTATTATTATTATTATTATTATTATTATTATTTTTATTATTATTATTATTATTATTATTATTATTATTACTATTATTATTATTACTATAATTATTATCGTTATTATTGTTAATATTATTATTATTATTATTTTATTTGTTTATTGAAAGGTGTATTGCAAACTTGGACATTAGATAAGATATCAATTCACATTTGAGAAAAAAATTTTCTAAAAAAGCTTAAATGATATTTTATTTGTTTAAATTAATTCTTTTTATATATCTCCGTGAAATTGCCAAGGTAGGCTATTAAATTTTTGTTTATAAAATATAATTGCAAATTTTTCAATTTCATGACCTAGCTAATTTGTCAAGTCATAGAAAATTTCCATTTGAATTTAATTTTCTCGTGATGTTTTCATGAAACAGTGAAATTATCCCTGTCAATTAATTATTATGAAATTAAATTTTATGTTGTTTTTGTTTTGAGTTTTTGGTAAAAAATATGATGAGAAAGTTGAAAAAATTTTGAAAAAATTTTAATAGTGCAAATGATTTTAATGAAGTTCTTACGAAAAATCAAACATTGCTGTAAATTTACTTTTGTTACTGAATTTACAAAATTGATGTTTTTCATCGTAAATAAAAATTACAACAAAAATTATATATAACAACTCGAGAAAGCCAAATAAAATAAATATATTTCGAGGAAATTATCCTCATCTTCAGTCTGTTATCATAATCTTTGTTAAATGCTATATACAATAATGATGCAATATATGGTTTAATTAAATAATATCAATAAATTTGTTGCTGATTGGACGTTTATTTTAGGGGATTGTGAATAAATTACCAAAGCCTAACATAAAAGGTTTCTCACTTATTACTGAAACTTTTATGTAAAATTATATACTAATTATATATATATATATATATATATGTGTGTGTGTGTGTGTATGTGAATTCAGAATCTTTACAATTTATAAGTTTTAAATAATATCAGAAACATGTATGAGATGAAAAAAGACCACTTTACAAACTTTTGTCCATTTGTAAAATACCGGATAATTCTACACAAAATGCTCAATCTATACAAATGGAATGAAAAAATTGGAAAAACAATGCTTAATAAAATCACATAAGTATTTTATAAATAAAAATACATGTAAAATTTCAGTATTTATTCAGTGTTTTGGCAGTCTTTAAACCAATGGTTGGAAAATATTATTTACAGAATTGTATCTGCATTATAAAAATCTGCTTTAATCAGACAAAATAATTTTAATAAATATATAAATAAAATAAAAAATCCAATTTAAACAACCATAGAATCTATTACAAATAAAATACATTTTAAATAACATTTCAGAATATATTTAATAAAAAATGATAACAGTAATTTCTAAATTTAAAATGTTTTTTAATTCTTTAAATTAAAAGAAAAAAAATTATTTTCTAATTAACTCTATTTCAGCTGAATTAAATTCATACAGAGAAAATATTTTCACATTTCAAAACTAATTTACACAAAAATGTATCTCTATTTTAACTTGAATATTTTTTCTTTCAATATACTACTTTTATGTTTAAATATGTCTCACTGAGTTAATAAATGTCTACAAATGTTAATTTATATGAAATAAAAATGTCGAATTTTTATTATTTGCATGTTTAATTTGTTATTTACTGAATTCAAAGACATTTGTAATTTATAAATTATTTATTTTGTTTTTAATTACTGAAAAAAATAACAACAGAAATTAAAACTGATTAAAAAGTAGGTTTCTGTTAATTAAAGTATTTTTAAAGAATTTCATTGGTTTTAAAAAAAATGATTACGCCCAAAATATAAGATTTTTGTTTGAATGTTTGAGAATTCTGTTATTTACAAATTTCTATTTGGTTTCGGAAAAATTAAAATAGAAATATTTTGAACATTACAATATTAAAATGCAATATATATATATATATATTTTCTAAAATTATTTTAATAAAGTTCTAAAAATTCAAATAGAATCCAGAATGCGATGACATAATAAATGAGATAACAAAATCATACATGTAAATAACATAGAATATACATAAAAAAATTTTAATAAATAAATTACAAATACATTATACAATTTTTGTCAATTAAATCCAATTATAGCATGTTTAAAATTTTCAACATAAAATAATTATAGCAATATTTATTACATTTATTTAAATCTTTACTTGAAATTTGTTTGAATAATCACAAAAATTTTATAAAAATAAATTTTAATTTTTGATGATTAGTTAATTATTAATACCTAGAAGACCGAATTTTAATTAATTCTATATAATATATTGGTGAAAAATTTTATTATTATCATTATTAATACAATTACTATAGGATAATCAAAATGTTATCAAATACTTTAGTCATTAAAAATAAATTAAAATTTATAATTAATGAATATAATAATCTAAATTAATATTATAGACTTTATAAATAAAATTAATTTTTAGTTTAAACCTTTTAGTGAAAAAAAATATTAATTTACCCAAAACATAAATTAATTGTTGTAAAAAGTCTAGATACAGTGAAATACTTCCTAACTTATAAAGTAATATGCTGTGTGATATTGTGCATGACATAACTTTATTAATTTTTCATTTCTAATTTGAATCTGTCATAAGCAAACAATTTTTATGTCACATTCACTTCCTATTTTTGTAGTTTTTCAATGACTAGCAACACACCAACGTTCAAATAGCTTTAAGTGTGTTCCATTTTGTTTGTAATTCTAATGGTCTAATTACATATGGAAGTATTAGTCCCGTGAATCTGGCTGTATTTTACATACAAGTGTATGTGTGTGTGTATTTATAATTATAGTTATCACAAAAGACTTTACAGAGCAACTGTCAGTTATTATAAAAATCTACATATCTAAATATTTTAATTTTTACTTTAAAGATTTTATATCAAATTTAACGATAAATTTATTCACAATAATGAGACTGACATTTATATTAATCAAAAGCAATAATTCTCTAAATTTAATTTTTGTTCGTTTAATGAGCAATTTTCTTTAACAATATTTTTTTAGTTTCTAACTGATTACAAAATACTTTTAAAATATTACTGTTTAAATGAACTCTCAAAATTTAGAAGATATTTTACACTCGAAATTAAGTAAGTAAAGATACGTGTTGTTAAAGAAAAAATGTTTCGAAAAATTGGTTTTTTTTCATTAATTTAAAATTTATAATTATGTCTCTAATAAGAAATGAAATAGGAGATTGAAAATATATCTTTTTTTGTAGAAATGAATAAACCCAAAATAAATAATAATAATAGTAATAATAATAATAATAATAATAATAATAATAATAATAATAATAATAATAATAATATTTTCTACAAAATTTGACTATGAATCAGATTTATTTAAAGTATTCACGAATTTTCGGCACAGCCTTTTCAAGTGATTTTTTCGTGAATACCTTAAATAAATCTGATTCATAACCAAATTTTGTAGAAAATATTTTGTCACTTATAAAGAAATCAGAGGTGAAAAACAAAAGAAATCCTTATATTAATAATAATAATAGTAATAATAACATAATGATAGTAATAGTAATAATATAAAACGAATAAATTATAAGATAAGCCATCGCTGCAAAGTATATATTAGACGAATGAAAATGTATCAATTATAAAATAATCCTTCTAAATTCTTTTTCATAATAATAATTATAATAATAAAAATAAAAATAAACGTATCGGTTTTCAATTCCATCTGTTGATATAATTAATTGAGATAATGTTCTGATATATCAACATTAAAATTAATTTCAATCATCATCATTTTGGAAATATAATCTTTCAAATCTTCGCCCAACGATAAGGTTAAAACTATTATTTTGGAGATTAAAGATACGGCTTTTCTGTCGGTAGGTACCAGTCAAAATATTTTTATAAGTCAATGTCGGGAAAAAGATTTTAAGTTTACCATTTGATTAATTTTGTTAATTGCAAAATTAAATTACTTCAATCTGCCGGTATTTTTCAAATTTAAATTTTTTTAAAAAATTTTTCAAAGTGTTTTCTTAAGCACAAAAGAAAAATATGTATAAAAATAAATAAAAAATTGTATACACAATAGTAATAAGTCTTGCCGTTGATTTCGTTATTTCTTCCAAATTTTGGGAAATCATAATGGCGGGATTTTTAGTTTTACTATAAGAATGGCTAAAATTTATAAAACCATGTTTTTAGGTTTATATCTCAAAGTTTGTAAATTATAAAGCTAAATGAACTTTATGGTATTTATAATAACTATCTAATATGATATTCATCATCATTTTATACATACTTTATCTCTATGAATATCTTTATAATTTCTATCTGTTATTGTTTTTTTAAAAATTGAAAATGCGTTAATTCCATGCAACAATTCAACTTATTAAAAGCGTGATATGTGAAGCATTGCTGATGACAGTTATGCTGTCGAAATATTTCGTACTAAGAGTTTTTTATTGACGTTATCTTTTAATTAAATCGTTGCCAAATTTATTTAATTATTTATTTATCAAAAGTCTATATAAATGTTTTCCTATGAGTGATGTTTGTGTGTTGAATCTATTTTTTCTGTCACTTTATCACTTTCTGCATTAAACAGTTTTATTCCGTGAAAACTGGTGTATATCAAAATTTGGTACAAATATCTTTCAACATACCAAGCGCGTCATTAGAGCCATAGAGATTAAGTAACAAAAACTAAAAAAAATTATAAATAAAGTAATTACATTTAAAAAAATAGTTTAAATAAAATTTAAATATGGGATTTTAAAAAATTAAAGATATTAGAAAATACAGAATATATAATATAATATAGAATAAAGTTTAAAATGATATTTTGGTTTGTTCAATATTTTTTGAAATTAAAAACTGTTCCAGTTAAAACCAAAATATAATATTATTTAGTAAGAAGTTGAATAAAAAATATTTTTTATATCGTTTCGTTAATTTTTGTTATGACTAAATCTACATTATATGGAAAAATATAAATCTTTGAAACAGTCTTAATGAATAATAATAAATAATAAATAAAATATCAAGTATTAATTAATTAAATAATGTGGTTTTGTTTGTTTAAAGTTATTGTAATTTAAACAAAACACAAGAAATATATTGATTTTTATTAATATTTTAATATTAATATTTTATTAACTTAAATTTATTTGATACGTCCATTTAACTGTATTTTTGTCAGACAATAAATTTTCAAAATTTTAATTACTTTTATATTATAAAATTAAATTTTGCAATTTTTTGTTGAATTAGTATACAGAGTTTCAATTATTATAATTGCGTTATTCACTGATTCGTAGTTTTTATTTCATGTTATATTAAATTATTATTTCATTGAAACCGATTTTTTCTCTAAAAATAACAATAATAATATTTCTAAAAATGACAATTTATTTATATTTAAATCACAAGTATATTTTTGACATTTAGGCGATTTTAAAATAACAAAATGTGTTTTTCAGTACGCAAATTTAAAAAATTAAATTAAATTAATTAATCAATTAAATAAGACATTGTAATGAAATTATCGTTAAGAAAATTTCCATTTATATATTGTCATATTTTTATTTTACCTCAACATATTTTGGCAATCATTGATTTATTTAGCAGATATATTTTGCAGCAGTGTCACATTAAATTGAAAAGACTACTGCTAAGGTCTTAGGAGAAAAATGGTTATTGAAATTTAGAGCTCCTAAGGACAGTTCACTCAGATAAAGACAAAACATTTGAATCTCAGTTACTTTTGAAATTATTGAACTCACATTATATTAAAATAAGATACTCACGCATATCATCATAACACAAATTTGTTAGTAGAGAGACAAATTGGAACCATAAGAGATGTAATAGCCATTACATTGAAAGAAATACGATATAACGATTAGTCAGAAATATTACCAGATGTTGAATCCATGTTAAATGCAAAAATACAGCAGACAACAGACAACGGGATTTTCACCTGCAGAAATAGTATTTGGTCGGACGATATGCTTTCAACTACTGAAACAGAACATATTGATTAAGTAAGTATCAGTATCAACAAAAGATGAAAATAAATTCGAGAAGAAATTATAAATAAACTAAAGAAGTAAATAAAATACTAATAACTTTCAGAAATTTCAAGTTTGAAGATCTTAAATTAGTAAAGCGAGAAAATATAAGAAAGATGGATGAACGTTATCAATGACCGTGCGAGATTTTAGAACACATTCATGAAAGAATCTATATACTGAGAGATACAAACGGAAATGGAATTATTTGAAACGTGGAATGGTTAAAAATTTTTAAAAAGAAAAGGGATGTAATGAACGATAATTAAAGAATATATCTTATAATTAATTAAATTAACATATTATGTAATAATAAGTCAAAATTGTAGTTTGAAAATGTGAGGTTGGTTATGATGTTTGATAATTGTGTTTGAATGTTGGTATGTTTGTGTATTCTGTATTAATTATTAGAAAACCAATAAACTCCATTTTAGATGTTACGCAACGCAGATCTATAAAAGAGTGTGTTAAATATTTGTCAGAATAAATATTATGCACTTATGTCTATATAACTGAAAGTACATCTGAATCCAGGTGTTTTTCTGTAAAACTAATAAAATTTAATCAATTTTTGTAAACAGCAAAATAAAAAGTCTTTCATTTTTGTTGATAATTGAAAATTAAAAATATTGTGGCGTATTTTCAAATTTCGAAAATATTTTTAATCAAACTATATTTTATTGTTGTTTTAATTTTTTAAAAAACTAACTCGATTATCATTTTTGAAATTTATTCACAAATATACTAATTTATGAAATTTTAAATCAGAATAAAAAAATTTAAAATGTCTTTCACTGGAAATTTATTGGTTATTCCTAATTAAATTTGCATTGTGGAATTAAAAGAAATATTTTTTTCAAATTTTCGGTAGTAATTACAAACTCAAGAAATTAATTTATTAATAATCCCGGATCGGATTTAAGAAAAGATTTTGTGATTAAAATATTATCTTCGACAAAAAAAGGGTTTGTATTTAAAATTTTGGTAATTTTTCTCTTCACATTTATTGTCAAAATCTCAAGTTCAGATTATGCATTTTGTTTATCAATGCAACAGAAATAAAATAATTTTTTGTATTAATATAAACATATTGATTTCATGTTGATATTATATGAATTATTTCTAGTAAATATTTCTGTTAAAAAATTTATAAATTAAAACAACAAAATAAATTAATTTCCCAACTGTTTATCGAAGTTGGACATCGCAGTGGAACAGCAGAAATCGTAAGAATAACTAGTTGGAGGTGATTGGGATAATTATAAATTCAGTTTGGTTCTGGAACAGCAGTTGGTAAATCTTTTCAATTCTGGACAATTTTAAATAAAATTCTAATTTTATTTTAATATCATATAATGAAATAGTTTTAATTTTTAATATATATATATATATATATATATTAAAGGCATTTACCCGACTGCTATATAACGATATTTTTTAACTTTGACTATTAATCAGTAATGATGTCGATGTTTTATTGATAACAATAAAAAAAATCTCTATGTCATTGCAAAATGAAAAGCAATCAAAGGTAAAACCAGAAAATGATTTCTTAATTTTTTAACTTGTTATTATTTCGTAATTGTGTAGTTAATTTAAAATCTTAATGCAAGCTTTAATCGACGACATGACAATTTTTTTTCAATATTATCGTAAACTCGAGCTTTTCTATCGCGTGATTCATAATTTATCTAATTTTATCAAATTTTTTTTTAACTGTTACACGATGTTACTTATTATGAAATTATTTTAAGTAGATTTTACTTATTAATTTTAATACGAATTTTATGACGCGTAGTTATTTTAATATTAATTAATCAAAATTATTCATAAAAAATTAATATATTTAATAATATTCCTGACACTTGTATTGATTGTAGAAACTCAAGTAATGTTTAAAATTCGTTAATTGTTAGTTAATTAATTTAATCAAAAGTTTGTTATTTAAACAAACCACAAAAATTGATTTGAAAATTAAATTACAAGAATATTAATAATAATAATAATAATAATAATATAATAATAATAATAATAATATGTTTTGATTTTAAATTGAAATTAAAATTTATTTCATTCATAATTGTACCATTTCATGAATAGATTTCACAGACCGCAAAATCTATGAAGATAATGATAAATTAAATTGTTATTGAGTTGAATTAATTTTTTATTTAAACTTTAAACATTTATATATATATGGTGAGGTTTCGATAATATCAACTTAGTAATGCTTATATAAAGTGGGAAAGTTTTATTTATATAACACTTAACAAAAAACGCATTTTAAAAATGTAATAATAATAATAATAATAATAATAATAATAATAATAATAATAATAATAATAATAATAATAATAATAATAATAATAATAATAATAATAATAATAATAATAATAATAATAATAATAATAATAATAATAATAATAATAATAATAATAATAATAATAATAATGATAATAATAATAATAATAATAATTAATATTATTATAATTTGTTTTTTTATATTCTCCGCAATTACTTATTTCGAAAGAATCTTACATAACTAAGTATAAAATTATAAATAAAACTGCTAATAAATTATAATAAATAATATGTTAAAAGAAATGATCACTCACTTTCCAGGAAATTTAATGTTCAAAGTTACTTTTATTTTTACATCCCTTTACATGCACTCTTGAACTTTGTATTATTTATTAAAAGTGAAAAATTAGAAAATCGGAAAATTGATAAATTAAAAATATTTTAATTATTGAAAATAATATAAAAATGATTTGAAAATTTGGAAAAATCATTAAAATATTAATTTTAATTTTTAATCCAAAAATATCAAACAAAATATTATCAAGCAGATTTATTCTAAATTTTTGAGTTTGTTCAAAATTAAAAGATTCTATTAGTGTAAATTAAAAAACATTTAATTTTATGAAAAATAATTATAAGTTTAAAAATTAAGTATTTGCAATTTATGTTCATTTTGTCCATTGTTGAAAAATATCATCTATTTTTTTTAATATATTATTGTTATTTTATGTTGGAAAATTTTGAAAATAGTTATTATCAATACTACGCAAGATCTAAACCACTTCCCCGACCATTTCAAGGTCAAGGTTATTTGAAGGCCATATAATATAATTAGTAAACGTTGTCTACTGCATCACGTTCAATGTATGCAAAGAAATAAACATTGGAGGTACACTCAAAAACTTACACCAAAGAATTAAAGAACATTTACAACAATGCCAACAAAGGAAGGAAAGTAAAGCATTTTAATCAAACTCTTATCGAGTGACAACATAAATAAAAAAACTCAGATTCAAAGAAGCAATTCTTATCTTAGATAAACATTCAGCTATAAACACTAAAGACGAAATCAATGACACCGTAATCTGATCTGTCGTTGACTTTTATATAAAGATTAAAAATTCATAAGAAAATGATATAATAATATTAAATTTAAACAATTAAAAAAATGAAAAGAATAAGCAAAACTTTAAGGAGTAAAAATAAATTTATAATCATGTTTGTGTCTTGAATTGTTATTGGAGAGCAAAAAGGAGAAAAAGGATGAAATCTTTCTATATACTGTTCATAAAAATCCTTTTATATTTTTGACTTTTTATATTTATATTTTATTAATTTTCTGTTCAAATTATTAAATTTTTAAAAAATTGTTTTTAGAAACCTTTCAATTCTTTGAAATGGTTACTTATTTTATTTAAAGAAGATTTAAAAATGGTTTCTAGCCAATCATAAAACAGAAAATAAATTTAATATATACTTAATATATATCTTATTATTTATTTTTAAAAAATTGTTATAATTATTGCTTTTATTATTATTATTATTATTATTATTATTATTATTATTGTTATTATTATTATTATTATTATTATTATTATTATTATTATTATTATTATTATTATTATTATTATTATTATTATTATTATTATTATTATTATTATTATTATTATTATTATTATTATTATTATTATTATTATTATTATTATTATTATTATTATTATTATTAACTTTCACATTAATGTAATAATTGTTTTCCTTATTATTTATCGCGTACCGGTAGCTCAACATTTGTGTACCGGTATCGGTACGTGTACCACAGGCTGGGAACGACTGCTTTACAAGATAGCATTTCTTTAAAATTAATGTAAATTGAAATTACAAAAGACTTCATTGTTTAAAAAAATTTCATTTTTTTTGGATTAATTTCTATGTTTAATGGACTTGGAAATATTTTTTGTTGATGGCTCATGTTTCTTTGTTTAATTGTAAGGGAGAGGATTATGTCTTTTTTCAATTCCAACCTAAACTAAAAGTAATAATAATACAACGATACTAACATTATATTCAAAAAAATTTATTCAATTATGTGAAACAATTCAAACAAAATGTCATAGTGAATTGGGGAAACAGAGGCTTATAAAAATACATGAAAACTTATAAATAAAATTTTCTGATTTTTAGAATATTGTTTATGTCTACCAAAGTCCACTAAAGAAAGTCCATGACTAAAAACACTAAGAATGTAATTTAAAAATATAATTTAAATTTGTATATATATATATATATATATATATATATATATATATATTATCCGAGTTAAACAATTTGTTGAATATAAATTAATATTCAATTGGTAACGAATGAAAACTTACGACTTATATCTTTTCATAATTATCTTTTTTTCATTAATTTTAAACTAAATTTGTTTAAATTATTTTAAATGAAGTACTTTAATTTATATTAAATTGATTTTCTAAAACTTCATTATATATATATATATATATATTTATTTATTTATTTATTAAAAAGAAAATATAATATTTTTACTTTAAAACATTATTTACCAAATATTTCTATGGGATTTTTGCTTGATTTACTATTCTTGACAATTCATATTAGAAAAACTAATTAGATTCAAACAACTGTTTTATTTGTTTAGAATAAAACAAAAATCAGATTTTTTATAATATTTTAAAAATAATGAAGTATGAACTGAATTTAAGCAAAGTTTAAGGTATTTTTTAGTAAAATTTAAGTAAAAGAAAATATTTTTATAAATTATTTAATTAACCTATTTTTTTATTTCAGAAAAAACTTACATTTTTCTACTTATAGCGGATTGAATTTGGAAGTAGTGTATCATCAGCTTAAATAAAACTTGTCAGTATGATCAACTGTTGCACGGTGAAATGTATTTCAAATTTAATTTTCATTTATTAAACAATCTGAGATTTTTTGGTGATTTTTATTGTACACCAGTTATCAAAGATTTCCAGCAATTTAACCACAAATTAAGCTCTAGTATGAAAAATAATTAATTTTTTTTCAGATATTTACGTTTACAAAAGTTATTGACATCGGAATAAATTAAGTAAATAAATTAACTGAAAGTAGAAAAATATTTTTGGCGAGATTACCAAAATATAAACACACCACAACAACTATATATATATATATATATATATATATATATATATATATAACAAAGAGCTTCATAGACCAAAGGGTTTGAGAAAAACCCTTATTTTACATAATTTTTCATTAAATAAGTTTCGATAATTTTATTTTAGAAACCATTTTTAAAACTATTTAAAAATGATAATTAGCATAGATATGTTATAAATATTGAACTATAAACACAAATTCTTTACTACTTATAGAATTTAATTACTTCAAGTAGAATTTCCATTAAGCCAAGAGCAACAGCTATGAATATCATTATTTTCGATGATTTGCTAGACATTTTAAAAGTCTTTAAAATTCATTTTTAGATGAAATCCCAAAATTCCTTTTTATTAATGCGGTATTCCTTCGGCAAAAACTGTTCATTTAAAAAAAATAAAATTAGTTTTAATTTTTGTTAATAAATGGAATTATCTTAAGGTTGGTAAAAAATAAATTGTTTATATTCTCAAATAGTTTGGTTTTAGTATTTTATGGGTTATTTTGTTTAAATTAATATAGTTTAAAATGATAAATTTTATCAAGAAACATTTTTTGAATCTTTTATACATTATAATAAAAAATAATGAAATTATTGTTGGATGAAGGCTTAAATTGGATATGAAAAAGTTGATGATAATAAGGATAATAATGATAACGATAATAATAATAATAATAATAATAATAATAATAATAATAATAATAATAATATAATAATATTTATAATAATAATTAATAATAATTAATTAATAAAAAAAATTATTAATAGTAACTAATAAAAAGTTGCTAATAAAAAGTTACTATAAATAGAAATAATGTTACTAAATTTAGTATCTTGAATTTGATATTTCTAGATTATAGCCAAAAGCAAAGAAATAATCAGCTGAAAAAGTATTTAACCTCGGTTTGAATTCTCTGCAAAGATAATTAAATAGTGTTTTTCGGACGAAGAAATTTTCAGTAATATGTCGTACAAAGGGTCCCAGTGATTGTCTTATTGTATCTGGATATTCTCTATCAAACATCTCATTGTCTGAAGAACTTATCACACAAAAAGGCATATTATCCAAAAATTATCTTATTAATTTATTTAAAAGATTTAAATATTATTACTTTTATATTTATTTAAAACATTATTATTTTTCAGTTGAAAATAGCGTCAAATAAAAACTTAAAAAGCAAATTTCTCTTTATTTTTAATTTATAATTTTTATTTATACAAAGTTTGTTAAGGAAGTCAGTGATTGTGTTAATAAAATGTATTAATAGGGCCTATTGATGATAAAAGTAAAACAAAGTAAAAAAGGCGGGAAAAAATCACTTTAAACGGTATTGAAAGGTCTGTATTGTATATATTTGACTTTTTATGACTACGATAATCTGTTTGTGGCTGATTAACTTTAACTTGGTATTCTTTTAACACCGTCGTCAAGCACGGCTAGTTCAGTTGGTATAGCATGAAATTCTTCATCTTAGGTTTCGAGCCACTAATTAAGCCAAATGAAATTATGAAATTTATCAGAGTATATATCGCATTCTTCCATTTCTTAACCAATTTGCCTCATCGCTCTAAATGTGCAATGCACTTCAAAAATCTAACACTTCAACAGAATGTCTGTTCTAACAGCATGCTTCGGCAAGACTTTTACGGTTTCATCTAATTAGAAATAATGTTAGTGGGTTTGTTGAGGAATAAAAAAGATGTTTATTTTATATTTGTTGTAAAAATGATGTCGAATTTTATTTTTGTCAATTAATTATATTAATTCTTTTTTTTGACCTTGGTTGTTTGAATATTGCAAGTGTAAATTGTGAAAAGTTTAAAAAAAAGATTTATAATTTTTGAAATAAATTTGTAAAAGTAGAATTTTATTTATGAATGATAAGCAATTAAATTATGTCAAATCTAAGAACCTGGATTTATTGAATAATAGATTATTTACTGAAATTTCAATAAAAATAAAGGAAAATGTTTTCTCTTGCCATAAACACATTTTATATTCTGGATCAGAATTTTTCAGAGGATTTCTTAAATTTAAATCAAATGTCAAAGAGATAAATCTCAGCAAAAAATAGTTTCCGCCAATCAAATGAGAAACTGTTTGAATTTCATTTACAAATTGAGACGTGTTTCATTGGTCACAAATTATCAGTTGGAAGAAAATTATGTAGCTGCAGACTATTTGCAAGTTAGTTCTTTAAAATCGGTCTCCAGTGATGGGTATCAGAAATTATTAATTGTCAAAACTCATTTGGAATTATTCATTCTATTATTTACAATGATAAACCTTTACGATTGAAAGCCCATAGAAGATTCAAAGATTGATACAACGACGATATAAACATGATATTTACGTTTCTCAGAAACGTTCAAGCTTTGAGTAAGAACAGGTCACTCTTGTTTGGCTCATTTACAACTAAATACTTTCTAGAAAAGTTGCTGCCCCAAATACACAAAACATGACCTAAGTTTAGAGCACTATTGATAACAAAAAAGAAGCCTGTTAAAATAATTATGAATTAAATTTTATAAAAATTCAAATTCTCATACACCGAAAATTCTTGAAAATATAAAAAATACTGTCAAAATTAATTTAGTTTCTTTTGTAATGAATTTGAAATTTTTAAAGAAAAAATATATGTAGGTTTTCTTCAATCATTAAAATAAGAATATTACCATATGTTAATTAAAATTTCTTTTCTGCTGGGAGAATTTTATTTTACTTGAGGTAAGTATTCTATAATTACTTTATCAAAAGATTTTAATAATGAATTATTATCATTGATATTGTTATTATTATTATTATTATTATTATTATAATTATTATTATTATTATTATTATTATAATTATTATTATTTATTATTATTATTATTATTATTATTATTATTATTATTATCATTATCATTATTATTATTATTATCATTATTATCATTATTATTATTATTATTATTATTATTATTATTATTATTATTATTATTATTATTATTATTATTATTATTATTATTAAATAAAATTTGGTTTAATTATACAAATATAAAATTATTATTTCAATATGGCTTTCGTGTTCGACTACTAAAATTAATATATAATTTTACAAGGCCATGTTGAGTAATAAATTATTTTATACATGTATTAGGATTATTTTCTTGTTAAAAAAATGTAAATAATGTTATTTTCTTGAAGGCTACTACTCAAAATTACAGTCTCAACAAACGACAATTTCAATGTCTTCTTTAAATTAGCTTATAATTATTTATTTGCAAATTATTATCTTAATATTAAAATCACTTTTATTCAATGTATGTAAACAAGTAATTATTTTTATTCTATGCACAATTTAGTCATAAATAGTATTAATAAATAGATAAATATTATTAATTTATTTAATAAAAAATCATTTTTATATTTAAAAACTTACTAAGAAAAATAAAATAAAAAATAAAACACCATTTTAAACATTTGAATATGATTGAAATATGATTTGAACACAAAAAAATGGTCTCAACCCGACATGTGCACCATTTTTGGTAAAAAAAAATTATTAAAATAATAAACAGTTACGTATCGCATTTGTAGTCTAACTTTAAAATCAGAGTGCTTGAATTATCTCTAAAAAATATACAAATTTACTGAAACCAATTTGTTGTCATATTATGAACATAAATAAATTACTTCAAACTTGAAAGTCAGTAAAATTTCATATAATAATAGACTTATCAAGACCTTAAAATTACGAATTTCTGATTTGTTTGGCAATTTCTGGTGTGATATATAGTTTGTTACTTTTTTTTCAAAATTTATTATTTAATTTATTTCTTTTTATTATATATAAAATGACATTTATTTATATTTATTAAAAAAAATATAAATATAATGTCATTTGAAAGTGAAAAGAAATCAGTAGTGAATATCAAAAAAAGTTCTTATAATATATATAGTATACTATTGGGAAATGTACTGGATATCACTTAATGTATCATATATATATATATATATATATGTGTGTGTGTATATATATATATATATAATTGTTACGTTTAAAATTACAATTTAAAATTCAAATAAAATTTGACTTTAAATTTATCTTTTTCCCGTTATGTATGAAAGAAATTGACAAGATTTTATTTTGTATAATAATATTTTGAATTTTGTTGTTTTTGTGTGTTTTTTGAAAACGTTTATTTCAATTAAAAACAAAAGTTTTTGACGTGATTGATTATGAAAATGATATGAAATTATATTATTTGTTTTAATGGATAAGCACACGTGTATTTCTATTTGATCCTAAATTGTATAACAAGTTAAAGCATATTAACAGTTAATAAATGTTCTATTAAATAAATGCAAAAAAGCTGTTCAGTGGCTTCAAAAAAATAATAGCATCAAAATTTGGTTTTAAAAATTTTACGGAACCATATTCAATTTAAATAATTATTATTATTAAAAAATATAAAAAACATTTTATATTTGTTCTAATTTAATTTTTACATATCTTGCAAAATGTTTATGGATAATAATAAACCTAGACAATTAAATTGTTGAGCAAAAAAACAAATTTAATAAATTCATTAATTTATGATATTAAAATTAATTTTATCATCTCAATCAACTGAAATTGTTCAAAAACAAAAAAATTTGGGAATAATTTCTAATGAAATTCAGTTTCAGTTTGATAAAACAAAAAACAAAAATTAATAATTCTATTTCAAGTTGAAATATGAATCAAATCTTTGTAGTTGACAATGTCGTTTAGGCGCACATGCGTTTTTAATAATTGCCATTTATAATTGTTTTTCTAATTGGATTTTCGTGGATGATTTTCTAAATGTTTATTTGTTTGAATTGAGGATTTATTGTGTTTTTTGTGGCTGGTATTTTTTTTTACTATGTATATCCTATGTTAATAAAAACCAAATTTAATTATAAAAAATAAAATATTTGATTAAAACAAAAACATTATATAATTATCTATTTTCATGCACTTAAAATGAATTTATATATCAAATGAATTCTCGATAATTTTCTTTTATTTTAAAACTTTTTTTTAAATATTTTTTTATTTTTTAAAATAAAATTTAAACTAATAAAAATTTTTGTTTTTATTTTAAAATAAAATTTTATCAATAAAATAGTAATTACCTTGGAAAGTTTTGCAAAATATCTACTTTACTGTTCAATCTAAAAATTCAAAATGTAATAATAACAGGAACTAATTGAAGAGATGAAATTATAGGAAAAAGTAGATTATCCAATCAGAAAATTTTTATATTTAATCAATTTGTTTTAATACTTTTATTGGAATTTATTGAAATTAATCATGGCATATGTTTTCATGACATCGACTGTTTTTTTTAACTAAGTGATTTTTTAAAAATCCGTATTTAAAATTTAAGGATTAACTATAAGTTATATATAAATAACAATAAAAAGAGATAAATTGCTTCATGGTTTTGTGTTCATTGGAAAAAAAAATTCAAAAAAAATAATTAAAAGAAAGTGTCATTCAAACACTCGTTTTACGATATATTTCAACAGATTAACTGTAATTATCAGCTTAAAAACACCAACCAAAATAATGTAAATTAATTAACATATTTTAAAATAAAATATTTTAATATATTTTAACAAATCTCTGTATTCGAGTTTTTGAGCATTATCAATTTAAAGGCTTCAAAGTAAAATAGGCTTTCTGGTTTTAAAATTTTAATAAAAAGTTTTAATAATTATTGGGAACGTAGTATATGTTAAGCATTGCTAAAGTCATTGAACCCAACGATTAATGTTCAAAATGATGTTGGTATGAATGTTTTAAATAATTTTAAATAGTTTGATTATGTAAAAATGTGAAAAATCATGTTGTGTTCAAAAGGAATTTTAATTTTTATTATTATTTTTAAAATTTTTTAGTTAAATGATTTAAAATTTTATTATTAATTTGAGATTTATATTATGATAATGAATTTAATTTATAAATTTTAAAACTAATGTAAAACAATACATATATTAAAATATTTATTAAAAAAATATATTTTTTTAAATATATTAATTAACCCATATTATTTTGGTATTAATCTTGTTCGACCATTTAATATAAAAATATAGGTATTATAAAGATATTATAAATCTTTTATTTGCTAAAAAAACTACAATTTAAAACATTATATATACTTTCATATATTTTAAAAATTATTTAAACCTAATAACTAATAATATTTTATATATTTTTATTGTGTTAGAAATTTAAAAAAAAATTAAATATTTTTGTTTTAAAAGTCTGATTTTTACAATATTATTATGAATATTCATGTAATTGAATACGTTTTATTATTTAATAATATGAAAACATTTATATAAATTGGTTAAATTCAACTATTAACTCTTTTTTATTATTATTTTATTCTGTTTACTAAGCCCAGCCTTGTAACTAGTAATTATTTTATTATTTTCACTATTCATTTTTCGTTAATTAAATTCAACTATTAAATTTTCTTTTTCTTTTGATTTTTACTTTTTTATTTTCTTTAATCAGTTTTTATTAAATAATTTAGGAATGAATTCAAAAACGAAATGTCGTCAATACTCAGCTGATTATTTAAAATTCGGTTTTATCGCTTCACCTCAAAATGTACAATTTCCGCATTGTCTTTTATGTAATAAAACAATTAATAGTAATGAAGCAATGAAGCCTTCGCGAATGAAAGATCATTGATCAAGAGTACATAGGAATTAATGACTAAAAACCTTAGTTATTTTCAACATCTCAAAGCCCAAGTTGATAAACGTCTACTTTGAGTGAATTATTTACTAAACAAGACAAAAAAAATGACAAAGGACTACTTGCTTCTTACACGGTGTCTTTTTACACCTTACTTCAAATTAAAATTATGCTATACAATGAAAATGAAATGGTGGCGATGGGTAACAGTCAACCTTCAGAAAGGGGTGATGAGCCAAAAAGGTTGAGAACCACTGTTTAAGATCATATACAAATTAAATACAAATTCCGGCAAAGTATTTTTTAAATATTTTTAATACTTGAAAGTAGAAACCCCAAAAAGAAAACGAAATGTTTTGGAAGTGGAATCAAGATTTTCGAAACATACAGCGTGGAAAATGTTTATTCAATAACACAATCAAAACTATAAAAAAGAGATACCATTTATCAAAATTAATAACTAAAATGACTTGCAAGTAAATTGGACAATAAATGTGAAGATACTAAAAGGAATAAAAGTTTAATCTATAATTTATTATATAATTTTGATGTTGATGATAATATTGGTAGTAATTAGAATATAAAATAGATCGAATTGATAATGTAGACTAAAGCCGTACACCACAACGACCAGCTTGCAAATAAATATTTAAATAATGGGATAAGACGGACTAACACAAACGCATAATAATATACGCAAAATAATTGTCATCATTATTATTGTAATCAGTCATCATGATGCATAATTTGTGTGTGTTGAATAAAGTAATTTCATCCATTACAGATTTATTAAACAAAACATTAATTTACACTTTAATTAATGTACTTTAAAACAATTTACAACTAATTTCAAAACTTTAATTAATCAATACACTTTTAAATAATATTGTAAAATAACATTACCATCATTGTTTTCATCCTTTACATCTGATTTTCAGTCACCAGAATCCATTATATCATCGTTTCTGTTTTCTTCTTTTAATTTTATTCAGCATCTCTGTTTTAAAAATGTTAGTCATCATTCGTAAGCATTTAAATAAGCCATCAGAATTTATTCATAATTTGCATCAATTACGTTACTAATCAGAATAATTCTCTTAATCTAACATTTATTAAATAAAAAATTTAATTTACACTTTAAGGTAAATTTTAATTACATAGAAACAAAATTACAATGAAATAATATTACCATAATTTTATGCTAAAGCATTAGTCATTTAGTAATCCTAAATTACATATATTTTCATTTCAATTTATTCATTTATTGCATCCATCCTTTGTTATTTAATTTTATTCATCATTATTAAATAAAAAAGACAGAAACAAAGATGCACAATAAAAATAGACAAACTAATCTACACAATAAAATTAAATCAATAAAAGTAAACAGTTTATGAAAATTCCAATGAAATGCTGGCACTATTGACTTTCGAAATTGCAGTCATGAGATCATTTGATGTTATTAACCAATCAATGCATTTGTCTTGTATGTAGTGATTGTGTGCGTGTTATTGTACCGATATTGCATCTAACATGAGTGTATATTGGAAAACAATCAGAGAGAAACAAATTTGTTTAATAATATAATTAAATCAATGAAAACAGGAATTTGTTCATTTAATTTATTAAAAATCAACATCTGGAAAATGTGCATGATAATCAGAGTTAAAAGGAGGATTTGAACTGAATGGTGGTTATGGAATATATTTTGAACCGAGTCAATTCCAATATAAGCCAAACTCTTATTTTCTTCCTCTCAATTTTTTTCGTTGTATGTGTTAATTAATGTCGTTTTATTATTTTAATAGTAAAAAGTTGGTGAACGTTAATAATTATTTTACTTTGTAAAACCGCAAAGACTCCTTTTCATGATATATATGAATGTCATGTTACATAAGAGTCATAAACATTCGTAAATCAAAAAGTCATGAAACAAATTTGAGTGCAGTTCTGGCACTTATTCGAAAATAAGTCTATTTGATTTGAAAATAGAAGACAAAAGTAAATGAATGCGAAGACAATACATTATGAGAAAGCGATATGATTTGGACTTGTGAAGATTATCGAGAAATCAAAGAGCAAATTTTAATTTTTATGAATATTTGATAACTGACGAACGATTTATTTGTAAAAAAAATTTCAACAATTGAAATACTCAGGTTGGAAATTTCCATTGACACTATTGTGAGTTTTACATGTATAATTTTAGGTTGTGGAAAATGATGATGGAATGAGTTTCTGCAAAATATGATTAGACTAAAATGTAATAACTGAGAAACGAGTGATAATGACCGCTAATATCGTATACAAGGAATGTAGTAGTTGAATTACCGAGATGGATTATGTTGTTATATCTTTATAAATATTTCTAGAAACTCGTGAATGAATGCACTAACAATGGAACCGAATAAAATTAGAGTAAAGGGACGAAAGATGGGCTAACTGTAGCGGCGATGAAAATGAAAGGATATCGTGTATGGGAAGAAAGTCCAAACAGTTATGATCAGGTACGTGATCTGGAATCGAAAATTATATTCAATGACCAAAAGAAAACACCCAGTTGATTATTGATCAATAAAAGATGGAGCGGATAAGAAATGCATAAGAAAGGCATTGGACCTCAAATTAACATTAATATTACGAAGTAGAAAGAAAGAGATTAAAAATAATAGCCTCGAACGAGGGATATACTTTCAGAATGGAAAGAATAAAGTATAAGTTTTAATAAAGTTTCACTAAAATGCAATTATTTATTTCATAAGTTAATCATTAATCATTACATCTTCCAAATTAGTTTTTACTGGATAAAGTCATTTAAAGCTTTAGCGTCAATCTGGCGTAATTAAAGATAGAGAAAGATTTTTATCAATAAAAGGTAGAAAGTTTGAAAATAAATTTTTGAGAATGAAAAGATGAATAAACCAACTGGCATCCAGCTGTTTTATAAACATTCTAGCAGAGACCATATATCTCTAAAAGGTACAAATTACACATCTGATAAATAAAAATGGAATTAAACGGCAATAAAAACAAAGTAGAGCTACTACAAACCTCAGCTAGTCAAGAGTGCATAGTGATATCGGATCTTCTTGAAGTCACAAATGTAATGCTCAAAGCGTGATAATAAGATATATTAGTTTGGCTAGGGTCAAACAGTTCCAATGTCGGCTCAAAAAGAAGTACTGTATGATAAGATACAAACAAGGCAAAGAATGCTTAGGTATCGAACGTATCCTCAAATTAAATCTGTAGTAAATGTAATTTTTATTTAGCCGTCTACAAAAGTTCATTTGGATACATCACTTAAAAGCTATGATCAATTTTCACAACCTTAAGCTCTTTCTTTGCCAAGAAATATGGGCTTCGTCGAAAATATTGCAAGTGCTGTAGAAGCCAAATAACTATCCATTACTATTTGATACAGAGTCGTAAAAACTTACTTTAATTATATTTTAAAATAGCTTTAGCTAAATTTAAATATTTCTAAATTTACTTTCAAATTTATTAATAATAACTAAAGTCAGCATTTAAATTTCATTGAGTTGTTTAAATATATTATTTATTTGATATCTAATTAAATTTATTTAATTATTTTAGCAACTTATAATTTAAGGATTTTTACTGATATACTTTTTTATAATTTCAAGTGAGTATTATTAACTACTATATATGTATAAATAGTTAAATATTATTTGTATTACTTAATATTACGGAAATTCAAAGTCTACAAAAATTTTTAATTTATGATTTATGTTTTTTTATATTACTTTAAAAACCATTAATGACTGAAAATAAATTGTTTTAACTTTTGAAATTAAAAAAAACATTTGCCGATTTACATGATAACAATGGGATATTAAGTTGGAATTCATTATTAACAACTATAAATATTTAAATAAGACAAATATTTTTAATTGAATTTATTTTATAATCAGCAAAGTTTGTGGTAATTTCCGATTTTGTATTTAACTTTAAATCTGTGGTCAATTGTTGGTTTTTGTTTTTTGATAAAAACTAACATTTTTACAAAGAAATATCTTAGAAATCTTAGAGCTTTTCGCACTATAAGATTCCGGAACCTTTCGAGCTCTTTTACAAAAAATAGAGATTTTGTATTTTTGATCATTTTCCAATGATAATTCGAACAAGTTGTGGTCAGTAAAATTGACGGTCTTTAAATTCTCTGTATTTTGGAAAAAGAAATTTCAAAATTGACAAAGATTCATTGTAGAAAAATGTTATTGTTTTAAAAAATTTAATTTTTCCAAGAAAAAAATATTGAACAGAAAAAGGTGTGGTCAGAAAATACGTCATTTTATTTTGGCAGAAATAAATTTTTGAAAATCTAAACGTGCACGCTGTAGCGTATTAAGAAAAAAATAAAAATTGCACTTAAAAATCAATAGTTGCATTAAAAATCGATTTTAAAATTAAAAATTTTAAAAATCAATAATAAAAATTTGAACTCGATAACTCATTATGTTCGCGATATCTCATACGGTGCTAAAGGGTTCACATTCCCGATAAGCTATCTTCATTATTTAAAAAATTGATTATTAAAAATATATTGATAATTCGAAGTAGCAAATGTCAAAGCAACCAAATTAATAAAATTATGAATAAAATTACAAGTAAAATTAAATTTATTATTTGAATATAAGTAATCCATGTTGTTCAAGTATTAACTTTCTTCAGTAATTTCAATTTCAATATCTTCGCTTCTCTGATATTATGAATATAAATTATCTTTTGACAGTAATTATTTGCAATTTGAAATGACATTAAATTAGAATAAACAAAAGTAAGGATGCGTGATAAAATTTTACACCAGCTTTCATAAATTATCACCAGAAATTACAAATACAGTAAGACCCCGCTTAGCACAGTTTCGGTTTAACGCGGCACTCCAAAAATTGCACTCAGTGTTGACCTTCCACGAAATCCAAAGTAATTTATCTGTATTGGTTTTTCCACACGGTGTTACACAAACGTAATTTTATTGTTTCAAATATTTGTCGTTATTGTAAGTAATTCAGTAAAACCCTGCTTAACGCTGTATCGTAAAATGCTAAACTTTAATGGAACATATACTCCGCGTTAAGCGGGGTTTTACTGTATTATGTGCAAATAGTAAGTTAAAAGTTATATTTCAAGGTTTTTTATTATTTTTTAATATTAATAATATTTTTATAAGGATTTTTTTTGTTTTTCACCTCTGATTTCTTTATAAGTGACATAATATTTTCTACAAAATTTGACTATGAATCAGATTTTCATGAATACCTTAAATAAATATGATTCGTAGTCAAATTTTATAGAAAATATAATAGTATTTTTATTTAAATCACAACTTCTTATTTATTATGCAGTTCAGGTCATTTATGATTATTTTTTAGAAATGTGATTTGTTAAATTTTTATAGATTTTAAATTTATTAAAATTTTTCATTCACAAATAATTTCGGGAAATTTCTTTTTGTGTTTGCAGTAAATTTTCCCGTTTTGAGACTTGGTTAATCTTTTGTTATAAATTTCTGAATGCCTAAAAATATTTAACTTTATAATTATTATTTCACTTATAAATTACGTGTTTCAATGCCTTCTTCTATATTTTCAATAATTTCCGATATTCTATCATCAGTTACTGAATTTATAAAAAGGTTTTAACATTGCATTTTATGAAATAAATTATGATTTTAATTGATTCTCTTTGCTCCTCTCTTACTCGTGGAAGGATGAAATGTGATAAACCGCTTGAAATATCATCAAATTTCATATTTTTATACTTGAAAATACTCATAATAAATAATTGCTGTCCCCACGTGTGTATTTTTCATTACATGGTTATTATTGTGTATGTGTATTTCTGATTTTTTTTGTCACCAAAAATATTTTTCTGCTCTTCTACTGGGTTAATTCTCGTTCTTTCTGCATAATCTCTTTTAGTTCTAGTTGTAAAACTGTAGCCTCGTTCTGTTAGGATTTTTTTGAAATAATTTGACAAATGTTTTTCAGCCAATTTAGTTGTTTTCACCTCACCATAATTTCCATCGAGTTTATCGGCAGATACTAATAAAGTATCAAGAGCTATGGTATCATTTACCATAACATCTTGTTCACGTAACAGTAAATTCATATTTAATGGAATTTGTACCTTTCGATGAACAATATTGTTGTTTTTCTTCTGCCTGTTCCGAGACCTTTCGTACCATTTGCTCGTTTGAGCATTGGAGCATTATTTAACATGTTAGGTAGAATCAAACTTCTAATTTTACTTCCACGAATATAATCAATTGATTAAGGTTTCCGGATCTATCAGTAAATGGAATTTCACATAATTGAATATTCATATTAATTTCTGCTTCACTTAATTTCCCATGATGCAATTAACCAATTATAGTTTAACATTAGGGCCTTATCTTAATTGGAAAATCGACAGACATAACGAAATTAGATAAGTTAAATCTTTTAACGAAAACAATACAGCTCCTTTTAAAATCCTTTATATTTGAAACAACGCTGAGAAATTTACAATGTCACTTCTTTTATTTGAAACAAATAAACAAGACCAATAAATCCAATAATTAAAAGTTCCAAAAAATCATTTCCAGAATTGTCCAAAAATCTAACTTACATGCCTATAATTTATGTCTTAGTTTTGTGTCTTAATTTCAAAGTGTATATTTTCCAATTTAAAATTAATTATTTTTTATACACCTGATTCAATTCATTAAAAACTTCTATAATAGAAGTTTTAATGAACAACCAATTACAATTATGGTTGTTTATGAATTAGCCATTTTTAAAATGGCAAACAGGTAAATTTTTTAATAAAGTATATTTTAGGACTTGGATTGTGATCTCGTATATTTATGAGATCATTATTCAAGCTCTTAAATAATACTTTTAATCATCATTTATTATAAATTGTGTTTTAATTAATTTTTTAAGGTTTTTTTTAGGAATTTATGCCAATTTATGTAAATTAATGGAATTATTTTCTAATAAATGTATGTCCGATTAATTGAAAACTAAAATTTATTAAAAAATTTATTATTAAAATGTTTCTATATTCGAATAAACTATTCTTCTGTTCCTTGGAAATTTCTGTTAATTTTACAAATTTATAAAAATCTTCTCCATTTTCATTGGTATTAATGATTTGGATTTTTTATACTTTATAAAAATTTTTTTTAAACTTAAGTTATCGGAAAACTTATGTTTTTCGTTTTTGAAACTCCTCATTTGAAGGTTCTGGTTCCACTGCTCCAGGTAAATTGCAAATGATGGAAAAACTCAAAAACCTAGAGTTTCGATGGATATTTTTGAAATATCTGGAAATTTTGTAAAAATATTAAATTGATTGAATTTCATGAAAAATCTTACGAAATTATTTCTTTATTTTCTCTACAACTCAAAGTAGAGTTATTGGTATTTTTTCAAAAAATTTCGGCTTTAATTTAAAAAAAAACTTGTCTCAAAAGTTACTAAAAATAGTTTTATATAGAGTTTTTAATGAATTGAACATTTCTACATTTTGAAAGTTTGCATGCATTATTATGTTTTTACGTTAAAAAAAATTTTTCTTCAAATTCCTTCCTTCCTATAATATAAGTTTTTATTCAGTTGAACAAATTACATGCAGACACGGGTAAGTATGTATGTCCCTATATTATAACTTTATTGATTTTTCATTTTATTATAGGTTTTTAATGAACTGAAACAGGTGTAGTAGATCTGATTTTGTGGAGTAACTGGTTGTAATTTGTGAGAAATAGTGTATTAATTCAAAAACTTCTTAACGCATCCTCCAATTTAAATACTATTGCTTTATTTTCACTGTTATCTGCGCATAGATAAAATTTAATAAATTTTAATTTAAATAATTTTGAAATTACTCGATTAATTATTACAGTCTGTCAAAAAGTACAATTTGATTATCACAACTAACGCGTAGAATTTAATTGAGCTGATCGACTCTGTTATTTGGTGCCAAGTCTCTTGTTTTTCTAATTCTGCCTGATACTAAAAGCCGATTTTGATTGTAGCTTCTCTTTATATATTTGACTTATACATATTACTAATGGATGAAATAATTTCGACCAATTTTTGCGTAGCAAAGTTATTGACTGCCATCTAAAAAATTTTTAGTAAATGCTCATTCGGGTTTTCTACTCTTGGTTTATCAGCTACTGTTAATCATTTTGTCATCATAATGGCGGTTGATTTTATTTCGCTTGTGAAGTGCAGTTGTGAAAATTTAACCTTGTTCGGTCTTTATTTTCATCAAATAATCCTATAAATTTCAGCTAGATAGATCCATTCTGTAAATTGCATGAGGCAGCGCATAACCTTCATAAATTGTCACCGAATGTCTTACACCATTTCCAGAATACATAACGATACCAATCAAACTTCCAGAACATTCCATTATAATACCAAGAGAATTTTTTAACAAAAATAGCCCAGTTATAATTCAAAAAGACGCGACTAAATAACACATAAAACTCAAAGTTAACAAATAGTTCCAAAAATTGTTATTCATAATTTCAAATAATCTAAAATAAACGCGCACTTAGTGGCGAAAACAACAACGTCGAATCGTCCTGCCTACTCAGACGCGACTATAAAATAATTAAATCAAAATTTAACAATGTCCTTCAAAAAACCAATTATTTACACTTGTTAACACAATTAGCTTTTCAAATTAATTAGTATTTTGTATTTTACACATTTTTTTTCTTTTCGTACGATTCAGTACATTTTTGACAAAATCATGTTCTCACTTATTCCTAACCTGCTTTCATGCTTCAAATTATAAAAATATCATTTTCTTTACACCTGTTTCGATTAAATTTCTTCACTTTTTTGAATATAAATTTAATTTGGTTTTTTTTAATTTTACAAACCAAACTTGTATAATTTTATATATATATAATTATGGAACAAAAGTCATATAAAAGCTTGAATAATGATCTGATTTCCTTATGAAATCACAATTAAAGTCTTTAAATTAACTTTAAAAAATCACTTAGCAGCCATTTCAAAATTGGCTAATACTAAATTCACACACACACACACACATATATATATATATATAATTATATAACAAAATATCAATAAATAAAAGAACTTTTCTGGTTTTCACTTCTGATTGCTCTTAATTTTGCAATGACATAAAGAATTTTTTATTATTTAACTATGAATCAGTAATGATATCGATGTTTTATAGATATTCACAAATTTTAGGCACACTTGAAAAGTCTGTGAATATCAATGAAGAATCGATATCATTACTGATTCATAGTTAAATAATAAAAAATTCTTTATGTCATCAATAAATAAGGTTTTTTTTTAATTTCATATATTTCTTCATAATTATAGTTTAAATGAGTTTTAATACAAAGTGACTGCAATGAAAGTATGAATGGTCAAACGAGGGAAGACAAGGAAAACATTTATTTTATTATATTGTTTATTAACTTTATTTATCTTTAAAGTTTATTGTTAAATAATGAATTTATTTTAAGTTATTGCTGAATTTATTCTTTTTATTTAATCGATTTCAGTGTACGTCAATAGTGAAAATGCAGAGAAGGTCAAGAAAACGTGATTAATTGTTATTGATATGTGTTTGTATTAAATATAATATAGCCTATCATAGTTTGACTTTTTATTAATTAATTAATTTTTAATTAATAATTAATTCATCTATTTATTATGAATTGAGATTTTTCAAATTTTTTATTTTAGATTATTTTTAACGTATTCAATAGATATTTTTGTCAAATGTAATGTAGCCAATAAAATACCAGAAATTTTTCATTTATTTTATAAAACTAACAGAAATTTATTGTTAGAATTATTAATATATTTATTATTATTATTAAATAAAAACATTGAAAAATTGAAAATGAAATTATTTTTTATAATTGGTTATTTGGGACAAAAATTGCGGTCATTTAATGGGGGACGAATTGTAGGTTCCAGTGAGAACATCCAACAATCATAAAGCCTTTTCATTTTTAACTTTGAATTTCAATCTGTAACTAAGAAATATTCCAAATTTAAAATATGACTTTATAATTTCTTTTAACGGTGTGCTTTATAAACCTAAATTTACTTCCGTTTTCAAGAACCTTGATTGATTATAATGTCGTTGATTTAAAAAGAAAACCAAATTACTTTTAAATTCTAAAAAAAATTGTGTATTAAAAATTTAATAATCAGTTTATAACTTAAAATTAAATTAATAAATACAATGAATTGTTTCTGTAATCAAAATTATTGCTCGTGGGTGAAGTGTACAATTGTATGGATTTAATAAACAGGCACAAGATAAAAGTAAAATCATATAGATCAGCTGTAATCTATAAAATTATCAAATTCTAACAAACGATAGAAAAATGAACCTGGCGCTAATTGAAAATAAATGAAATTCACCTTAAATATTTTAGTTAGATCATCAAAATGAAAATAAATTAATTCCCTAAGAGAAACTCAAGGGACGGTAACAAAAATTAATCTAATTGTATTATTATTACAAAAAAAATATCCGATGAAAATAAACAGCAACAAAAGCAAATTTTTGAGTAGATCGCTTAAAAATTCGATCCAAAATATTCATTTTGAAATTTGAAATTTATTTATTGCTTCTTGCATGTTGTTGGACTTGCTTGAAAACTTCAGTGACTCTGTTAGACATGTTAAATTGGATTTTGATTTTCAAAAAAGTGGATGCTAAAAAATGTATATATAAACGAATATATTTTATTTACTTAATATAATATGTTAATTTTAATATTTTTTAAATAATAATAAATTTTTTTAATAAGGGTGTAGGAATAATTAAATCATTCGTATTTATATGTTTTACATCCATTTTAAGAATGGCGTGTAATTTTTTAAATAAATTTTACTAAAAGTTCAATAAAACCACCATATGGATTATAATTATTTTATTATTAGTATGAAGGATTTTTGGTGAACCTTCATCCTCTGTAATCATTATTGTAATTTTCACCGTTTGGGGATTAATTAGACTAGTCCGAATTTTTATACTTAAGTCAAATAAAATTTTGTTTTGCACAAATTATTAATATGTGGTTTGTAAAAGGCCGTGCAATCTACAGATTTGGTACTTTTGCAGAAAGGGTCTAAAAATGCGACTTGGCTTAGGGTTCACGAAAATATATTTTTATCGTCTCATGGTATTCATCATCATTGATACTGTTTTGACAATAAATAGGTTATAAATTACTTTAAATGTGAAAATAAAAAATATATAAATTTGTTATAATTATTAATTCTGTTGGACGTAGGGGAGTGTTGCTTTTTAAATCCCTGAGGCACCTTAGCTCCATGCTCTCTTAATCACTAGGGGTAACTCCTCCTTACGCCACACAATTTTAATTACTATTATGCACCCGTGATTGGGATCACGTTGGAACCGTGCACAATAGCCGAATGCCGTTCGAGCAGGTGAGCGCCATTACTAGCACTACTCCCCGAAGGACCTTCGTCTTCCCCGGATTACAGCGGCCGATAGAAGGACTTACGCTCTCATCTCAAAAACCCTTTTCATCTTCGCTATTACCCTTAGCTCCGACGTGGAAAATTATAAGAGGAAAACATCGTTCCAGTGTTTATGCGCGTCCACACTCCCCTTCACCCTCGATACTCCGATTCTCGAGAAATAATAAAACGGAATTTTGTTTAGCAATATTAATAAAAATTCAAATCAAAACAAGTTTAATAAGCCAATTGACAATAAACTACGGAAAACTAAAAGAAAACTGTTAGAATGTTAGGAAATGTTAGATGGGTCGATATGCTTCGAACGATGTAGATTAATCCGGCTCTTAGTCCTCCTCTGCGTCTATATCGGTCGAGAAACGCCTTCTCTTGGGTGGCCTGTATGGTGGAGGGTCACCTCGTGGGTCCTCATCTCTTCGAGAAGATGGGCCGGCAATCTCGCCTCGGGGGCCGATGTTGGGAATCTCCCCCGTGAGGATGGCGATTTCTTCCAGGTCTAAATTTAGGTCGCTCAGACTTCGAATTGGCTGGGCTGGTTCGTTCTCCTCATCCACTAGGTTGATGTGGATGGAGGCTGGAGGAGAAGAGAACAGAATCCGCGGAGCATAGCATATCTCCGGGTCGAATTCGGGGATTTCGAATTCTCGATAGGGGGGTGGTAGATCGTCTAATGTACTCACTCCGCCCGTTGGCTGAGTACCCCGTAGGCGGGCTTCTTCTTGTCGGCGACGATCCCGACGTCGTTTGTTGCGATTCGGCCGATGACGGGCTGTAGGGGCGGACCCATTAGCCTGGTTCCCCATAGTTCCGGAGGGCGGTAAGCCCGCGAGGTTATTGTTCGACGCGGAGACGTTCGCTATCGAGTGAGACTGATCTTCAATGTCTGGTATGTGGTGGGCTGGAACGATGTCGAGCTGTTCCACCCGGATATTGCCGGGAACCCGGATTCGGAGTTCGGAATCAGAGTACGCCTGGTGCAGTGCCACTGACTGCTCTCGAATTAGCAGACGTTGAGCGCGTGATTCGGCGATTAGTTCGTCGCGCGCTTGGGAAAGGCGAGAGATTTTTTGCCGTAGCTCCCGGATGACTTCCGGTGGAGCCCAAGTTTCTCTTACTCTGTCGTGCTTTGTCTGGAGGTCCCGATGTTGGATCTTGAGGTCCTCGTACTTATGGCGGAGGGCCACAATTGATGGAGGTAAGCGAGGGATTCTCGTCGATGAGCTGGCATTTTCATTTCCTGTCATTCTGTGGAAAAGTGAGAAAAATTTGTTGAAAATGGGCTGATTAGCATAAATCAAAATAAACAAAAAAGAAAACCGAAAATGAAGTCAAAAACAGAACCGAAAACCGGAGCATCGGTGGTAAACGGAATGGGTTCGGCCCGTTTCATTTCGGTAGCCAGTAAACAGAAATCGGGTGTGGTTGGTGATTTACCCTCAAAGAGGCGAGGATTTTTAGGCCATACGGTCCTCGTGACTTCCCCCTAATACCGTCAATAGTAGAATAATAATGAAACATTTATACTCAGCGTCACTAGTGAAATTAGTTAAGCAACTAAGTTTGAAGTACACTCCGAGTACGTAGGCAAGACTATGGATTCGTGACGGTCTACATTAAGTTCCCATTTAAAGTTGCGTCCCGCGCAATGGCATTGCGAGTTTAAATTAGGGTGGTTAGTACTTAGATCTATGTTACCGTTGTAGACATTACAAAATGAAATCGATGGGTGTACTATTTGAGTTCGTGTTGTAATCACAAATTGGTAAGAGATTAGTTTAGAGCGATTTATATGGGATTTGGCATTACAACCGCACGTTTTTCGAGTCTAATTTAAGGGGTTAATTGGTAAATTTATCTCACAATCATAAACGTTCCGAGTTTAATATCGAAGTAGTCAACCTTTAAATTTACAGTGTGCCCACAAATATTTCGAGTTTAAGCTTTGAATTAGCCAATATTTAAATTTATAAAACATTCCTGAATATTACGAGTTTAATTTTTAAAATAGTCATTATTTAAGTTTATATTACATCATAAACATTACGGGTTTCAATTTTACAGTAATTAGTAATTAAGTTCCAATCAAAAGGAGTGCTTACTTAATTTCGTTCTTTATGGGCGTCTTATTCGCGACAAATGAGTTAATTCCAGTTAAGTAAGCGTATTTTAGATTTCGTCAAATCGATTATATTGATTTTATCAACTTCGGTCAACCTGGCCTACGGTTGAGAGTTACGGTCTGGTAGACTTATCGTATAACCTTTAATCAGTACGGTTCATTAATCCGTGACCTATCAGTTCTACTTCTAGACGTTCGATTTTGGTAGTTTGTTTTGTGGTTTCTAGTCATTTATTCGTACTGGACATGGATTTCTTAGGTCATTTGTCTGACTATCTACTATGCATCCGATGGGCTTTCAAATAGTCTTACGAGTGTTTCATTCTCATTCTGGACGATTCTGGATTTGCTAATGTTTCCTGGACTATTTATCAAAAGAACAGGTTTGGGACGGTCAACCGTGCTACCCTCCTGTGGAGCACCTATTGATACGGTAGTTTGTTTTTTTTTTAAAATCATTTATTTACCATAAATTGTCCTGAAATTTCGATTTACTCGTTATTTATTATTAAAGAAAACAGTTTCGTCACTTTCGTCCTAACTCCTATCCGTGCTACCCAGTTTGTCCGTACCTTCCCGTTCGGAATATTAAAAATCAGTTTGACCAACGCATGATCCGACCTAATTTCCCTCTAACTCAGACTTTCCGCTCTTCCCAAAGTTTTAGACGACTCGTTCCGGCCACATTTTCAGCAGCCGCCCCGAGTATACAATGGCGCCCTGCGTAGCGGTCCCGTGCGTAGAGCCGGAACCGACTGCGAACTGCCAAGGGGTTCACGAGGCATGACCCACGAGCTCAACTAAGGGTTTTCACCCACTAGCCGGCACACGGTCGGTCCCATGAACCAATCTATTCCAATACGTAGTATGTGATTTTAGAGGGTCCGAACATATAGTAAATTATAAATGAGTAAATGAAATGAATCGTTAAAGCATTTAATAAATTAACATGAAAATGGTTTCATAAAACGTAAAACTAATTACAACATAAATAAAAGAACAATTCCTTACTCAGTTTGGTGTGATTTCGATTCAAAAATTGCAATGGTTAATAAAGCATAAGATTAAAATTAATGAAATTCATCACTGTATTTATAGTTTTTTCGTGCATGTGTGCGACCAATAGGCGATTTTTCGCCATTTTTAGGGCTTTTTAGTTATTTTATTTATTTTAAATTATTTTTCTAATTTTTTATATATTTTTCTTTATTTTTTGATTTATTAATATTTTGTTGTTAGATTTTATTTTTATTATTATTTTCCTACAATATTGTTTTAAGCCCCAATATTTTGTTTTCTGGTCGCCTCTTCTGCCTATGTTTTTTCTAAACCTTATTTTGCAAGGTTTTGGCAGTTTATTTTATTCCTTTATGTTTTTCTTTTTGCATCTGTAGGCATTTTGAATTTTAATTAATTATTTGTTTTTATTTAATTTTGTTATTTTTCTATTTTGTTTTAATTATTATGTTTTTTATTGATTTTTAATATCTTGGTGCGGTGCATGTTTATGTGCAGTGATTCCTTTCATTAATTCCGCTCCTTAACTTTAGATTTTATTTTTATTTTGTTTAAATGGTGGCTCTAAGCCCAACACTAATAAAAATATTTAAAAATTGGAGCAAACTATCTTTAAATAATATTAATCCTAAAAGATTAAGAAAATATTAATAGGAAAATATTATTTACTCACACCTCTCAATCGGCTTTGTTCTTGAACCCGTGTGCCAAGATGGCGGGAAGTCTCTCCAATGTATATGGAATTGCACTCATTACATGCAAATTTATACACTAGATCAGAAACTAAGCCTATTGTGGTTTGAGATTTATTACTAAACATATTTATTGATTGAAACATATTTCTTGATACTATTTTTAAAAAAATGTGAATTGTCTAATGATTTTGTGACAGACAATTTAAAATTTCTAAAAAGGTTTATTGAGCATAGAAAAATGTGCAAAGGCATAACCGATATAAAAAATTTTAAAATTTTATATAAATACTTTAGTAATAAGTGAGAAAGAATTTTATGTGAGGCTTTGTTGATTAAATCACAATCCCATAAAATAAATTTTCAATCAGCAACAAATTTAATTAGATTATTTAATTAAATCATTAAATCGTAACTATTACATCATTATTGTTTCCGTAAATAACATTTTACAAAGATTATGATGGCAGAGTGAAGATGAGGATAATTTCCTCGAAAAATATTTCTTATTTTTGGCGTCTTCGAGTTTTTAATAATAATCGTTCATGAAAATCTCTTTTTTAAAATACTATTTGCTTTTAATTTGAAAGTCTTATAATTACCTAAAATTTTGAAATCAAAACTTTTATTTGTTGAACTTTTGTTTGATTTCTAAAAATAGTTTTAAGTATTTTTTTATAGTTTTTTAATTAATTAAAAATTTCAGAAAAAAATTTTTAATGAAAATTTTTAACAATAAATAAATGTAAATAAAATGTCCTAGACCAACTTCAAAAAAAATGTTTCATTTTAACAACTGCAGTTGATTAATAATAATAATAATTTAATTTTTTAATTTTACCAAAAATTTATCCCACAAAAATTCCAAAACAAAACGATTAATGCTTGTTAATTAAACAAAAAAAAAGAAAATCGACAGAAAGTAGCTCCATCATTTACTTTATGCACGTTATCTCATTTACTCAAAAAAAATAATTTGAAAAATAACAAGTTTATATTTGACATCTTATTAAAAGTAAACAGCCAATCAAATTGCAGAGTTTCTAGTGAGAATTATGTAATGGTGTAAGAGTAACTTCTATCCCAAACTGCTATGATATGTATATCGATTATTTTCTCTCTCTCAAATATAAAAGTAATTTTTCGAGATTTTGTTTCCTCACCTTCAACCTAAAAATACCAAAGCAGACATACAGACACGATGATTTTGATTGGCTGGTTATTTGCATACATTTTTTTCGATTAGTGACAATGCTGGGTCTATGATAATAGTAATAATTATTAATAATAATCTACCGAGAACTGCATTAGAATCTTGATTGTTCTTTCTCTATGATGATAAAATGATACTTTCTCGTTTTATTGCATCATAACCTTTTCATCGAGTATTCATTTATATGGAATGTGGATTTTAAAACTCGTCAGAGATTCACTTAGATTTTGCAACAATTTGGATTCAAAGTCAGTATTTTATAGGAATTTTAAACAAAATCTATTTGGTGAGTACGATATTATTTTTTAAATTTAAATATTTTTTGAATATTACCGTAATTTAATGGGAATAATTTTGTATAAAAGTTTGACTTAATAAAAATTTAATTTTTAAGCTAATTTTTTAAGATATTTTTATTGATTTTTCATGTAAGAATTTTTTAACTATACTTTAAATGTTGAATATTTACATAAATTTAATTGAATTTCCAAAGTTTTATGCGGGTAATTGAATCGAGGATATTTTTCTGGATATTAAATTATGAGGATATAATATGCAATATTGTACCGATGGATCCGGTATCTTTTTCTTCCGGTCCTAGAAATTGAGAAAAAAAATTTTATAATGCTAAGTAAACATTTCACCATATTGTTATTAATTATCAAAAGGAATAAAAATTTATCCAAAAATTTTATCAATAATTTATAATGTTCCTTAAATGAACACATTTTAAGTCACTGTTATTAAAATAAAAAAATAAATTTATTTTCTTCTAGCATCTTGATGAATTGTGGGAGAAAAATCTTCCAAAATCACGATGCTGTAGAAAATCCGTTTCGGAAGTTTGTCAACGACTTTTACAACACTGAAATTAATATATTTGTTTCTCACTGGGAAAATTAAATTAATTGCAATAGTTTCTTTTTTGTTTTATTAAAAATTTTTTTACAGATAATTTATTACCGCTTAAAGTTATCGGTTAAAAACCGAAATTATTTTCGGACCAACTTAATGCATTTAAACAAATCAAGGTTATGAATTTGTAAAAATAAAATATTCAATTTGAATAAGTTTTAAATTCATTTTTAATTTTTTAAGAGAATTTCAAAATATATTTTACCAACATCCTACTATATAGTGATCAAAATCCTGAAATTTATTTCAAAACGGGTATACACATTAAAACATTGAAGTTTTGTTCGCAAATTTATTAACATTCCAACAAATTCCCAATAAAATCGTCTTGTCTCTTTTTCCAAAAAAAATTTCATAATATATTTCCTTTGAAAGAAATCTTGCAGTTAGAATAATTAAATGTCTTTTTCGATGAGTTTAAACAATAAACACAAACAAAAAATGAAACAAACGAATTGTAGATAAAGCTTCTGTTTTATTTTTCGTTTTTCAAAGAAGATTATTTTTCAATTTAAAGTTTGTTTTAATTATATTTCATTCTTAATAAAGGAATTTGACTAATTTAATAATTTCATTTTATTTTTTACCATTTTGAATATTAAAAACCCGATTTCAATAAAACAATCTAAATAACATGACATTTGACTCAAAGTTGTCTTGGCGTTCAACTATTGAAGCTGGGCCCGAAGACTGTGAACAAAACAGTCATAAATTTATAAAAATAAAATAATTTAAATAATTAAAATCGTGGGAATAAAAATAATGTATTTCTTTTATGCATAATTTGATTATAAAGTTAATTTCTAATCATATAATAAGAATATAGAAAGAAAATTAAGGAATGAAATAAATTCATTATTGGATCATCAAACTAGGAAGATTTAGAAAGAGGTTATGTTACAGCAGTGTTTCTAAACCGGGATGCCGTAGGGATATGAAAAGTGTGCCGCGAGCTCTGCTAATTTTATTATTGAAAATTTATTAATTTCATATAAGGGTTGAATTTAAAAAAGGCTACTATCTTAGATTTTGAATTACTTAAAATAGCGGTACATATATCAATTATTTTTGTTAAATATTAAGAACAAGAAACGGCAAAAACTGAACTCAATTGAGAATGAGTTAAGAGTATGTTTTAAAAATATGTTATAAAAGATTTAGTTTATTAAATATAGAACTTACAAAACTTGTTATTTTTATAGCTGAAATATTATTATATAAAAGTTAGGGTGCCGCTATCTGAAAAAGATTGAGAACCACTGTGTTACAGTAAAAATAAAGTAAAGTCAAAAGTTATCTTTTTACTCCTAGTTAATATAGCCTTAAGTGGATTTCGGGACAAAATGGTATCAAGCAAAATGGTAAATAAATAAATAACGAGCTAACCTGAGAGATAATGTATTTTATCAAATACATGTGACTTTAGATGACTAGTTGCTATTAGAGAATTAGCTCAAAAAAAAATTAAAACGTTAACAGCTTGCATATTTAAGAGGACGACCAAATATAAGTTATCTTTAATTTTCTTTATTGACAAAAAATCGGAATTAACCTAAATGTTGTACATATACACTTTTTGTCATGAGTTTTCACTCTAGGGGAATATAAATAAAATACATTGAATTGATAAAAGTTCTCACTTGTAATAATGATTTTCTGATTTACTGAGTTTGTGTTTCACATATTAGCGTGACCTTGAAATTTAATGATGTTTATTGCTCATATAAACTAGTTAATTTTTAATTTAAATACTGTTTTCATCTCACTTTTATACTAATTTTATGATTTTATTATTAATAATTTGGTTATGAAAATAATTGTAAACAATTAATAAACAATAATAAAAAGTTATATTAAATAATTATTAATAATTCATATTTAAAATAAGCAATGAAATTGAATTTCAAGGTTATTTATATATATTAACCTATTATTATAATATATATATATATATATATATATATATATATATAATATCATATAATAATGTTTAACAGAACGGCTTAATTAATTTTTAATAAAGTTCCGTTCTGGACGAACTATAAATTGTTTTATTAATTTATATTATAAATTTACAATTCAATCAAACTACTTAATAATAAATTTAGACTATAAAATGAAAATTATTTTTTATTTCAATTGATAATAAAACAACGCCATTCACTCGGACTTGGGGATTTGTTTTTTTATTTATCACTACTTAATTTGTTTAAATTTAGTCTCATATTGTATATTTTTTCTAAATTCTATATTGAAACCTTTTATAATTTATTTAGTTAAAATAAACTTTTTCTAAGGGACCGCAAATTAGTTGTCATAAAGACTAAACAGGATTAGAAGGCAACCTATTCATAGAATGTTGGATTCCAACAAGAGTAAAAATAATATATATTCATATATAATATACGTGCATAATATTTTATTTAAGTAACGGATATCCCCAAATATTATAGGTCTTATTGTTAAATAGTATAGTTAAATCATTTTGAAAGCATTGACATGACTATAGTATTTAATAGTTTTAAGTTTTTGATTTAATGAAAATTTATTAAATTCAATTATACATCTGAAAATAAAGTTAATAGTATTTGGTTTGATTTGTTCATCAATTACACCAAAAACATCACTTGAACATTCAGAAATACATACTTGATCATTAATAATAAGCCATTCATATTTCATTAAAACTACAAATGACTATATTATTTTTTAGCGATTATACTATTTTAAATGACTGTAGTATTTGAGGTTATCCGTTAAATTAATAAGTCATTTCTTCAAATTACTAAAATTAATTCCCAGTAGAAATCACCATCAACTCGGAGTTAGACAACCGTTCAATTCAATATATATTTTCGTATTCCTCCATATAATTTATGATAAAAATTTATAGCGTAAAACTTTGCATGCTTTAAATCAGCACTGTCCAGCTGGCGGCCTGAAAGATTCGACGCTGGAATAAATACTTCGGCCGTTAACCGCAAATATTGGTATGAATATAGAAGAAATAAACGTTCAACGCCTGAGGCCACAATCTTCCCATTACATTTATGAAATATTTGATATGGTTTAAAATTTCTTCCTTATTTTTGTTAAATAATTTTTTAAAAATAATTTTGATTTTTCGATTATATATATATTCTAACTTCTATTCACTATCCTATTGCTATAAAATTCATTATTTAATTGAAACACAAAATATTTGCAAAAGAAAAATTGCTATGCTTTGGATAGCATTGTACAAGTTGATAAAATTATAAGAAAATTTCAGAAAAGTTTTAATATTAGAAAATATTATTATTTCGCAATATTTTGATTCTTCCGATTTTATTTCAACAATTTATATATTAATTTCACTTTATAAATCAATATATATTTTATTTATCAGAAATTTTCTGCTAACCCTTTGCACTTAAAAAGGCGAAAATATTAATAACCCCCCGATAAAAAACTCTCACCAGTTAAATAACCCTCGTGTAGTAAATTGACATTAAGAATTTTTCATTTTTTGACTGAATCAATAATATATTTTTTATTGATATTCACAAATTTTTGGCACAGCTTTTTTCAATTGATTATGATCATTATTTAGTAATTATGTAAAATGGCAAAAAAAAATTAGAAATGATATAGATGGAGACACAGCTAAAGGACGAATTTCTGATTGGCGATTATTGTATGATTACTGATTGGATGAGCAAGTGTAACAATATGTATCATTTCAATTTTTGTTATTGCAGAATAAAACTGTAGCATTTACTATTCAACAGAGAGCGAAATGCGCAGCGTGATTTGAAACAATATGAAGCACTATACTTGTACAACGAAAATTTTAAACTCAATACACAAAAACATGGAAGCGTCTAATGACAAAGGCATTAAAACACTACTTTTAAAAACACTAGGGTGAGGAAATACTTTAAACGTAATGAGGATGATCAAGAAGCTTTGTGCAACAGATGTGCATTTATTTTGAAATGTGCTGGTGGCATTTTCATGCCAATTGTAAGTAGTCTCACAATTGAAAATATGCCAAAAAAGGAATCGTTAGGTACTATTGAAAGGAATTCCGGTGAGTATAGCCTGAAGCGAAGAATAACTGATAATTTCAAAGAAGACGAGTTTTGTCTTCAGTTATTAAATGCCATGATTGCACGATTGATTTCCAAGGAGGAATTATTTCCACAACTTCATGTGTCTTAAAAATGAAATATCTGCTTTGAATAAAGGCAGTCTATCTTCGTCTCCTAATTTCATATGGAGACAATTCAGGCCATACTACCACTTTGTGAAAATGAAAGTTTCCAAAGAACTGTCTGAAGTAAATTAAAAACTCGTTTCAATAACATTTGATGAATAGACATCTATTCGAAATCGTTGTCATATGAAGGTTAACGTTCATTTAAAGAACTGTCTCGCCTTCACTGTTCAATTCCAGTAGAGGAATACATTACAGCGCTTGATCGAAAACGTCACGAGTTTGGATCAAATCGTAGGAGTAATGTTGGGAAGTGTAAGAAATATTTATAGATAATGGTCAAAAAGGTGAGATTGAAGTAGGATATGATGCGGGTTTGAATTTATTGTATGAGAGTGAACTTAAAATCCAGAAAACTGTCGATGACGCTGTATCACAAAATCAGTCTTTTTGTGAATAAAGGCATATTTGTTTTACAGTAAACGAGCTATGAAGGATTGCTCACAATCCTCAATGCTTGGAAAAACTGGCATTTTAAGATGAAACCCACTTCCAAATAGGTTGACAGACACATCCACTTATAATGGGTACAATGGTTCACTAGTAAAGGTTTGCATTCACCGAAAACCACCGTTTGGGATGCAATCTACATGTAAAAAAGTATATGGGCCAATATTCTTTGTGGAGGTGCACTATCACAAGTGTCAACTAACTCAAAATGTTACAGAAGCAATTTTATGTTTCAATTAACCTTTGTGAAAAAAACTATCCCAGTTATACAGTATGGTGAACCTTCACATTTGGTACTTGTTGTGAGATCCTGGCTAAACGACAATGTTTGCCAGATATGGATGAGATGTGATTCGCCGAATATGAATTGGATCTCTTCGCTTGCCAAATGTTACATCTATGACTATTTCCTATTGGGATTCATTAAAACTTGACGCTCGTTACACTTCAAATGTTAGATGATGTATTCTAAAATGACTGATAGATAAAGAAGGAAAACATATAGAAAAGTATAAATTGTAAACTCTCAATTAATATAAAGAAATTGTTTCATTCGTATTGGTGTTAAAGAGTTAAAGAATAAAATTTCGGCATTTAATAGTTTTGTTAAATTTAAACGAGAGTTTATTTTTCTTTCGTACTTTATATGGGGGTTATTTTCATGATATCTTTAAAAAGACTACAACTGTTAAATAAAAATATTGTAGTATGAAGATTAAAGAAATTGACAATGAAAAGAATGTATCAAAGATGAAGAAGCTTGAACGAATTCATAAACAAAATTTTATAATTTAATTTAGTACAATATAGAGATTCTCGTTTTTTAATCTCTAATATTAAAACAAATATACTAAACAATTATTTCAGTATAATCTAACAAATCTTTGATTAAAATGAAATATCAGATTTAGTAAAATATTTTAAATAAATTTGTTGAATTTAAAATGTTATTTTCAAAATTTTTTTTGACTTAAATTTTTTAGATTTTTTTTATTTTAATTTTTTTTAGTTTTAAGTTTTCACAATATTTTTTAAATATATCATAGAATAATTGAAATTCCAAGCTAGCTCGGCATCTGTCTAATTCAAAAAGCCGCCATTTAATGACCTTGAGTTAATATGCTATATAGGTTGGGTTTATGGGTGTGCCCAGTCCCCATATAGCAGGTTGCATTCAATATGTTAAAACAAATATTATTTAATTACTTATGTACCTGGCTGAAACAGTTGCAAGGCTTAAGGCTTCTCTTATCAACGAGACATCTTTTCATACTACCTTACTGTATATGAGTCGTAATGTTAACGGAAGTTCGATGTTTTATTTCCAAAAATAATTTAAAATTATTCAGTATCGTGATTTTACACTTTTAAAACAAAATTATATTTCACTAAACTGTAGTGGATACTTAATGCAGGATCAAAGCTGTATGACAACGAAGACAAAATAGAAGGGTGCCAATCTTGTTGACCTTTTAACCCCTTGCACGCGGAAGTTCGATATATCCGATCTGCTTTCTAACACCTTCTATCCCTTAACATCTTTTTTCTATACATGTTCAAGGTTATCTTTCCAAGAAAAAAATATTGAAATTAAAAGAGAAAATTATTTTTTGTTGGAAATTTGATAATTTTCAACGAAATCACTTAAATATTTAAGGAACTCCTACAAAAGTTAATAGTGGTTACATTCTTAAATTTTTAATAAACTATCGATTTTTTATAACTTTATTATTAAAAAATAAATTCAAAATGTTGAAAATCAGTGCGATTTCTGGTGCTAAATTTTGAAGATTTCATTTTTCATGTGCACCTTTTTTAATTTCGATCTTTTGATAATTTACCTTTTTCATTAAGGCTTCTATCTCATGTACTCACTTCACTTATAAACAGAAAATATCACCTAAATATAGCCGAAGAAATAATTCAAACTTAAAAATATTTTTCAAATAAATTAATAAAATTCCTATAAATAAATTGGATTTTAACTACTGAAATATTCTATGAAAACATGCATATTTAGGCAGCACTAAAATTTGTTGTCTTTTCTTATGGCATGTTCAGTACCGTCCTAATCACAGGGCTAAATAGGTCATAAATCCAGGGCGCAAGCCTTTTGGGGCTGTAATTTTTATTTGCGATGTACATGTTTCTTTATTATTAGTTATTTAGTTATTAGTTTAATAAAAATTTATTTTTTATTTTATTAGTTTTAACGTATTTTTAAATTAAAACAATTTTTTTAAATTTTTAACTGATTTTTATTTTCAAATGTGCTGGAATGAAAAACGGTATTAGAATAATTTATGATGCCATAAACTTCGATAGACGACTTAAATGTGAGCTGACCACCTATGTATACTCGCCGCCTGGATGTATTTCTTTATCTAAACATAATTTGTATTATCCCGCACCCGTTTGCTATTATGTTAATTTTTGTTACGAAGAAGGGCGCATTATTTTTAGTATCCCACGGGCGACGAATTTCTTAAGATGGTCCTGGGTATGTTTTATTTTAACTGTCTTTTCTAGGTATAAGAAAATACATAGATATATGAGTATAGACTAGATTTTCCATCCAATTGTACTCTAGAAATATTTACAGAATATATTAAACATGAGGAGATTGTATTTATAGAAGACAAAGTTTCAATCAAATTATAATTTTTATCTTAATTAAAAATCGATTAGTTCATTCATTTTAAACAAAAATATTTTTTAGACTTTTAATAGAGCTTACACATTTTCAGTGAAATATATTATTGCAATAAGTTGTTTCAAATATTATTTTACAAGTGAATGACGCTGATATACATTATATGTGGACGCAGTGGGACTTTAATATTACATTGGCATCTTCACTGGCAGATCAGCAAAAGCAGCAGCTGTTCACTTTATTCGAAATAATAAAAAAATAAAACAACTTTTATTGTTGTGATAAGTTATAAAAAAGAATACTAGATTTCTCAGATTTGCTTTCTCATAGTATTCATCTGTTTTATTTGTTGAAAAATTCTTTCTTTTTTTAGTCTCAACTTTAAAAGGTAAAAGAACGTTTTTTGTTTTTTGTTTTCACTTATGATTGCTTTTCATTTTGCAATGACAAATATTTTTCTATTCTTTGACTATGAATCATTAATGATATCGATATTTTATTGATATCATTTAAAAGGAAAATATGGAAATTATACCAGATGTACTTTTCTATTTGCATTTGTCAAATTTTATATTGAGTATTATTCAACTGAAGAAATATTTTTTTTATTTTCTATTCACTTTATCTTTTTTTGAACTAAAAACCAAAATAAGAAATTTATATACTGGCCTAATATTGGTTTTCATAATTCCCCTGAAATTTTTTGTTACCTATAACATAAATATTGTGATAGGATTAGTTTTAATCTTTTACTTTTCAGTAAAAGATGTAGATAAATTGATTTCATTGTTGATAAAGAATGGATATTCAAAATCATTATATTTATGATGATAAATTGATTAGAAATCCTAAGTGTAATTTGACTAGGGAGTGTAAGAAAGATTAGGCTAAATTTGTGATGGGCTGTTAAAGAATATATTTTATCAATTTAAACGTTATGGGTGCCAAGCTATATACATTGGAAAGACTTCATGTACTCGAGTTGACAGCCGAAGAGATTGACCAATATAAATGAACAAGAAAAGGTACATTAGGCCTGTATAATTTTAAAGTTACATTAAAACTTTTTAATAATTATTAAGAACGTGTTATATGTGTAGCTTTGTTGATATGGCCATTGGATCAAAAACTTAAAATCATAAAATAATAAATACTTTAAAATAAAATTATAAAATATTTTTTAAAAACATTTTAATTCAAATTTTGAAAATTGTTAAATTAATAAAATCATTTTTTATTTAAGTTATATTAAATTTAACAAAAATATTTTTTATAAAAAATTAATAAACTTTGTACAATTTGTTTAAATAGATAAATGCACAAATGTTTTTAAATGTTTTTACTATCCTACTAGATGATGACAGGAACACTGGCGCCTTCTTCTAATTAAATCATTGCCATGTTTAGTTAATTATTTATATAAAACTAAAGATCAGTCTATTATTTTTAAAGAAACGAAAATTGAAAATGGTAAACAAGATATAATTTTTTTTATTGTAAAACAAGTATTATGCTATAAATATTTCAATGGAAAAATTTCGAAATCGAATTCTGATGATAAATATTTACAAGTAGTGTTAGTAAAACTAAAATATTTTAGATAATTTTAAATTAAAATAAGCGACAAACTTTTATTTATTTCACTGATTCATCCAATAAGAGTATATTTGCATGAAGTTTGGACTTCTCAAGTTATCCACGAATTTTACACAAACCACTCATTTGTTTTCTCCAGAGAAAAGAATCCTACACTTTAGCATTATTATGTTTATATGATCGGTTTACCTTTCTGTATTTAATTATCAATCCAGCATAGCAATGTTTTCAGTCTCTTTTAATTTAGAATCTCCCATATGTCTTATTTTAAGCATATAAGAATAGACTACTTAATGTTATCTCTATTTCTGAAGAATATCTTTACCATTGTCGTTCATAATTTTTATTATACCTTATAATATCTCATAATAATAATAATAATAATAGTAATAATAATAATAATAATAATAATAATAATAATAATAATAATAATAATAATAATAATAAATTTTTTATTCCTTATTCTGGGTTACACTTTTTAATTCTGAATAAATAATCTACTTCTAAATTAAAAGTAATATATAAAGATTAAATAAAATTTTTTAGTCAAAATAATACTGAATTCCGCAATGAACTAATACTAAGACAGCTACTCTTATAATGAACAAGTAAATTTATAGGAGATTTTAATTTTCCAGATTTAACAAGTAATGATGAATCACAATTTCTAATTTGGAAATAAGATGAGAAATGATTGTAAAAAGTGTAAATGAACTAGATTTGGCTAGATTATGTTAAGTTAGTTTGGATAGTCAAAATTGTTTTGATGAGTTTACGGCTAATTCATTTATAATTCCAATTTTCGAATTGTTTTTGTATTTAACCTCTGATTTACTTATTCTTTTTTCAAACATCTTTTGAGGATTTAAAACTTATAATATTAGAATTTTGATAAATGATTATTTTTGATTGGAATTTCTCGTATAGTAAATATTGAAGTTTTTATTAATATAAATGAAATTTAAATAAAAAAACCTTTGAAATTTTCTTTAAATTAATATAAAACTACTTTAAATATTTTAAATAAATAATTATATATATATTTGTATATTTATATTTTTGTGTACTTATGTATATATATATATTCAAATATTTGTATACAAAACTAGAAATTTTATATTAATGTTTTACAAATTTCATCAATTAATTTTACTGATATAATTTCTATATTTTTTACACTGTTAACATAAATTAAAATCGCGAAATTTAGAGATTTCCAACAATAAGGAAACTAAGTTAAAAAAACATTCTAATAATATATTTTAAAGCAATTATTGTGGAATGATAATTAGTCTAGGATATTATTTCTCATATTTTCGATACTATCAAATATCAAAAATAATTTTCAAATAATTTTTTAAAATATTTTTTCCAAATGAAAAAATTATTTTTTAAAAATTGTTATTGCGATTCAAATTGAAAGTCTTTGATACAAAAGTGCACATAAAAATTCTCGAATTTTTTTGAGATTATTTTGGCAAAAATAATAAAGTGTTATTCTAATTTCATAATAAAGTTGAGGCATCTTAATTTGTTATATCAAAACATTCGTATGCACACATTTAATATTATTCTTTTTTAATTTAATAATTGTTTTGTTCAATAATTTGCCATTTAATTAAGTAACATATTAGTTGAAATTTTTTTTAATTGAAATTTTACTTTTTCAAAAAACCTTAAATATACAGTCCCGCTTTAGTTGGATCGGAATATCTCGGATTTTAAATTATGTCGTAGGGTTTTAAAAGTTCGTATTTCATTCAATCTATTTCAAACAATTTATTTGATGTAAATCGTATTTGACATATATCGTATGAATTGTGGAATTCCAATCAAATCCGACTTAAGCGGATACAACTGTATTTTAAATACAGTATTTATCAAATCACAATATCTTATTATAAATACTAAAGTTTTTCAAAATATTTTAGTGTAATAAATTACCAAGTTCAAAATATATTGCAAAATATTCTTATAATTTAGAAGTGACTTATAATTACTTATAATAACTTCTTTTTCTTTTTCTTTTTCTTTTTATATATTCTCAATCAAAGACAACTGTTAAAGACATAAAAATAATTAATTTTTAGTTTACTTAAATTTTAATTTTTCCAACAAAAATCATTTTTTCGTAAAATAGAAATATTAAAAATGAAAATTGTGAAAAATAGACAATCAGGAATAATTGTCTTACTTTTAATACTAATAATAATAACAGTGTTTTGTTTTAATTATTCAAGAAAAATGGGATTTAATAATAAAATGATTATCACTAGATTTAATTTAAATTAATTAACTTTTCTTAAAGATATATCATTAAATTTTTTTAAAGTTAGTCTTAGATTCTTGACAAATATAATTATACCGAAAAATATTTTTATTATTCATTTAATTTTTCCGATAGTTTCCAAAACTTGTTATTTGAAATAAAACGTGTATATATATATATATATATATATATATATATATATATATATATATATATATATATACATTTTAAATCAGTTTTTTGATGTAATATCTATAAAAGCAGAAACTAAAACTATATAATTAGTGAAAGAAAACATCTTTCTTTACCGACTAATCACTAAGAATTTCGATAAATAAATGTTCGAGATCTATTCGGAAAATAATTATTGCTATCATCATTTAAACACGCATTAAAATATGTATCATTTAAAAAAATGTTTTTCTAATGCATATATTTGTAATTTTTTTTTCAACATTCTTTTTGTAAATACTGATTTATTGTTTCCCTCCGATGAATAGGGCGAATTTCTCATAGTATTGCACGTATTTTATTTGGTAAAATTATATTTTTTAAAGTTATTTTAATTTTATATTTTGTTTGATAAAAATTAATTAACAAACGAAATATATTAATCAATTAATTTCAATTGTGAAAACGACAACAAAGTGCTGAATGGATATGTGAATTTAGAATAACGACTTTAAAATGAGACGTATGTATAACATGTATAGAATTAAATAAAATATAAATAATTAATTTAAAATATTTTTAAAAACAATTAAAAAAATAAATTAACTATATCATTGATTATAAAAAAATTATGATAAATGTTTAATATTATTTATTGTTTTGGAATTTTTTGGTGGGAGATGAGGAAGTAATCATTATTATCATGATGGATGATGGCACAATAAATGTATGACAAAAACTCTTAATAGACAGAAAAAGAGTAAAATAAACAAAAAGGTGCCAACGACGAAGTCAAAGAAAATCAGTAAGAAAAAGTATCAAGTAATTTCAATGTTAAATTTAGACAATTTTTCATTTTGGAAATTTATTTATGCATTTTATTTTTTAGTAAATAAATAAAAAATTAACTATATTACTTAGACCTATTTCCCCAAAATGAGAAAACGACTTGCAAAAATCTTATGGGAGGTAACAATATCCGATTGCATTTTTGACACAATAAATCTGATATTTTCTTCAAAACATTTTTACTATTATGTCTAAATAGATTGATAAATAAAAATATAAGATAAATGCAACATTTTATTGCTTTATTATTATTATTATTATTACATTATTACCATTAAGTCTTAATGTATATAGAAATATAAATAGATGAATAGATAGATATAAATATTTATATGTGAATATAAGAGGAATGAAATATTTCATTTGCTAATTGTTATTTATTAAGAAAGAATGTTACTGAAATAATAAATGTTTATAAGATAAATATTTTTACAAAAATAAACAAATGTATATTAAAGCGTATTATTAAACGGCACAATTATTAATATTTATGATAATGATTGAAAGTGTAATTTAAGCTAAAATCATTCAAACAGGAAATAGAGTTTTCAAATTTTGTGATAAAATAGAATTATTACAATTATTTTAACAGTTATTATTATTATTAATCATTATTAATTATTATTATTATTGTTATTATTATTATTATTATTACTATTAATTATTATTATTATTATTGTTATTATTATTAATTATTATTATTATTGTTATTATTATTTTTATTATTATTGTTATTATTATTGTTATTATTATTATTAATCATTATTAATATTGTTATTATTATTATTATTAATCATTATTAATTATTATTATTATTATTATTAATTAATTAATTAATTAAAAAACGCCATTTAATTATATACTGGTTTATCAGGTAATATTCTTATTCACTAGGTGGTTAGTACCTTGTCAAGTTAGGAAGGTTAATATATTTGATCTAATTACACGAAGACCAAAAATATTAGTATTGCTTTATCCTGAGGGTTATAAAGAGTTTAATCATAAGATCCTCAAACAAGTAGGCAGGACTTAGTTTAGGATCGTTTCGACGTCTTTGTAAAATTACAAGTATATTCACTAATAAATCACTTTCTCTAGTTGGTTTATGTTCTGAGCTCATCAATTTTCGTATCGATTTCCTATATTATTATTGTAATAATAATAATAATAATAATAATAATAATAATAATAATAATAATAATAATAATAATAATAATAATAATAATAATAATAATAATAATAATAATAATAATAATAATAATAATAATAATAATAATAATAAAAATAATAAATAGCGGATAATTAAAACAATTTATTCTAAATTAAAAATACAAAGACGTTATCTGTATTTGACAGCATAAAATTCTTTTTCAGCATCTCTATCTTTTCAACTTTGTTTCTGTTTCAAATTGTTTGTCTTTCTAAATGGAAAGTGACATTTAATTGTTTATCAAAAATAAAAACGCCTAACTTAAGCAAAAGGGTTCAAAAAATAAATAAAAATAATGAAAACTGCAAATTCTCCATTCAAACGAAAAAAGGTTATCGTCCTTTAGCATGACGAAAAATCCTAAACTGCCTGTTAATTTTCATCAGTATTCTGAAATTCAATCTAAGAAAATAATTTTAGGAAATCCATTTGACTTTCATTCTTTTACTGGATTTCTTTATAATTGAAGTGCAAAATTAAGAAAATGCAAAATTTTCCATTAAATGACAATTTTAAGCAAAATTTTCATTAATTCTCAAGAGATTCTAAATTAATTAATTGTAAATTTCAGACTAACTAATTCTTTTAAACAATATATTCATTTTACCTGACAGATTTTCTCTTCAGTTCTGTAAATAAATTCCACAACTCGATAAAATTCTGGATCAATAATTCATTAATTCCACAGCCTCATTTTGTTTGTTTGTGTGTGCTCGTGTCAGTGATTGTGTGTTTATGCGTGTGTGTGTATGCATGTGTGTCTGCATGCTATCGAATGTGCCCGCTTGACAATTACTATATGCATTTAATATGATACATTATTGACGTGTCAATTATATTATTCGAGCTTTGATTTATCTTTTTTTAATAATTAATTTGTTTAAATAGGTAAAATGGCATTCTTTGATTGTTAAACTTGATTAAGTTATTTATTTTCTTTATAAATTTCAACATTAAACAAAAACTTATCACGATTCTTTAATGAACATTGTGTTGGGGTTAGGTGATTTAAAAAAAAATTATTATAAGAAATAAAAATTTGGGAAAATAAAATAATTAATTAAAAATAATCAAAAAATTAAAATCAATATTTTCCGTGGGAAATGGGAATGTGCCGATGCCAATTGACGAGATGAGTACGAAAATAATATCAAATTAATTTGGGACCACTAGAAAAAGTTATTAAGAAAATACAAATTAATTAATTAAATTGACGAAAACAAATAAATTAAATTATGGAGAAATTCTCCGATTTGGATAAATTTAATTACGAAGGGAACTAATTATTCCCTAATGTGATTTATTTCGCTGTCTTCTCCCGGGAATCGACCGAAGCGGCTAAAATATGAAAGTAAATTGTTTAACTAGTTCCCTGGGAGTCCAATGTAAATTGCCGTCAATCGGATTAGTTGTTTGAGGAGAGATTCCCTATATAAGGGAGTCTCAAATCAACAACAGAGACACAAATAATTTCGAAAAATTGCTAGTAACAAAAAAGTTAAAAAGATTCGTGAGATTGAAAAAGAACTAGTCAGACTTGTCAAGGATATTTTAGTAGTTAATTGAAAAGGCGGCTTTCCGTGGGGATTCCTGGCATTATTTTAAAAGTAACATTTGAATCGTTGTGAAATTTTTGGTATCGAATAAAAGCTTTCCTGTGTTGAGTTATTCCAGTATCATTTAAAGAGCACGTGGAGCTAGAGCAAACAGTTTTACCGAACCAAATAAAATTATAACTCAACAATTGTAAGACGAGTAATAATTATAATTTTCTTATTAATTATATTACGATTAGAAAAATACATAGTTATTACGATATTTTAAATAATTCTAATAAAAAATATAATTAAATATCGACAGTAACTAAGGTTAAACTATTCCATATTTTAAAAATTAAATAATAATTATTTTAATAAATATATTTAAATTTTAAAAAAATTGTTTTCCTATTCAATTAATTACAAATAATTTAAACACATACAAAATAAATCTTTTCATTGTATTTACATTACATTGTAATTTTACTATTTAAAATAAATTAAATTTCATTTCATTATGTTCAATAAAGTTCTGTTGTTTGTTTGTTAAATCACAGTACCGAATTGTAGTTTTGTAAAAAAACTTCGACTTTGAAAAGGGAACTATTTTTCTTGAAATAGTTCCAGACTCTCTACGGTTTCGACGATATTTAATGGACTTCAAAAAGCATAAGCTGGAAATGTTGAGTGCGGATGATATAGTACAAAGATTGTTTACCTCACAAGGCCATACTTTGTGAAATAGCATATAATTAAAAATCGAGGTTTGTTGTACGTCTCACGTAGCCTGAATATTTACCGTTCCTAAGAAGCATAATATGCTTCTCACGGCACTCAACGTGTTAAATACTGTTTTAGTTATTTGAGATTACATACAAAAAGATTACATTGAAATATTTATTTAACGCTCACTAATCAATGTTGAAGGTTTGATAAATAAAAACAAACAACACTGAACATGTACAATTTTTTATAATAAATGTTTTTCTATAAATCACTTTTAATTTGTTTTCACAAAAAAATGAAATGACTAAAAGAAAATCAAATTTGGAATAATTAACGAATAATAATAACCAAAAACCAAAACTTATACAATTAGTAAAAAAATATTAAATAAAACAATGGATGATAAAACAGTAAAGGATAAAAGTTCTATAATCGAATTTTCTAAAATATAATTGATGAAATGCGAAATATATTTTAAAACAGATATATTAATTGATTTATTTTAATATATTTTAAAAAATGTCAATTAATTAAAACAGTGTTTCCCAAACCTTTGGTACTGCATACCCCATTGATCATTTTCATTATATAATGTACCCCTTTGCTTTAAAATTTTATATATAATGATTAAATTTTTTTATAATATCTTTTTTAAAATATATGACCTTTAAATTAATAGCAACAATGAAAAATTAAATACTTTTATAATAGAAATAATGTAAAATAACAAATACTATAATTAATTTATTGTAATTAATGAAAAGGATGAAATTGCTTATGCTGAGATAATAATTCATCATAATTTGGTTTTCAGTTAGTTAATTTTAATCTTAGAGGAGATTCAACATCTAAAAGCCTATTTCTTTTTTTCATTTTAATTACATTTACATAAAAGATTTACTTAATACTTTGATTTTTAAACTTAGTTTATTTCTAAAAATATTTTATTGATTCAAAAATATAAGCAATAAATAAAAAACAGGATTATATTTATATTTTTCTGTATTAATAAAATTTTAATAAGACATTCTAATGTAATTAAATTTTTATTCATCTTTTAATATTTAGATAATAGAAGATTGAAAAGACCTGCGTACACTGGTTTGGGAAACACTGAATTAAAACAATACAAAATTAGATTAAATTAACTAGTAGAAATCAACGTAGGTGAAAAGAGGATAATTTCACGTGGACAGTTCGCATCATTAATTTCCTTACCAAGCTATATTACATGGTTGGGGTGGGTATTTACTTAGGTCGAATTAACACTTTTACCGGCTATATCGACTTTGGTCGGCTTGGACTATTAAATTTTATCTGGTAGACCCAAATAAATTCGTCCAAATGACATTATGAACTGCAATACACGGCCATCTAGTATGCAGATCTCAACTATCTCTCTTATTTTCTCAAGGAGAAACTTCAAAAATCTTTGAAAAATTTTAATTTCTAAATTTATAACTGTAAACTGTTTTAAAATCATTGGTTCGCGCACTTTTTCTCAGTAAACTGAAAAATATTCGCTTTTTTGTAAATGATAGAACAGAGAAAAATTGAGATTTTGCCATGGAATAAAGGCACTGTACTGTATTCATAGAAAAATAGAATTCAAAACTCCAAAATCAGTGAAATAATATAAATGTAAACAAATCATGGCCTTTTTTTTCATAAACTTATTAAAAATATTCATGGACATATTCCATTGTAAATTATTTATTTAAAAGTAACTTATAGTGTCATTAGTTCAATAAAACAAAACTGATTAAACAAGTTCAAGAAATTACAAAACTCTTATTTAACAAAAATATAGTTTAAATGTAAACTATTTGTATTAAAATTGTTTATTAAAATTAATTTTTATTTCATATCATATTATATTAAATTATATTAAAGTAATCAAGTTATGACCTGTAACAGTAACAATATTAATAATTATCACGTTTCAATTGTTTCAATATCCAGAGAACAAGTGAATTTAAAATTATAATTTGATAAATAAAACTTTGGAAGATTTGCATTTAATTGCGTCTTACATGCCGACCACGACCATAACTCTATTGATAAGCAAATTATTACTAAAAAATTCTACAAGGGAGACGAACTAGAAAATTTCATCAAGGATTGCCAAAGATGTTTTTGCACAATGAAAACAACAATTAGGATGCAAATAATCTTAACCACAACATTACTGGACAGATCGCTAATGCTCGATTATGGAGTGATCGAAGGAAAAACTATTAAAGAGAAACTTCGATTTACACTTGAGAAATCAACATCATTACTAGATTATTTAGAAAAACCTTTGAGCTGTGAACTAGGATCAGATTCAGTTGAAATATTTAGAAAGAAAATAAAAAAAGATGACAAAGAAATAAATAGCGCGCAAATGGGATGAACAAGAATTCTAAAAATACAGTTAGTTGTGTAAAGGATCAAGAAGTTAAAAAAAGAGATCAAGATGAAAGATTTAAAAACATCAGAAGAAATTAAAACAACGATAAAGTAATTAGATAAGTTAAACAAGATATTGGGCGATAATATTGTTGTGATGGCCCGACCGACTGTTCAGAACTACAGAAGCTGCATAGGGATTACCCAAAGAGGATTAATAAACGGAAATAATAATTTCAAGAAATAGACAATTGGAATGCTGGAAATGCACGAAAGCTGGTCACATCTGTCGAGAATGTCAAATGAAAAAGAAAACGACATGTTTTGTTTGCCGAGTTGAAGGCTACGTACTGCTAGAATGTGCAAAATTCAATGTCATGAATGCCATTTATGCGGACACAAGAAAACTAATTGCTATACAAATCTGGAAAGAAGGAAGTTTCCAACCAATTCAAACAGGAGAAACTATAAATCAACTTGTAATAAAGAAACCCAACATTAGTGTTCATTAAATTTTTCATTAACAGTACTTTATTATTCATCTTTCTTTTGTTTTGAGATTGACTTCACTTTTAGAAACACTTAGAATAGCTTTTCCAACCATTTCCATACGTATATAGGATCAAATAAAGTTTTGTCACAGTCTTAAATCTCCAACCTTTGCATTCTGCCTTGTGTTATGGAAAAGTTGTCCAGGACAACCTATAGAGTCTATAAAAGAAAACAACTTTTGTCCACGTTTCTTTATGATCTTAAATACGACATTTGAATTATTCATACGAACATATAATGTAGACATTAAATTGGCTTGGTTTTTACTATTAAATGTTAGAAAAATACTTCCATATTTGTATTATTTATTGTGTAAATAAATTCCTTTGAAAAGTATCCGTCAATCATTTCCTAAAACGATGATATGAAAACTTGGATTTTTATAGTAAATAACATCCCAATTATGTACAGCTTTATGTCAATTTGTACTTAATTGGGATAAATAGATATTCGGTTTCATTCACCAAGTGTCTTTTACTGTATTTCTATGAGTGTATTTTGGATGAAATTCCTAAAACAGTTATACTTATATTTGGAAAGGAAATAAAATATAAAGTACAATGAAATTAATATTTTTTTTTTCAAATTAATTATTAAAAAAAAATTTTAGATTTATTTTTTTCATAATATTTTTAGGGTATTTTGTCATGACCCAGAGTTGATATATTTTGTTTGCTTCTCACATAATAGTGCAATGTCGTTATTGTGATCTTTAGATTGAAAAAATAAAACTAACAACTTCTAAACTGTAAACACAAAAAAGTAACTTTTTTAAAAAAATTATAGATTAAAAAAATTCCTTTTTTAATTACACCTGTAAAGTATTTTTTTAAACAATAAGAAATGTTATAATTAGAAATGAAATAACAATAGAATGATTTTTAAAAAGTGGACTGGAGAAAGTAAGAATACAAAATAATATATGTGTGAGATCCCATTCCATTTCATTGTTTTAAATTACGTCATGGAAGATAATTCAACGCCTATTCAACTGTGACGATATATTACAGAAAACTGTTAAAAAAGTTGCTCAAATATTTGAACGTCATATTTTTTAATTGCTCAGTAGTTTTTTCAAAATTTGAACAGTTGAAAAATTCAAAACTATGATGAAACTTTAAACAAAAAGAAAATTTGATAAAAGAAAAACCAATCTAATTTATTTAAATATCTATAGATATCGTCTACTTCATTATTTTTTTAGAGAGCTAAAATCCATACTTTTTAAATCACTTTTCGATTAATTAATGCTGGCAATATTTATAAACATAACCTAAAATTTTTGTTAGCGTGTGTCAAGTTGTTCATGAAATACTCCATAATTAAATCATCATGTCCTAGCTATTTTCAAAAGTGCAAGGTTAATATTATTTTATTTTATTTTTTTACGCAGAAAATGTAATTAAAATAAAATTATTTATATACAATATTGTAGATGTAGATCGCAGTTGATCAGTCATGTGTTTTTTTCAAAATTTAACAATACAATCTATTAAAAAAAACTATTTTTTAATAATAAAAATAAGAATAAAAATAAATATTTTTGTTTTCCTTTCAATAAATTAAACCAAAACAAATATAATAAAAAATATTTTTTATTTCAATCAAAAATAAATAAGATTTGAAGGGGTTAATTACATTTTTTTAAATAAAATTCAATAATTAATTTATTGGGTTCATTCATGTTTTAACTGGTGTATTATAAATATAAAATATATTCACAAAAAAATATTTGTTTTTTTATATTTTATTTCCGTTCTTTTTGGAGTTGTAAACAATTGTTTAGAAGAAATCTATTGATTTTTTTCCTCTGTGGAAAATTTAAAAAATACTATTATTAAAAAAATAATTAAATTTAATATTTATAAGTATTGCCGTAAATTTTCGTGTCAATTATTGATTATGTCTATAATTCTAAAAAAATCCTAATAATCTCGGTTGGAAATTAAAGAGAAATCTGCGGTAAAAGTGTAAATTATGTACAAACAACGAATTAATTCCTTTCAAAATACTCATTTCTCGTCTTAAATGTTAAATCGGTTTAATCGCATAATACTCTTCTCGCATTTTTAATTCACGAGTAATTAAAATTTTTTCTTTTTTTTGGTAAAATAACAAAATATTTAGAAATATACAAACTTCGGTATATAAAATATTTGAGTCGATTGAGTCTAAGCCCAACCTTTTCCGAACTATAAACATATTTACAGACTTTATTAGTGTAAGAAAGTCCGCATTAACAAACAATAAAATGATATTTTTTTTCCAACTATAGCCATAATACAATTCATTTCAGTTTTATTTTTTCTCCCAATTTTTTTTCATCTGAACTTTTTCTACTATTTAATACAAAATGTTGGCACTGCCTTTTTTCTTAATAAAATCACAATTTGAAAAACCAGCGCGAAAAATTTGTGTTAAATAGTAAATAACTTGACCTGTAGTCGAAATAAAGATGAAGTAAATTGTAATTATTCATTAAAAAAATACAAATAAACACAATAATAAAAAATATTTTATATTTTGTTGTATTTTAAAAATTGTGTCCAATCACAAAGCACTCCGTTATCCAATTGTATTATATTAAATTTATTAACCAATAGCATTGGACTATCGATAGAATATTTTATCTTTTTCACCATTAAATTATTTTAATTTTCAATTTCTTTTATTTTTTATTTTTTTTATTCTATAAATGAATATAAATAAAAATATTGTTCTATGGTTTTAAAAGAATTGAAGATGAAGTTGTATTAAAAATTTAATTTTCTATCAGATAGCAACTATTTTGTCATGCCAAGATCATGGATTCTTTTATTCTTTTTGGACTCCTACGTTGTTTACATCATCATCAATATTCCCCACTTTCAATTAGGTTAAATAAGAATTTTTGGTTTCTGTTTTATTTCTAGGTCCTTTACATAATTAGAATTTTATGACAGGTGGCATATTTTTACCGTGCGGATTTTTCATCTTACGAGTTCATTATTTCCAACCTTTTGAAATCGGGTTTTTTTAGTTGCGAACTTTTACTACAAATATATCATAGAATATGCTCAATTATTTCTTGCTACGAATTTAGAATTGAATCATGAACTATTAATATTCTGACTGTTATTCTTTGTACAATTATGTCCATAAAATGTTAAAATGTCAAGGTAAGAATTTTTTCTGAATATTAATCTATGACATTTACTTATATTTGGAAGATATGGCTCAAAGAGCAAACAAACTTGAAATATCAAAGTTACTCTAGATTTTAATTCAACTATTAAATCTTTTCATCATTTCACAATATAAAATCGTTTTAACATATGTAAAAAATGTGTTGTTTGAAATATCAATAAAGTTATTAAAATATCTTATTTAAATAATTTCTTGATTAGAATATCAAAAAAAGGACTGTAGAAATCTTGCATTTCTGAATTAACTGAGAAATATAATGCGGATCTAAAAATGATGGAACTGAATCAGGTGTCACAAATAGGAAGTTTCCCAATATATGAAAAAACACTTATATTTTTATACAATAATAATAAAATAGAAATAAATGAGGTTAACGCTTTGCACTCCACCGGCGACTAACATGATAAATTAACATAAACATAAAGAATAAAAATCACACCTTTTGCACACTATTTGCACACTATTTGCACACATGATTGATAGTCGTTATACAATAAGTTGATTTATGTTTCAACTTGCATTATAGCGGAATTTATCTGAACTTCGCTTGGTGTATGACAGACTCAAGTAAAACAATTTATTGTAGTGCATGGCACGCTCACCTGATTTAGTTGGTTGCGAGGATTGACAATGCAGTACGAATGTCAAATTGAATGGAAGGCTATATATAGTTTTAATAGGCGAGAAAGGAGTGCAAGGTTTGTTCTGAGAAAACAAAACATGTCACAAGGCACAAAACCACATATCTTTGCAATACTTGTCCGGATAAATAGACAATGCACCTTGACGAGTGTTTTCTAAAATACCACACAAAACCAATTACAAAACTTAAGTTTAGTGAATTTTTATCATTATATCATCTAATATAAAATATGGAATATTAAAATAAAACAGTTTCATCTCTCGATATCTGTGTAATATAATTTTGGGTCAAATAACCTCGAGTTGCTGGTGGCGTATAACAAAGAACTCTCTGGGTACAAATGGTTAATATTGGGAATAAAACCGAAGTACTATCTGTCAACTAGTCTTGGTCATCTCAGTTGTCCCAATGAGTTCACCACTGAGTGTGAGTGCATCAATGTTCAGAAGCCCACTCAACAGCCAGCATGACAATAACTATGCAAACATTGCAACTTTATAAGTAACTTGATTTGTGTTTTCAATTTTCATGACCATAACAGTTAAAACTGTAAATCATATTTCATAATTTTGTAAACATCTATTGTTGTTGAAACTTGTGAAATTTATCATATGATGCATAATTCAAAGTTTTGACTCTATATGTTACATCCCAATTCTTATCCAAATGTAATTTTGTACATTGTGCCGTGATCATAGTAATGAAAGCAGCAAAAGTATGTGCCATTACGTAACACAAGGAAGTCTGCATCCAGGAATTACGATGCGTATCGGGTCCCAAAGACGCTATTACTTCATTCTGTACTCGATATAGAAACATTAAAATATCGCGGATGTATTTTGTAAGATTAATTTTAAAGATATTATAAAGCACTTAACAAAAAGACAAAAAGTAGAAAACTTTCCAAACATAAAGTTAACAAAAAACAACATTTTTTTACTGTTAATTAATTTTTCAATTAATCTTTTAAATGATTAAACGTTAACGTGTTCTATTTTCTGATGATAAATTCTGAATAAATATTAAAATATATAATTTTTTTTATTATTTTATATCAACAAATTCTGATTTCTCATATTAAATTCATATTAAAAGTTGTTTTTATCAATTATTCCAATTATTTATGTCGTTTTTTATTTTTGATTTTCACAAAGAATTTAATAAAATAATTACAACATTATAAAGTTTTAAAAATTTGGCAGCAAAACACACACAAACACACAAATAATGCGCTACAAATGATGTGTGCACTTTTTCTGCGAATGCCAGTTTTATTTTAGAATGCACACGCTGGGAATCTGGAAATTCATTTCCCCCTATATTATACTAATTGTCGGAGTGATTCATACATTTTTATTGTTAATTATTACTTATTGTTATATTTTTTATTTTTCTTTAGATGAGCACAAGCCATCATCAACCAATTGCCTTTCTTTGGAAAACGAAAGAAATTAATAATTTGAAGTGGGCTGCAACTAGAGATATATTTCTAGACATAATTTTGATCTCGAAATTATTGCGCAACAAATACGTTACTAAACTTAGTCAACATCAAGAACCGAAATCTCATAAAACTGACAAACTTTCCATTAGAAAGAAGTCGATGTTTGGTGGCGTAAACAGCAGCAACATGGTAATGAGCAGCAGTGTAAAATGTATGAGTAATTATCGCGCGTCACGACTAGCTCACTATCAAGATCAGATGTACGAGGAAACCGCCAACCTAGGCTCTATTCGCCCGAGTCGTCGAAGTAGCAATCTCAGTGGTTTTAGTATAAACAGTCAATATGGAACTCCATATCTCCACCCGACGCAGGAACAATTTCATCAGTTGCTTACAAATAACGACGATATGAATAACAATATCCAAAATCTCACCGCAGACGATGCACCTTCAGATCTCCATTGCAAAATTACCCAGACATCGAAATCTAGTGATTCAAAAGACGAATCTAAACCAAATCAAACAGAGAAGGAAATTAAGTCAAATGTAAGATCACATAGCATAGGCCCGACAGCAGGTCTCAATGACAGGGTCGTATTCATGTCTCTCCACAATCAAACGACTTTAGATACCACAGAACTGTCAACATTGGCATCGAGATCTAATCCGATTTCCAGAAATAATCCCAGTTCCAGAGCTTGTTATTTTTGCTGGTGTTGTTGTTGTAGTTGCTCATGGTATGTTATTGTTAGAAATTTCAAATTAAAATTAGTTTATTTCTCGTTGGTCTCGAGAATAAATAAACATAATTTTCCGCCTGTTGAAATTTTACCCAATAAAGAAAATTCACAAATAAAATACCAATTATAATTAAATAAACTTAATAAAGCCACCTGGATTTTATAAGCATAATATTAAATTTGAAAATTTTTGTTTATCTTATTCTGATAGTCTGTAAATAAAACATATCTATGAATTAAATGCAGAACATTAATTTAAATTTAAATTTAATTATTAATTTAATTAATTTTTATTAATTAATTACCGAAATAATATATATTGAAATTCAAAAATAAAATACCAATTATAATTAAATAAATTTAATGAAGCCACCTGGATTTTATAAGCATAATATTATAGTTAATTAAATTTGAAAATTTTTGTTTATTTTATTCTGGCAGTCTGTAAATTAAATATATCCATGAATTAAATACGAACATTAATTTTAATTTAAATTTGACTATTAATTAAATTAATTTTTATTAATTAATTACCGAAATAATATATATTGAAATTCACAAATAAAATACCAATTATAATTAAATAAACTTAATGAAGCCACCTGGATTTTATAAACATAATATTATAGTTATTTAAATTTGAAAGTTTTTGTTTATTTTATTCTGACAGTCTGTAAATAAAACATATCTATGAATTAAATGCAGAACATTAATTTTAATTTAAATTTAATTATTAATTAAATTAATTTTTATTAATTAATTACCGAAATAATATATATTGAAATTCACAAATAAAATACCAATTATAATTAAATAAACTTAATGAAGCCACCTGGATTTTATAAACATAATATTATAGTTATTTAAATTTTAAAGTTTTTGTTTATTTTATTCTGATAGTCTGTAAATAAAACATATCTATGAATTAAATGCAGAACATTAATTTTAATTTAAATTTAATTTTTAATTAAATTAATTTTTATTAATTAATTATCGAAATAATAAATATTGAAATTCACAAATAAAATACCAATTATAATTAAATAAATTTAATGAAGCCACCTGGATTTTATAAGCATAATATTATAGTTAATTAAATTTGAAAGTTTTTGTTTATTTTATTCTGGTGGTTTGTATATAAAACAAATCTATGAATAATTTTATCAATAATTTTATTATTAATATTATTTTTATTAATAATTTTATTATTTCAAAATAATAATAATATTAATAATTTAGCGGTTTTGAATTTTCAAAATTATTATTAAAAGTTGCTATTAAATGTCCTTTGCACACATACACGAGGGATAGAAAAAAGTTTGCTTGTTTTAAAATTATGAGTCATAAAAATTTCACAGAGTTAAGATTGTATCTACCATGGTTTTAAGTGAAAGGAGATTTCAACATAAAGATTCGTCTTTTTTCTTGCCTTAAATCCAAACTTTGCAAACTTATTTATAGCAGTGTTAACTTGACAGTATTTTTAGACTTATCTGGCGCGAAAAGAAATCTGAGCGGCTCCCGCATAGTACTGATGAGAGCCATTAGGTCGAAACTAGTATACTATTGGAAAATGTACTGGATATCCCTTAATGTATAGTATAATAATAATAATAATATAAGTAAAAATAAAAAATAATAATAATAATATTATTAATAATTTAGCGGTTTTGAATTTTCAAAATTTTATTAAAAGTTGCTAATAATAAGTCACGTGCACACACACACGCGGGGCACAAAATTTTAGGTTCTTATTTAATGTCCACTGCACACACAAACTCAAGGATAAAAACGATGAGTCCTCGTGGGCTCATGAGAAAAAACGATCATCGTGGGTTCACTTCTACCTACTATTATATTATTATTTTTATTATTATTATTATTATTATTATTATTATTATTATTATTATTATTATTATTATTATTATTATTAATTTCACTTAAAATAAATTAATTTAAGTAAAAGTTATTGTCAAATAATATGATATTGTTATTTTTAGATTTTAGTTTCCTATTGTTTAATATTTAATATTATTATTTTTAATGACAAAGAATTTCTACAAATAAAAATTTGTTTGATTACTGATATTATTTCTTTTCAACGCTCTTAACTATTGTTTTAATAATAAACTGAATATTTATTCATTGTTTTATAAGTTTGTTTATCATTTCAAAGTTATTTGAGTTTTCTGTTTTCTATATTTTTAGGAATCCAACAAAAGCTTTTATTTGAAATTGAATTCTTTATTTAATTAAATTATCACTTGTTTATTTTGAGATGCACATAATTATTAAACATTCTTTAAGAAGTGGAAATATTGAACAATTTTGATCTTTTTTTTCTTTTAAGATTTCATTTATTTTATTAAACTTTAAGCCATATTGTTTTAATTGTTAAAAGTTGTATTCTAATAAAATCATGTAAGTCACGGTACTGACTTTTATGATGGTACTATCTTCATTCTGCTTACTATAGCTTAATTTTATTCAACCCTAACCCTATTATATCTCTAAAACATTTTAAACCATTATAAAAGTTTTCTTTTCCATATTGCCAGTGCTAACATCCAATTGTGTTTTTCCGATTGTCTCAAATTTACTCTCGTTTGCACATCTTAACATCTCACATGATTTTATGATTCTGACATTTACTAATTTATCCATCACTCATTCTGTATCTATTAAGCATTCCGTTAACTTGTATATTGTCATAACTCAGTCAAGGTCGTTTCCATTTATTCCAAGTGCCATTTTTATTTATTTAGAATTTTTCAGACTTTATATAAAATATCTTATTTTTATTTAGCTTAAATATTAAACCAAAGTTTGAAGAACCTTTACGTACTCAAATTTCAAATGATCCTCAATCAAAACTTGAAGCGATTTCAAGCGACGAAAAGTAAGTTCATTAAATATTATTAAAGGGAATAATACAACTGGTTAGAAGTTAGGTTGCTAAAACCCCAATAATTAAAACAATTTTTTGAAAAAATTAATATTTATATTTTACATATTTTTACATATTTTTTACAAGAAATAAGCACAATATTTTTGTGAATAAGTCTTAACTTCGCATTTCGGGATACCCCAAAAAAATCCTCCATTAAGTGACTACATTAAAAAGATACTTATTTTATTCAACATTTTCGTTTTGGTCATTTACATAGTTGGTAATGAGATAAATAAAAAAATTAAAATAAACTTTCTGAGGAAGTATTTTGTTTTTTTTTACATTCTTAAATTTTTCGACTATTGTCTTTCTTCTTAATGTTTAATTGTATTTAAATTTCCAATAAATATAAATAAATACAAATAAAATATTTTGATTTTCGCTCGAAAATGTGTTTTAAATTTATTTTTAATTTAGGAGCTTTGAAATATTCTATTTTATTTGTAAAGAAGGACTTGTTTGAAATATTAACAAAGTGTATAACGGTTTATTTTCATTGGTTAAAAATAAATAGTAGATAATAATAATAATAATAATAATATTAATTTCATCAAAATGAAATTAATTTAAAGAAAAACTAATGTCAAACAAGATGATATTGTTATTTATTTGATTTCAGTTCCCTATTGTTTAATTTTTAATAATATTATTTTGAAGGGCAAAGAATTTCTACAAATAAAAATTTGTTTGATACTTATTTTCTTTTCTTTTTATCATTCTTAATAAACTGAATATTTATTCATTGTTTTATAATCCGTAGAGTAAATAGTTTATTGAGATGTTAAGTAATTCAAAGTCTGATAAATTCTAAAATCTATTTTATTACAGCAGTTCTTGTATTTATTTCTTTAAAATCGATTACTATTATGTAATAATGAACATGAAATATGAAACATGCTTCAGACATACAATAACATATACACACATCAAACCATTCGTGATAATTATTAATTAGGTAAAATATGTTTTAGATTACTTATATCATCTCTTTAAAATGCTTCTGTCATTTAATATCCCGAACGATCGTGAAACCTGAATGATCTAACATTTCATAACTGTTTTTATGTATTTTCACTATTATTTTTCTCTGTATCGATTGTCATTTTTATTTTGTAAATCTATTTTAACTAATACTTCATCTTCAACGTTGAAAGTTCTAAAAATCTTTTTATAATTGTCGTAAAGGTTAGTGTTATTACGTTATTTAATTTACTGCATTACTCGCCGCTGCTTCCTTTTGATATTTTCGATAAAGTCCGGTATATTTTCATTTACTGTTATGTCTTGTTGTACCAAACAATGCTGTTTTATGCGTTTGCTAAATATAATTTCTACGAGGGAATGTTTAGAAGTTTTCTGAACTGTTGCATTTAATGTATATTCTATTAGTAGTAATGCATCTTCCCGATTTTTGTATAACTTATTATTGATACAGTCCTCTATCCAATCTCGTATTGTTAGAAATTGTCTTCTTTCCACTAAACATTATTTTAAGCGTATCACAAAAATCAATGAAAACACTTTTAAGTGTTCATTTGACGATAATCTATGAACTATTGCACGCGTTTTTGATGTTAAGACTTTTCTTTTCTGACAAAATTTACTAGCATTTATGCCACATTTAATGATTTTGTCTAAAACGGAACAAAAGATTATTTCTAATGTACTCTTTGGAATTTCATTGTCCTTATTTGGCCACTTAAATATTCCTCCACTGTCAACCATTGCCTGTTTAATATCCATCGTAGGTTGGAATGTAATTCACTTTTGCGATATTCTATCTTCATATTCAAACTACTCAAAACGTTGATCCAATTTTGAAATTTAACTGTTATTGGTTTCTTTGTTGTCATCAATGTGTAATGTGAATCTTCTTCCATAAAGTTAGTGTTTGAAATGTTGTGTAATGTGAAATACAGACAACAATTCTTGTTACGCAATAACCAATTTCGTGGGTATTCAAACTTTTAGAACCATAACCTCAAAAGTTTTCATTATTAAAACTATTTCTTTGTGATGATACTAGCATCTTTATCAAGGATGAATTCTTGTCCAAAATCTGAATGTGCTAGTATCGGCGCGTTGTCCTTCTGATATTTAAGTTTCTCAAAAGCGTTTTCATTCTCATCAGACCATTAAAACTTACATTTAATAAACTTAATCAATTTTTCAAAAGGATATACTTGAATAAATTTCCAGTAATAATTTGTTAACTCTAAAAAACTACAGAGGTGTTTTACACAATGTGGTTTTCTAACATTAATCACGGTACTCATTTGTTCAGGGTCCCAGAAATTTTAATTCTGTTACTAAAAATTTGCATTTATCAAAGTTGATTTTCAACCCTGAATAGCTAATTCTTTTATATAATTTTTCATTATGTTTCTTATGTTCATTAATCGTCTTCGAAAAAATTAGAATATCATCTAAATATACCAGTGATTTCTTCCACATCATTTTTCCAACTATGAGAGACATTAATTTTTGAAATGTTGATGGAGCTGCTGCTATGCTAAATGAAAAATTATTAAAAAAATACTGTCCATCTTTTGTTTAAAAGACCTGTTTTTGCTTTTGATTCTTCTTCAAGTACGCGTTTCCTAAATCGATTGAACTAAAATACATAGACCGACATTTCACCAACACTAGGAATTACAAACGCCAACCTAATAGTGTTTTAATTTAATAATTTAAAGTCTAAGCACATCCGAATATCATTTGTACTTTACTTCGCAACACAGACAATCGGTGAATCCCAGGGGGATTCACATTTTCTTATAATTCAATTATTCTCCAAGTTTTCTATTATTTCTTTAAATTTTTCTTGTAATGTATGGGTTGTCTTCTTGGTTTAATCATTCATTACTGATTACAATCTGTTTGTTTTTTATGCTTTAAAATATCCTTTAGACCTATGTCCCATTTAGCCAACATAAATATGTTTGTAAAGTTCTTTATTATCTTTATTAACTCATGTAAGTGCGAAATAACTTTCATTTTAATAAAATTTTTAAATTCATTTTTATTAATTCTTTTATTTCCAAAATTTCCATCTAAGCTTAGTAAACATTTATTATTTTTCTTATTACCAACATTATTATATTTCTTAAATTCCCTTAATCTGATATTCATTTCGTTTAATATATCAATGCGTAAAATAATTTCAGGTAAAATTTCATTCGTAATATAAAAATTTGCAATTTTAACCAATGCTTTGTATTTAATTTCCATATTTCCAAGACCACCTATATTTAATTCGCTCAAATTAGTACAGTTTAACTTTTATAATTTTCACTCTTGATATTAATTTTTATTAGTTCACTAATTTTAGCCTCTGTATCTAATGAGCAATTGAATTCTATATTATTCATTTTAATCTTAATAAATTACCTACTATCATCATTACTACAGTTTATTAAATTTAAATAGTTATTATTAAAATCTTAAAAATTATTTTTAAATTCATTCCTTTTCATTGCATACATTACAAAAGTTTCACCATTCTTTATGTTCACACATTCCGGATCATCAATATTTAAATATGTAAATTCATTAAAATTATTTTTATTAAACAAACATCAAAATTATCAAAACATTCATTCAAAAATTCATTATCACATTCAGACTTTTACTGTCTCATATTATCATAATCATTAATTACTTTTGATTGAGAGCCCCTAGCACGTCCTCTTTGGTTCAATCTTGATAGTTTTCCGACTCGTTATTTAATTGATCCTCCATTAGTAAATTTTCGTCATCCGTAGCTCGACACGTTGTTTGTAATCTCGATCATTGTATTGATTTTTAAAAGTCATTAGTTTTCCAATTATTAAAATTCTCATAATTTCTTTCTTTGTTAAAATTTATAACATTCTCACAGCCTGTCATTGTTGGGTCTTTGAAATGGAGTTACTTGGCTTTGTCCAGCATGCCTGTCAAACACTAAATTTGTAAATGTACTTTTCCATTTTAATGGAAACATTTAATATTTAGGCATTTTCGTCTGTATAACCTTTTTTGTAGTCATAAGATTGAAATTGTCATTGAAATCGGTTGTGTCTATTGAAAATATCACCTTTTCTATCCTTATACAAACATTTAAACCGCATTGGATTGTAACTGTTATGAACAAATTCTGCATAGCTTCTTTTATTCTTCCACTTTTTTTAAAATACATGTTCTGCATTTACTTGGCGCTGGACCTTTCTGTTATTCTTCGTTGTCAACTTTCCTTTCTATTTTGTAGAGGTTTGCTTTTACTAAGTCATCTGTAATTTCTTAATGCTGAATTTTTCTTCTGTTTATTTCACAATCCAAACAATATTTTAATAAAAATTCTGTTAATTTATTGCTTGTGATTGTGTGCTTCATTGCACGCTCAACATTTTTCTCAATGGTTTAATTCAGTCATCGACAGTTGAAATGGCTTTTCGATAGCTTAAAGCGTTTTGTAAATCACTCGCTTGATTTCTTTGTGCTTCAAAAGCCTTTCTTAATATTTCTTACAAATTATTTTCAAATGGAGTTTCATCATATTCTTCCAGCTTCTTTCGTCTAAATATGCTCGAACAACATTTCTTTGCTGTTCATCTAGTTTGATCATATCAAAAAAAAATCTTTATTCATTTGACAAATTCTTCGTAGATTGAGTAAATTTTTGGTTGAGGAATAATCTGCAGCAATTCAGATATTAATAAGCTGTTCATGGTCACCATGTTAAATAATTCAAAGTATGTTAAATTCTAAATTCTATTTATGCATAAAAGTTCTGGTATCTATCTCTTTAAAATCGAAGACAGTTACGTAATAATGAACACACACATCAAGTCATTCATGATAATTATTAATCAAGTAATTTAATAATTAGATTAGTTTTAGAGATAAAAATAATAATAATATTATTATAAAGGATTTTTTTGTTTTTCACCTTTGATTTCTTTATAAGTGACATAATATGTTCTACAAAACTTGACTATGAATCAGATTTATTTAAGGTATTCATAGTCAAATTTTGTAGAAAATAATAATAATAATTTGAATAATAATAGAATAATAAAATAAGCCCTTGATGCAAAGTAATAATATTGCAAAAGTAATATATTGAAAAAGTTTCGATTATTACTTTGCAGCAAGGGCTTATTTTATTATTCACTAATTAATATCATTAATCTATGCTGCTACCAAAGAATCACGGTTTTATACTAATACTAATAATAATAATAATAATAATAATAATAATAATAATAATAATAATCAATTAATAATAATCTACAACGACATCCTAACAAAACTTTACTGACAGCGAATCGCAAAATTGTTAATTGCTTAACCATCTGTTCTGAAAATATTTAATTTAGCAAATTTATTAGAAATTTATTTACGACATTTTATTCAGCATTTAATTCACTTGAAATGTGTTTTAATGATTTGATTTTTCTATATTTAATATTTAGAATTACTCTTGACGAAGCACAAAAATGGTGTCATAATTTTGATCTTCTTATGCAAAGTTCAGGTAATTTTTGTTTTAATTTTCAATAAATGATTTTAATTTTTAATTAATTAATTTATTTATTATGAGTTGACGATCTTTTTGAAACTATGGAATATATTTTAAAATTAATAAAACTGACATACACCTAATTCTGTTTTTACACGATAGAATGGTTCCCGAGAAATTCGTGTAAAAAAAAATCGTGTAAAAAAAGATACTGGCCAAGTACAAAAATAATAGATTGGTTCTAGATTGTGGCTACCAAAATATATTTTATTAATCAAAAATGCAAAAATCTAAAATTAAATATTTGAAACTAACCTGTTATTGGTCTACCAAAATTATATGAGCTTCTACTTTATTTTACTTAGCACTTTTTAAAAATCAGCAAAAACTAACGATCTTTCAATTATAATTGTCAAATAGGAACTAAATTGTGTGTAAACAAACAAAACAAAACAGCTGATGCTTGAAATTTACTTGCTTGAAATTTACTTGTACAAAATTGTTCTAGTAAAGTTCAAGCTATTTTAGCGTGGTGAGTTGACTGTCATCGTGGTGAGTTGCTCTCTTTTTACTTTAAAAAAATTCATTGAAAAAAAACGTGTTAAATCCAATAATTCATGTAAAAAAAGTAATTTTGTTTTTTTTGTATTCGTGTTATTTCAAATTATGTCGTGTAAAAATAGAAATATTTTTTCGTATTTACTCGTGTTATTTCAAATTCGTGTAAAAATAATTCGTGTAAAAACAGAATTAGGTGTATTTAAATAGTATACTTATAAATTTGTTAAAGAATAAAACCTGAGTATTTGCAGAATATTCTGTTTTTATTTGTAATTTTTTTTAACAGATTTGCAGTTGTTGATCTGTTTGAGAAATGTAAGTTGAAAATTGGAAATTTCCGAAATTAAAAATACAAAAAAAATTACTTTATTTAAATACATCTGTCAAAATTTTTGCAAAATTTACAAACCTTAAACTACTGAAATTATAAGCATGTTTTTTTATCATCTACTATATCATTATACTTTTTCCGTTCTTTAACACGTTAGATTAGTATATTTAAAATTTTAAGGACATTGTAATATCTATCTTAACCTATCTGTCATTTTCCGCTTTGACCTCTTTTTCACTCATCTATTACTAAATGTAATGGTTTAAGAAGTAAATTATAATTATGCCGTACTGAATAAATACGCACGACGTTCCTAAGGATAAATCTTAGAAATAAAAGTAGTGACATGCAACAATGCTGGCTCACTTTTTGGTACCCACCCCCTTTACTACTTATTAAATATTTAGTAAACAACGTGTTACATACATTTAAATTCAATATTTTATTTAAATTAAATTAATTTTTAACTATTCTTAATTATTTATTTTTAATTATTATTATTGTAAGAAGATTAAAATAACAATATGTGTAAAGAATTTAATATTGACAGGCAGACAATATTTATACCACATGTGTGCCTACAGCACATGCCTCGTTGGGATAAATAATAAACAATGATGCAATCCGAGGACCCAGTCAATCAAAGTAATCAATCAAACATGCAGGCAATCACAAACATTAATTATAAAGGCTTACATATAGGGGACAGAGAAATCAATTATCCAAATACAATTACATAATAATTTTTATTTATTTTTTATTTTAACTTTTAATTATTTATTTTAATTACTTTTAATTAATTATTTTTATTTAATTAGAGAAATATAATTTTTAAAATAGTGATTTTGCTTTGTAAAATTATTTGGTTAGAAAATATTGTCTACCCTACCCATGATTACTAAACCGAATAAAATAAGTTATTTATATTTAGTAATATAATTTTAACAAATTGCCGGTTTTCTCAAACATCAGTAAATTTACTACCACTCGTTATTTTTACATATATTTAGTTTTCAGTATGTTAAATTTTGCAATTTATCTGTGATATTTGTTGTGGCCTGGTAATAAAGTGGTCCGATCCACAGACATGATTGGTAAATCATTCGAAATTCAATTGAGTATATTACATTGCTCTGATGCGGGTTAATTAAAATCGAAACTAGTTTGTCATTAGAAATTGCATCAAATATCAAAACGTCTTTAATATATTTTATAAAATATTTTATAATGTTACTTATTGAAAATGTTACTTTACATTTATTTTGTGATTGGTTTAGAGGGGTCATTCTAAATTTAGATGAATTTTATCCATTATACAGTTTATATATATGTATATATATATATTGGAATAAGTATAAAAATACGGGAAAACATATCTGTAATGGCTAAAAATTCAATATTCTCACGATATAGGAGATCTATTAGAATTGGTAAAAGAATCATAAAGTCATCAAAAAAGTTTTGATACATTGGATCCATCTGTCAATCTCAATTATCCAATAGTCCTATTTTCCTATTTATTACAGATGTATACAATCTGTAAAAACAAGTGACCCAGTTAAAATCAATGTTTCCATGAACTTTTGTGTTTTAATTGAAATTATAATTTTGTTTAAATTGACCTAATTTCTGGTAATATTACTATTATTTAAAATTTAGATTTGAGACTGAATGTAATTTCATATTTTTGCCATATTTTCCGTTTTAATACTGTTTTCCATCTAGTTTTTATAGAGTTGCTGTCAAACAGATTTAGCCAGTAGACATTGACAATTATATATATATAATTGGACCGATGCCGGCAATATCAAAAATTTCCCATCAGCAAATATTCCAGCGTTTCATTTCCAATATGAACTTTACTTCTTATATTTTCATTATTCTTTTTTTTTGTTTAAATCATACTTTCAAAAATTGACTTAATTTTCACAACACCTGAGTAGAGAAATTAGGAAAATTATAAGTAACAAAAAAAATTTGTAAATCATCGCTAAAATATTAGTAAAATACTAATTGTAAGAAAACACGATTTAATTAATTAATTCAAAAAAATATAGTTTGAATCGATTTAGATAACATTTTGTCGAGTTGAATATTTTTATAGTTAAATTAATTATATTAATTGTTTAAATAGAACTATATATATATATTTTTTCATCTTTTGCGAGTTCATTACAATGCGAGAATATTACAAATGAATTCCTGATTTATTCAGTTGCAAATATTACAAGCACCGTTAAGGTTTCAAGTATTAAATCGCGCAACGTAAGTAAATTTTTTAATCAAATAGCCTTTGCAAACTAGTGTAAGAAATATGCATAATTATACCAAATTATTTTATTACTACTGTGTTAATATTCAAATAAATATTGAATAATTTTGAAATATATAAAAATTATGTTCTCTAATAATGATGCAAAAACATATCATATTTAATGTTAAACAAAATTAAATTCAAATTTTCTTCCAACACTTTAATTATCAGATTACAATTTTAAATCCACTCTTTTATCTGCATATTAAAACAACTGAGATATGGTAATGATTAATATTGACGCTACCGCCAGTCATAACTCTGATTACTTTAAATTCAGATACTTTAATATATTTTTAATGTAATATGATAGGAAATAAAATAGATTTTAATATACAAATTTAATATACAAATTTTAATATACAAAAAACAGTTATTTCAACTTAATTATCATAATTATAACATTGAAAATGTATTATTGTTAAGTAGGAGTTTTGAAACTCTCTTTATTTAATAATTCATTCTTCATTCAGCCGGTCGAAAAGTATTTCATGAATTCTTGAAACTGGAATACAGTGAAGAAAATATAATGTTTTATCGAGCTGTAGAAGAATTGCAAAATGAAACAAATACCGAACTTATTGAAGAAAAGGCTCGAGCAATTTATGAAGATTACATATCTATTTTATCTCCCAAAGAAGTAAATTACATTATTATTACTATTATTATTATTATTATTATTATTATTATTATTATTATCATTATTATTTATATAATTACTTAATAAGATTTACTTCTATAACTCAATTATTTATTCTGGAATATTTATTTTGTATGCAATTAATAATTTTATCAGAATCCAGTCCTTCAAAATTTGAATTTGCCAGTATATTTGTCTTAAATCTAAATAAGATTTATTTGCACAAGTCATTATATAAAATAAACAGTAATAATTCATGTTAGATATAAATAAATTTGAAATAAATAGTTTTTCTTTTGATTAAATTTTAAACAACTAAGAATATATTATTGAAAACTCTCCTTTACTCAATATTATATAAAGAAATTGCAAAGCCTTTTAGCATAAATTTCATTCAATAAATATTTTACAAAACTATTTAAACGATTATGCAATAATTACGTAGTATTTACATAATAAGTTAAATAATAATAATTTTTTTTTGATAAAGTCATTTCATTAAAACTCCATTAAAACAAAAATTTATAAATTTTCACACAACTGAATTTTATACATAGCTATTAGACAAACAATATAGTCGAAATTTATGTAATTGATACATCGTCGGTATTTGGAACATTTTTATTTTATTTACTTTGATAAATTACAATTGTATCAATATGAATTTATGAACCAAAATATATAATTTTAAACTTTTGTTTATCTTCATTTCGACGTATCAAGTGTTAGTAAAAAATACAATTTGAAAAATACAAGGCCGAAAATTTGTGTTAAATAAGAAAAATTATCGAAAGTAATATAAATGAATAACACAAATAGGAAAAATAAATCAAAGACACTAAAAATTATTTCATATAATTGTTAAAATTTTGAATAAAATTGAGATCTGCTTATAATGCATAATTTTCTTTAATTTTATCACAGTTTACAAGAGTTTTTGAAAATAAATAATAGAATGTCGTAAAAAAATATTTATTTTCTCGCAAAACTTTTGGATCTGTTAACATTTAAGGAAAACTGTTAAATACTATAATTAAATTATTTTTTGTTCCATATTTCAAGTTTACTTGGTTAAGATTTACTAATAAACGTTTTTATTAATACATGTTTTCATTATATGATAATAATAATAATAATAATAATAATAATAATAATAATAATTATAATAATAATAATAATAATAATAATAATAATAATAATAATAATAATAATAATAATAATAATAATAATAACAACAATAATAATAATAATAATAATAATAATAATAATAATAATAATAATAATAATAATAATAATAATAATAATATTAATAATAATAATAATAATAATAGTAATAATAATAATAATAATAGTAGTAATAATTATAATTGTAATTCTAAAATCTATTTGATAAATTTTGGGATATTTGACATTTTGCATGGCTTGGGCTTGTTTATAAAAAAGGACATTTAATACGTAATTGTAAAGAGCAAAAATTCAAATTGTATTGTATTTAATTTTACAATATTTATTTATCATTTTTAAATCATTACTTTAATATGTTTTTATATTATATATTATTTTTAAAATTCAATAATTTTAAATTTCCATCTTATAATAATAATAAATTTATGTATATTTAATGAAATCTTTTATGTAATTAATAAATACTTTATTTATTTTTACGTATGATATTTTCACTTTAACCACGACATGTTTTGATGGAATTGCCCACAAACAATGAGTTGCTTATCACCAATGTCTGAGGAAAATAAATAATTTTATTAACCATGTAACATTATTTATAATAACTAGAGACAGTAACCGTCTTGCTTGCTCAAGCTCTATCTGCAGACGTTCATTTGAGCTTGTCGGAATTACATTGCGCATTTAGAGCGATGATTCAAATGAGTTGATAGCAATACAAAATTAAATAAAAATTTATTTTTATACTTAAGTTAAATATTTTTTTAAAATTTAAACATAAATTTTTACAACCCTTAAAACGAAGAGGAAAATGCTGTTCTAAAAATTTCTGTTAAATAAAAAAACTAACTATTAATTATTAATTTGACAAGAAATTAAAAATACAAAAGAACACAATAGTAAACAAAAATTAAAGATTTTATTGTTATTTACGATGATTTGCGGATGAAATCAGTCTTAAGATCACAAAATATCATATTTATATATATATATATATATATATATATATATATATATATTATAAATTAGTAAATAAAATTATTTATATTTTTCACAATAAATACATCAACAGAAAAATAAGTTGTCATTTCTTTTTCTAATTCATCAAATGTTAGTCTTTGAAATCCGTGTTGAATTTTGGTATTCTCCGCCGGCTATCAACAAATGTATACCGTCTGAATCATCGCATCCTCCTCCTTCTCCTTCTACTTGTCGTCGTCGTCGTAATCACCATCTGAATTAATTAACATTCAAAAGATCTGTATAATATTAAAATCAAACACCTATTAAGGACAACATTTAATCATTTTTTAAAAATAACGCAAAACGATTTCTGTACAAATCACTGCAATTAGATGTTTAATCTTTATACAGATCTTTTTTTTTGAAAATCAAAATTTAAAAGCTAAATGATTTAATCGAATCTATGAATGGAAAAAATATATTTAAAATTTGATTTATAAAATATTTTCACGAAAAAGTGAACAAATTGGAGAAAATAAAATAATTGGTTAAATTTCATCTTTACCCCCGGACCGCATGTGCCACAGTTGTAAAATTTTTTTTGATATTTTTATGAATTTGTGGCAGCGCAATCGTAACAAAAACCGGCAACATCAACTACGATGTGTAAATACAAGTATTGAGATTGATCATAAAAAGCTAAGTGAAAGAAAAAAACAGTAAATATTTCACCGATTAAATATTTGATTGTTTTATTGATTGCAATCATTATAATTATTAAAATAATCTGTATGTAATAATTATTAATAATCACTATGATTATTAAAATAATATATATTCATACGATTTTATGTTTGACTGTTCTATTATTAACTTATGAATAATAATTTAAAATCATATATATGTGATTAGAGTTATTAGAGCTTTATTATAAATGAAGACTTTCTAAAAATAAAAATTAATAAAAGACTAACTCACGAAGGTTAAATAGAATGTAGTTAAGTTAGTTTAGGAAACAAAATAGTTTGTTACAGTCAAAGTCTTAAGAAAACAGATTTGGAAAATGTAATAAATATTTTAAATTCCAATAAAATGTATATAATTTTATTTAACTAATGACTAAAAATAGTAAGACTAATGGCCATCCTTGAGCCACCAATAAGCTTCATTTCGAGTCTTGGTTGACCTAGCTGCTTGTTGAGGCATTGTATTCAAAATAGGAAAAAACCAAAACGAAATTAAATAATGAAATTTATAAAAGTACTTTTCGAGCCTTTAGAGATGCAAAAGAACTTATCAATTCGGAATAACCTAAAGTCCTAGCCATATCCAATTAATGTGAAGTGTCGTCAGACTATTTACGAGATCCTGGAGCATTGTTGATCGATGTGTCAACCATAATTATATTCGATTTTATTACAGGTATTTGTTTTGTTGTCCTAAAATGTAGGGACTACATAAAAGCGAGAAGTAGTTTCTAATAGTGTTGCTAGCTATATTTTGGAGGCAAATAATAAATGAACCTTCTGAAACCCCCTCTTCCAAGGCCTGGTTCACATGATATAAAGTTTAAATTATATGATTTATACAATTGCTATACTATTTTATTAACGAACTATATTAATTTGTAGATTTTAATAGTATTTGTTAATTAATTAATTAATTATATACGGTTGTTATAATTGTTTCTCGATGCTTTTTAATTACGTTAAGTGTATATTTTTGGTATGTATATATTATATATATCTCCAGTTTTTTATATTGAGAGGGGTCAATTTTGATTATTTTTGTAAATTTTAAATTAAAATAAATCCTTATATCATATATTAAAGACTATAGGTATTTTGAATGTATTTAAATAGTCGAATGTGAATTGTGTGTATGATGTATTTAATGTAATTGTTTGGAAGATTAAAATGATTTTATTATGTAAAAATAATTTTATATTTTAAATTATATAATATTTTCTACAAAATTTGGCAATGAATCAGATTTATTTAAGGTATTCACGAATTTTTTCACCTAAAATAAATCTGATTCATAGTCAAATTTTGTAGAAAATATTATGTCACTTATAAAGAAATCAGAGGTGAAAACCAAAAAAAAATCCTTATAATTTTTAATTTTATTTTTTAAAATTTAATTTAAAATTAACTATAATATTTATGTTTAATTTTTTTTAATTAAAATAATTTTATATTTTGTGGTACGATTTGATTATGATAATTATTGGTTAATTTGTTTATATTTTCTTATTTTCATTTAGTTTTTGTTAATTTCTAGCTAAAAGAAGACTGATAAACGGTCGAAATATATAGTGAAATGCTATATAGAATATACAGTTGGCGTTTTTCAATTATATATTATATTAGTAATATTTACATACTTATAGATGTAATTAACAAGATTTATTGGAGGTTTTTGGTTTCACTTGAAAAATAAAAGTTTACAAATGAGTGTATTTTAATTTTTTTTGCAAATATTCAATTGCTTTTAAATCAGCAGCTAAGAAAAGAAAATAGTTAAAATATACAATAGAATTTAATTTTAGTAAAAAAGTCGACAAAATATTTTTTTCTTTAAAAACAACACTTATTATCAGTGAAAAATGTCATTGTAGTTGGAAAATTGTTAGCAGAAGTCTCATAGAAAATCGATAATAGAGAAAAAAAATATTTTTAGTCTGAGAGAATCAGAAAATTTTGTTTGAAATTTGGATAGAAGGTAAAATGCATATTTTTGTTGTCTTATAGTATGATAATTTTCATAGCACTTATACTTATTAAACTCAATTTTTTATATTATGTACTTTATTATATTTCTTATTAATAGATTTATTATAAATACTAGTAATGATGATGATGATGATGATGATGATGATGATGATGATGATAATAATAATAATAATAATAATAATAATAATAATAATAATAATAATAATAATAATAATAATAATAATAATAATAATAATAATAATAATAATAATAATAATAATAATAATAATAATAATAATAATAATAATAATAATAATAATAATAATAATAATAATAATAATAATAATAATAAAATAATAATAATAATAATAATAATAATAATAAATGATAATAATAATAATAATAATAATAATAATAAATGATAATAATAATAATAATAATAATAATAATAATAATAATAATAATAATAATAATAATAATAATAATAATAATAATAATAATAATAATAATAATAATAATAATAATAATAATAATAATAATAAATGATAATAATAATAATGATAATTATAATAAATACACAATTACTTTCTCAATTGTTGAGAATGACATTGCGTGAGAAGTTTGAAGAACGTAGAAACTATGAAATTAGATACAAAGACTTATACAAATAAAGGAGAACTAATAAACAAGCTGTGCCGATCTGGAAGAAGCTTTCACTGGCTTACTATTGGGCCGGTGCATAACTTATTGATATAACATTTCATGAATAGTAAAAGAAACCTTTTTGTTACTTTGCTTCCTTAAGTTTTTGGTATTCCAAAATGAAATGAAGTTAAATTTATTTATCATTCTGAAAATAATTTTCTTCACATTTTGTTAATGATAAATTATCAATAGTTTTCCTAGATTTACACATAATAAATAAATATTTGTAATTATTGGAGAAAGTTCTTTAAAATTTAAAGTTAAAATTCTAAACCTTCACAATAAAAAAATGAACTTTTAATTTTTTAAATATATTTTATTTGATCATATATATATTACATAGAACTTGTAAGCTTCTTATATCTTTCTGATATTGCTTTATTATTAATATCCCTCATTTTCTATTACTCCGAACAACGATGTGGACTTAGTGGTTTTATTTTTTTTGTATTTTTTTAGTTTATTTTTTATTTTTTTGTAAATACTTTAAAGTTTTTAAATATTTAAAAATTAAAGAAAATCTCCAACGCTCCAGAACTCTATCTGTGCCTGTATAATATAGGCAGTGTATATATACAAATTTTGAATAGTGATTTCAAATGAATTGAAGAATAGATGACAGTTTGGTAATTTGGGGTTGAGATGAGGGGATAAAATTAATGGACTTGTTAACAGAAATGTACATTTATTGTTTTGAGTATTTATTTATAATATATTAGTTGGATACCGCACTTAGTTGGGATAAAATTTTAAATTCTGAGGCTGCTTTTGTATTTAAATTTTCTATTTTTCTGGAAATGCACCAGGTGACAAAGATTCGGTACCCAATAAATTATACGAGTATTATGGACGTTATTTGGACGCATGGACGTCTTGTTTTGCCCATATAATACACATATACAACACAAGGTCTTGAGATTACCGATCCTCAGTGCTACTATATTAAACCATCATCTACTCGCTGTAAATATATCCGTTCTTCTTTGTTCCTTCCTAATTAAATTTGTAAATATTTGTAAATATTTTTCTTAATGATCAGTTTCTTTCTCGTCACTTTCTCAAATTTTGACTTTCTAGAATATGTGGTTTTTAGCAAAATATTTTCCCATTTGATCTCAAAGCTACCTTAACTTTAAATTGACCTACTTTTCACATTTACCATGAGTCGCTACAGAAATGGGTAATCTTAGTGAAAATTTCGACCTACTTTTCAAAGGTTTTGGGGTTGACATATTTACATAATCGAAAGTTCTCAAAGTATTTCCATAGACTCACAGACATCGTCAGGTAGATTCGAACTTAAAACTAAATCGAATAAAAATGCTTTTTGAACAAATTCCTTGATTAATCTTTTATGTTTAAAAAATACATTATATCAAAAGATTATAAATTGTGTTTTATAAATCTGAATTCTTAAAAATCTTTTTTGTAAAATTTTATAAAATCAAAATTTTAACAAAATTTTAATAAACTTTCAATAAAATAGCAAAAATAATTGCGCGTTTGCTAATATCAATCAATCCACTAAGTTGGCAGTGATCAATAAATTGAAATCCACTAATAAACACATAATTCAGACAACAATTGCGTTCACTGATATTAATCAACTCTTTCAGTCGAGAGTTATCAATAATTTGAGAACGGATATGATAGTCATTTCAATGTATGTGGCATTGCATCCATGACATAAATATTCATAATCAAGATCTGAATACAAATTAAGCAAGGCTTGAAATTTACCAATAAACACCATGGCTATCTTATAATGCAAAATACAAAACAAAAAACAAACCTCACTATTTATATCACACAAATCTAATTATTTTATTTAATTCAATGCCAATGTTTTGTGATTCTTATAATCAATTAAACATTATGTTCTCTGAATGTTTTTGATTTTTTTAATATATGATTCATTTTTCCATTTTAAGAATAAAATTTATTTTTGTTTATTTCTAAGAAATTGAAAAAAAATTATAAAAAATAATTGAATTTAAAAATACATATAATTTTAGAAATCCCGAAAAAGATATAAAATTTGGAATATTTTAAATTTTAAATGTCAAATTTTAAGCGGCTTAAGTCAGATTTTTATCCAATGAAACGACAGATAATATATTACTGTATATTTCTGCTATATTCCTAAGTAGATTAAAATAAAAAATTCACATTCTCATTTTCGTTTATTAAATTATTTATATTTAATTTATGCTAATATCATGAAACGATTGATTTTCATTATATTTTATTCTGTAACAAACTGGTCACAATAAGAAAGTTAAGTATTAAATAATAATTTCAGGTCAGTCTTGACTCAAGAGTCAGGGAGCTCATAAATTCCCAGATGGTGGAGCCTTCATCTCACACCTTCGACGAAGCTCAGTTACAAATTTTCACTCTAATGCAGCGTGACTCTTACCCTAGGTTTCTCAATTCAAGGTTATACAAAGATTTTTTGCACCAACTTGGAGGAAGTTCAACAACTTCAAACAGTCAAAGTATCGCTGAAAGTCGACCAAACAACAGCAGCTAACAAAATCGAAATTGTTATTCTTTTCAATGACAAAAACAAAAACACAAACTAACATCTTAGAAATCTCTTAAAATATTCTCTTGGTCGCACTTTTAATTTTAAAATATTGATTATAAATATCAATAATTGCAATATTTTTCACAGAAAAAAAACATTCATAATGGATCCATTAGAAATTCTTCTATCGATTTATTCTTCTTTTTTTTCATGGAAAAATCAATTATATGTGATATGCCAGTGCATATTAGTGCTGGTTTTTTTTCAATTAATACTTATTGATTTATTAATTATTAATCAATATTTATTGATTTATTATTATTTATCACCGTTGAAACACCTGCTGGATGGGTTTTATTATTTGCAACATTCGATTACTATTTAATATATTTATTACAAGTACTTAAATGATAGAAAAAATTATTATTTTTCTTTTTTTTATTATCTTAATTTCTCTGATAGTACACATATAATAATATATATATATATATATATATATATAATATTGTATTTTTATATTTATATATAGAAAATTTAATCGACGTCAGTCCTAGTATTTTTATGAAATATATAGATTCTATTGAATAAGATGTTTAATTCTCTTTTTGTAACTAGTAATTATTTTGACACTTTTCTATAGTTTGTTTATTGTTTTTTCTTGTTCGTAATTGAGGATGTGTACATCTATTTCTACACCCAGAGTAATTATTGGGATAATTAGATGATTTTTAGAGGATATTTGATAATATGTGAAAATATCTGTATTAGATGCTTTGTTGAATATTTGTTTATGCTGATTGTGGTACAAAACATATTTTACATTTGTGTCAGTTTGATGTTGAAGATCTAGTAAATTTTACTAAGACCAATCCACCGTTCAAATAAATCATTGACACTGTGCTTGTTTTATTGATATCCATTTTTGGGATTATTATTATTATTATTATTATTATTATCATTATTATTTTTATTATTATTATTATCATTATTATTATTATTAATATTATTTTTATTATTATTATTATTATTATCATTATTATTATTATTATTATTATTATTATCATTATTATTATTATTCTTATTATTATTATCATTATTATTATTATTATTATTATTATTATTATTATTATTATTATTTTCATTATTATTATTATTATTATTATCATTATTATTCTTATTCTTATTCTTATTATCATTATTATTATTATTATTATTTTTATTATTTTTATTATTATTATTATTATTTTCATTATTATTATTATTATCATTATTATTCTTATTATTTTTATTATTATTATTATTATTATTATTATTATTATTATTATTATTATTATTATTATGTTCATTATTATTATTATTATCATTATTATTGTTATTATTATTATTATTTCTAATTCTATTAACTTATTTGGCAACAAAAAATATATAAGTTTATGTAATTATAATAATAGTTCTCTATCTGGATCTGTTTGTAAAATGATGAAAGTAAAATAATTGAAAATTATAATATCTCATAATTATTAAAACAACAAAAGGTTTTAGTTCGTTTAGAGATTTTTTACTTTCATTATTAGCAAATAAAATATTTGATATTAATCGGTTGCTTAGCAACCAAGTAATTAGACTTTGTTTTAATAATTTAATTGTTTCTTTCAATATAAATCTTTGATACATTCAATGATTCTAAATTTACCCACTTTTGTTTTCGTCTGTCACGAAAATTATGGAGAATGAGGCTTTGTGGAATTCTGACAATAATATTTTCAATCTATATATATATAAGCCTACTTTTATGTCCTTTTTCATTTAAATCTTTCTGATATAATCAGAATCGTTTGGATTTTTCTATTAAATTTTGTTTGGGTTTTAATAATTTATTTCCAATCTGTTTTTGGACAACATACCAGAAAACGATTGTTTACTCAGTTTTACTAACAATGCTTTATTTACAGACGATTACAAAATGTATAGGTTTGGAGCACCTCCAAATAACACGACATGAATGAAGGGAGGTATTAAAATTCTAAACCGCACAATTATCCAAACGATAAATAAAAAAACAATTAATTATCAAGAATGTTTTTATCATTCACCAGTCATATTATGAAAATTGTACACCGATCAAGAATCAAATTAAATTAAATTGACAAATTAATTATGATTTGTATTTAATATTTTTTAATGATTAATTATTTAAATAACAGAATTACAATATATATTTAAAGTTTGTTTTGTTTTATTGGATAAAATTTTATCAAAATGTAAGACAGTTAATGTGAATAAGATAAGGAAACATTTTGAAAATATAAATTGAAAATTTCAGAAATATGCATATTAGAATTTAATTTTTAATAGTGCCTTTAAAATCTTAAAATATATCGATTTAAACTGTGAAAATATTTTAATATTTTAATTTATTAATTTATAAATTATTGATTTTATTTAGCAGTGAAAAGATTTTATTTTGATGTTTGTTTTGTATGGAGTATCAGTAAACACGAAAATAAGATTAAATAAGTAACAAATTAATTAAAACAAATTGAAGAAAATAAAAGAAAACATTGATAGTTGTGAAGAAACAAAGTAAAGTCAATTAAAAAAGTAAAACTATTTATAAAAAAAAATAAAGTTTTACTATCAATTAATTATTGCAAATTCACAAATAAAAGAAGAAAATAAAAACAAATTTGTCGTTATGGAATCTGTAAAATGTTTGAAAGTATTGTTTTCCGTACAGATTACAAGATAGTAGGTAGATATGTCCAATCTGGCACAGGGCGTTCTGATTTGCTGACGGAAAAAAATGACTCATTGAGTAATGACTCGTCATGTAGAGGGTCATTTTGATAAGTCATAGGTATTTTTGTCACTCATGGTATGACTTACACATGAGTTCTAATTGGTCATGTCAGGCCAAAAGCATGAGTCATACATTTTTCAAAACAACAGTTTTATCATTTTTAAAATGCTTACATAGATCCAATGTTTGTGTGGTAAATATAATTTAAAACAGTTATTGATAACAAAGAATATTATGCGAACCGTCAAATGCATAGAAAAACTCAATATCGGGACGTAAAATTTAGACTCAAGAAAATTTCGAATGAAAATTTAATAAAGCGATGTGAAGAAACTCATCGAAATAAAAAGTGGTAACATACACAAAATCAAAAGTAAAAAAGTTGAAGCAGCTTGTTATACCAAAGTTTGTCTGAGCAACTAGTCGAATGATCAAATTCTAACTCGCTGTGTTTTATCCTTTGGTACAAACTGTAATATACGATGCCCAAAATGTGATTGACCTTGAATATTACACGTTAACATGTTTATAATATTAATTAGGTAAGGATAGTTAACAAAACGATGTAGATATTCATGCATATTTATTTGTTGTAGTTTAATAAATAAACCAGTGTTTTGAGTTAAAACTTTATGTTTTACACAGACATTTACTAATATTTGTGGTGTTTGTGAATTTATAAATCATAGCCCATTTTTAAAAAAACCCAGAAAAAGTCTAAAGAAAATGCATTTCTATGAAATTATCCTCGTCATCAATCTGTCATCAACAATGATGTATTAGTTATATTTTAGTTAAATAATAGCAATAAGTTTGTAGCTGATTGAATGTTGATTGTAGGGATTGTGATTTAATCACCATTAAAACTCTTTCCCACTTATTATTAAAGCTTTTATATAAAACTTTAGAATCCTTTGCCCATTTTCTATGCTCAATAATATTACTCATGCCTCTCAATCGGCTACATTCATAAACCCATGTGCGAAGAAGAAATATCAGGTTTAAGTTATTCCGTATTCGAAAGGTTTTATAAATTTTAAGTTTTCTATCACAAAATCTTTAGGCAATTTAAATGTATTTAAAATATTATCGAAATCATGAAAATCAATAAATATATTTAGTAATAAATCTCAAACTCCAATTAGTTTTATTGTCTGATCTAGTTTATAATCTATCATGATTGGGTGCAAATTGCACCCGTGCAATGCAGCATAAATTGGAGAGACTTCCCATTTTCTTCGCACACGGGTTCAGGAACATAGTCAACTGAGAATCTAAAATATTGAAATTTTTAAACAAATTCATTTAAATAGATACACTATTTTATCCCCTTTAAATGACGTTTCCTATCTAATCATTCAGTCACAGTTATAAAATAATAAATAAATAAATAGTTGGGAAATTTATTGACAAAATAATTATGTAGATATAATTGCTTTTACTTAAACATTTGACATTATTTTCTCCACAAAATGATGGTTAAATTTCTTGTTTAATTGCTTCGTCCGGTTTGCGACATTGAATATGTATTTGGTTTTAGAAATAAAATGTAAGAAAAAAGTGTTACGTTTTTATAAGGTTTTGATTTCGAAATAAATAAATAAATAATACCCTTTGGAATATCTAAATAAATAGACAATAATATTTGTAGACATTTTATGGATAAAACCAAAAAAAATATAAATTGTTTTTCATTTTTTTCTGACTCAATCTGTTCTCAAATAAAACTCACAACAATATATTAGTCTATTATAGATTGCACAATTTCACAATATTGCACCACAATTATGTGCAAGCTTGTTACAATACGAATGATAGAACAACGAATTTATAATTTCATCCCTAGGCTAGTTACTCTTAGAAACCTTAGTACAATAAAATATGTTTTATACTTGATTTTCTTTACAAACTCCAAGTCTAATTTAATTTTAATCATTTTTCTTTAATCACTACTTTATTTAATTTTCAATTAATTCTTTTGCACTTTTTCTCAAAACCATTTTTCTAATTTGTGAGCCTATCTTTGTTGATGAATGTTATATTATTTCGATTTTACACTTCTCACTAAAATAATCACTTTTATCAACAAGAATTTTCTTCAAAAAATAACCAATCAGAAAAAAGCAATTAATTTCTTTTTTTTATTTTGATTAAATTATTTTTAAGAATTTCAGATTTCAATTTTCACCTTCATCAAAAGTATTATAAACAATTACTAATAATATTCATTATAATAATAATTAAATTGAATGATGGTAAAGTTTTTAACCGAAATAATAATAATAATAATATTAATAATAATAATAATAATAATAATAATAATAATAATAATAATAATAATAATAATAATAATAATAATAATAATAATAATAATAATAATAATAATAATAATAATAATAATAATAATAATAATAATAATAATAATAATAATAATAATAATAATAATAATAATAATAATAATAATAATAATAATAATAATAATAATAATAACTGTCAATTACATTTAACCTAAAGCGACTAGATATGTTTTATTGGAATGTGGGACAAGTTCAAATCAAAATTTTAACAAACGCTTAACACATAAGCGAACAGAATTTCCTTAGATTTTTTATTCGTGCGTTATTATAATGAAGTTGATTTATAGTACATTTATTAAACTATTTGTTGAACATTTGTTGATGTATTATAGCGAAACGCGATCTAATTTGAAGTATATGAAAATGTTGAAATATTTAAATATATTTAATAGCGAGAATGTTAACATAGTTACATATATAATGCTGGACACTTTCCGGGACAGTTTTCAGTGAGGGACAAACAACTCAAATCCGGGACAGTACTGCATAATATGAGACTTCTGGTTACTTTAATTTAACCATAAGTGGTAACATCGTAATTAATAATATTTTTTCTCATTAATTCTTTATTTTTATTTAAATACAAGTTTAATATTTAATAAAAGATTCGGAGATTTTTCAACGGTAGGTTTTGGAATTGCATATTTTCAAGTTGAACTGAACAAATAGCTAAACCATAAATATAAGCCCAAATATCAAATCGGCTTGAACAAATTGTTATGGATGGTAAAACGTAAAGACAGCGAATAGTTTTGCATTTAATCTGAATCTTACTTTGGATTTTGGGTACCCACATCGTTTTGTTTAAATGAAAGTGATTTTTACTTGGGTTCTGACTCACTAACAGTAAGTATTTTAATTTCTTCATGTTTATCTTTATAACGTCTTTGAAAGATGAGGCAAATCCCGAATTATAAAAGATTTTGTAAGTTTTTTTTTGTTTTGTTCAAAACTTCTTTGATAATGGAATGCTTTTTTTTGATAATATCAATTCATTTTCTAGTGAAAAGATTAAGTTAAAAAATTTAATTCAATTTAATTCAATTTAATTCAATTTAATTCAATTTAATTCAATTTAATTCAAATTTAATTCAATTTTTAAATTAAGTTATGTTGTTCCATGAAAAGCTATCATAAATTATGTGCACTAGAGACAAAATTATGGGCATATGATGAATAAAAATAACAATTTATTTGTAATTTTACTTTAGCTCTTTAACGCACTTTTTTTAGGAAAAACGGTAAAAAAACCTTTTGTTTTATTTCTTTATAATAAATATATATAAATATATGTGATTAAATTTGTAGCTTTACCCAATTCCTAATTGTTGGTGAATCATAAAGTAAACTAAATATTGCGTCAACCCGAGTCTCTCTCGGACAAGCACAATTTAGTCAGTAACGCTTACCGAGTAACGCTCGGTAAATATAATCTCATTGTTTAAAAATTTTAAATAGTTTTTATGTGATTGTAAAAATTTTCCCCCTGCTACATGAATTTGATTAATCTTTTAAATAAATTCCTGAGTACCAAAAATTATTTTACTTTAAATTTAAAATTTTGGTTATAAATTACGTTTTTCGATGTTTTCTTTTCTATATTTTCAACAATTTCAAAAAAATTAGAGAATATCCACAACTATGCAATGTTCGAATAACATAAATATCAAACCTCTCTATATGGTTATTTATTACGATACCGAAGATTTGAATTTACAACACTTTAATTTTATTACTTACTTTTCTGATGAGAGTCATGCTGATCATCAATATGAACAAGCTTTGGATTCTAGAGGTAACAAACAACGAGATGATTGTGCGGATGAAAATCCAATAGACATGAACAAGTGCATAGATCTAGAAAATTCGAGAGGTTTATTCAATGAATGCTTTACTAAGATTATATTTATTTTAATAGTCAAACTTAGTTAAAATATTATTTTATTTTCAGTTATTTTTAAACAAAATTAACATTAACCAAACATATTAAGAAAATATAAAAATAAATTCGGTAAGATAAGCTCTTTGAAATCTACAAATATAACATGTGACAAAAGCACGACTGCTCGGAGACTGAGCGATAGATTAAAAAAAATCTTTTTTTTATATATTTTATTATTATTCAGTTTATTTTTATATGAATACTTTCTCCAATAACATTTGCAAATGACGCCGTTTGAAAATAAATCATAATTTTGAAAAGATATATTAAACAAAAACTAAAATGTAGAATTAATTCTAAATAAAACATGAATCCAATGGACCTCCAAAATGTAAAATATTTAATTATCCACAATTTTACAAGTTATCAGTAAGTAACGTGAATTGAAAAAAAAATAATATAAAATAAAATAATTCTGTTATAGAATTATTTTATTTTATATTATTATTTTAATTACTTTTAAATTAACATTAGTACATAACTTATAACTTATAAGTTATGTGCTAATGGTATTTTAAAATTTATACTTTTCATTAAATTTATATATTTTAGTTAATTTTTTTGTAATAATGCTAAATAATAATAGTAATTACTATAAACAATTAAAGTATTTATTTATTCCAATTAAAATTCTACTTATTATTAAAACAACTTTTTCCATTCATATTGAATTTATTAATTTCCAAATTTTTAATATTAAAATTTTAAAGATTTTTTTAATTATAAGAAAATTTTTAATATTAATAATATTTTCATGAAATTAAATTATCTTATTTATTATAAACAGTTTCAGAGCTCTCATAAAATTTTTCAATTCATTACAAATTTCGTGATTTATTATGATTGCATTAATTTTCTCCTAGTTCGATGGTTTTGATCAAACTTCTTCATCAATTTCTGAATACTGAAAAATATATTTAACTTTAAATTTAATAATTCTATTATAAGTCACGTTTTCCGATGCTTTTTTTCTACATTTTTCTTCTTTGCTGTTATCATACTCATGGAAAGGTAAATGTGGTAAAGCGCTTTAAATGTTTTCAAATTGCATGTTTTTATCATTAAAAATGACCGTGATAAATGATTGCTGTCCATAATCTGTGTCCATTTATTTGTACATTTTTATTATGGGATTGTTGTGTGTTAGTATTTTATTTTTTCATCAAAACTATTTTCCTGTTTTTTAATATTGTTGGGATTTTGTCATATTGATTATTGAACACAAGGAGTCGGATCGAGAGATTTATTTATCGACGAATATTTAATATCCTAACAATATTGAATACGCTTAGTTTATGCCGTCCAACTTAAGATGTGAGTATTTTCTCAACACATATAAATAAATTATATCTTATTTTAAACCTTAAAGAACACAATCTCAACTTTGAAATGAATTTTTTATATCGTACTTTGAAAAAATATTTTTTAAAAGAAAATTTTAGTGAATTCAATTTTTAAATAATTCAACAAATTGTCAAATTGTGCAAATTGTCAGTATTTTTGTACACTATTTTGAATAACATATTTAAACTATTATATATGTAATTGAACAAGTGCTTTATTTAAGATGTCAAAGATTTACTTTAGATAATAAAATAAATCAGAAAGAGTTTAAGAAAGCGTTTGTAAAGACTTTTTTTAGTTAATTTTCTTGGTAATTTTTGATGAAAAGTCGGCACCCACCATCAATTTATGCCTTTAAAAGTGAACACGACGAATTTTCATTTGATGTTAACTCTACCCTATTTATTCTTGTTCTTTGTTTATATGACGAAGTTTTATACTTTGCAAGATAAGCATGGAAATATATTTCCTAAAAGCATTCCAATATAAACCTCATAATACATTGCATCCAACCTTCCTAGGAATAAGGTCTTCACAAGATGATCCAAACTTCCCTTGACGTTTTTAAAGAAAATGTGGTTTTATTTAATTATTTTAATGAATATATATATATATATATATATATATATGTATGTGTGTGTGTGTATCTGTGTATGTGTGATTTTATGTACTGTTAAACTATCACTTCTTATGTTTTTAATAATAGTAATAATCATCATTATTTTTATTATTATTATTTTGTTTAAGATAACATAAAGAAAAAGTGTCAAAATACCAAAAAGAAATTTACCACGACAAAAGGATAAATTAACAACTAATTAGACGCATTTGACATATATTCTTCTCGACTTTTAATTTATATGTCAAAACCATTTTATATACATAAAAAGAAAAAATTATTTTTCTTTTTTTGTTTTAAATGTAAGAAGAAAATTCCTTATCTTGTTGTAGAAAATTATTAATTTTGAAACTAATGTTTTATTATCGTTGAATATTTTCTCCACAGTTAAATAGGATAAATCTTTCGATGAAAAGGAAACGGATTTTGAGAACAGGGTTACAGAAAATTTCAGTACTCAGCACACAATTGTCTAGAGAGATGTGTCCCCACTAGCGCACTACCCTTCCCTAAATCATCTATGATGATTTGAAATTTTATGTTGGTCAACAAAATATATATAATTTATATGTAGCACATATACAGTTCCCTATAAAACCGGTCAAAATTAAATAGATCAGCACAAATATTGAATGGTTCTCTAGGGAACTGTATGTGTGCTACAAATAAATTATATTTTTTTGTAGTGATCTACATAAAATTTCCAATCGTCCTAGATAATTCTTTTGAGGAGTAGTGTGCTAGCGGGGACATTTCCTTCTACTGTAGCACAATTCCAAAGGATCAAAATCATTAAGTGTATTTCGCTATTATCAAGCGAATAAATGGAAACGTAATTATTATATATAACACAGAATGATGTTACAACGGATGCTTGAGGTATAGAAAGAACAGGATAAAAACCATCACACCAAAAATACCGGTAATAAATATTTTACATAAACCGTTGAAAAGTCAAATTCTCGCAAAACGATAATTAGTGGAAGCGAGAATCGGGCGAGTCGTAGCTGATTGAAATCTTTTCTGAGTAAAAACAGAGATGAAAAAATACATTTTGCTTAAATTGAAATTTTTTCTTAACATTTTCCCAATTTTTGTCTCACGAATTTTTTTTCACCAATCTGGTTAAAATCTAACTTTTTCTATCTTCAGATAATTTTCTGTTGTTATAGTAGATATTGTTTTATTTATATTTTTGAAGGAATTTCTTTTCTTTCCCAATGACAATAAATAATCATTCTCTTGTAAATACATTCAGGAAATGGAAAACCTTCAGCATAAATTATTTGTCAAACAATCTGTCAATTGGTTTTTGGATTATGTTGACAAATCTTCAAATTTTTTCCCAACTTTTGAAAGTTAAGTTGGCATCTGCTACTGCAATTAATTTTTTTTCTCTTTTAATTGACACATTTTTGTTTGTTAAAATTAACTATATTATTGTTTAAGTAGTATAATTAACCATCATAGGCATGGGAAAATAATAATTGAGTAAAATACCTGTTTAAAAAAAAGAAAAATAATAACCAATATGCATTCAAGGACTTAAGAAACAAATCTTTAATTATTCTATAACTTAGTTACTGTTGCTATGCATATTTGGCAGAAATTCAAATATCCTACAAATATATAATTAATTAATTTAATTTTTAAAAATTAGATTTAATTAATTAATTAATTAATTTTTTTAGGAAAGTTATGCTTTTTTTTGTGTAGATTGTTTAGCTTATTTAAACTTCAAAATATTAGATCTAATCAGTTTGAAAAAAATGTTATAATGAAAATAGATGAAATAGAAATAAAAATAATTTTTTAATAAACTATAAAATAATGCACAAGCAATGCGTATATTTATATTAAACATTCTGTTTTGTTCTATTGTATTTTTGTAGTGTATTGAATTGTCATTCTTCAAGTCAGTAGCATTTATTTGTGGCATTATGTATGGCTATTTTACCAGGCCATTTTACTTAAGTATATTTAACAAATTTTTCAATTTATAAGACATTTATTTTATACATGGAATTTTATAAAAACTTAAATTCAAAATTAAATGTGAAAAAATTACACTGATAAATTACACATGGACAGAATTACACTTAGAAAAATGTATTTATTTTTATTTCATTTGGAAATTTATGAACTAAAGTTCCAAAAATTTAAATTTGCATGAAAGTGGTCCTAGGGCTCATGGATGATCTTGTTGACTCTGACAGGGAGCACCAATTGACATGGTGAAGTGCTGAATTATGTACAACACCAACGAATAATCCTTCCAGAAATTTCAAGTTAGCGAGCTAACTGTAAATAATAGTTTGACCACCTTTTTTACTAACACTATATTCAAAATTATCCATGGCAAAATTAAACATTAATTTTAAATATTTATATTTATAATGCAATAGCAAACACTTATTTTAATATACTGTTTAATACTTGTTGTTACTTAATAAGTAATGTAGAAAATAAGACACAAATGGTGACATATATTCTGTGTAAATTCATTATTTTAAAAAAGAAATTACAATAACAATTTTTGAGGTCCTTCAGATTGCAGTGATTAGTTTCGTCACTAGTTTGGAAGCGTAGAAGTTTTATGAATTAAACAAAAAGTAATTAAAAAGTAATTACAAACCAATTAATTAATTAAAAATTTATTGATCATATTAAACGTAGTCAGAAAAAATAATCAAAGCCATATATATACTAACTAATTTAGAATGGAAATAACCAATTAAGTTTAAGAGCTGATGAGGGCGCGTGAAGTTTCTCAGTCGGATTTAGAGATAATCTAGGAACTTGTTATTGATTTCAAGAAGGTTTGTTAAAATTGATTCAGATTTATTTTTTATAATCAATTAAAATGTGAATTGTAGAGATTTACTGGAAATAACTTTTAAAATTTGTTGGTAGTGTTATTATAACAAATTATAATTATAACAAATATGAAAAAAAAATATTTAGAATAAATTTAAACAAAAATATGACTTATCGCTTCGTCTTTCATGTCTGATTATATTTTTGTTAAAATTTTTGACTTTATATGGCTAAATAATTTGAATTTTAATCCAATTTAGGCATCCCAATAATGCAATAATTAATTAATCGTCACACAATATATTCAGAAAATCATATTTCAAAATTAAAAGAAATCTAGCGAAAAGTTTAACTAAACAATCGTTTTAAACAAAACGAAAATATCGAGGCTAAGGAGTCAAGAGGTTTTCTAGGTCAAAGTGGTCTGACTGCATGTCAGATGTATATTGAGAAGCACTGGAACCTGCATATCGTAACATAATTGGATCTTTATTTTGGTCTGTCATATTTTTATAAATTCTTTCTCTAAAATCTTCAACTGTTGACTCCACGGAAATCGTATCAGAAATGTCGACAATATGTTTCATCGACCTATTATCTTTGAAGGTCATTATTAAATATTCAAGATTTTTGATTATATTTTCTGAGCATTTGGCATGCTCTATTATAAACGGATATACGTTATTACGCAACTCAATCATCATGTTATTCGATTCTTTTAATGCTCTTTTAATTTCTCCTTGTAAAAATTCTGCTCTCAACTTTAACTCTGGATCTTCTTCACTTGAATCTCGAATTTCATCTCTGTGAATGTGATCCCAAAGATGGGTCAACTCAAGATTATAAACGTAAATCTTTTCTCTTTGATTGCAACGTATTCTTTGAATGGGTGCCAAAATTAAATAATTCAGTGTATGGATCAGCTCATTTTCAAATTGACCAATCAACTTTTCTATTTTTCCGCAAAGATTTAACACTTCTCGGAACGGATCGCCTTTGGGTAGTGTGGATGATATCTTTTTCATACACTGTCCGAGGATCTAAAACGTATGGTACTGTAATTTTTATGAATTTATTCTTTAGATTATTTAGTTCAAGAACGTGACAGCAAAAAATAAAGACACTATTCCAGCATTTTTAGGAACAAATATTAACACGTTGACTACTGAGGACTAATTCGCTAATTCACATATGCTAGCCTTGTACCCCAAGTCATTTGTTCTGTGGCATTATAAAGCGTATGTTTTTATTTTGTTCCAAAATGTTATTATGTCGTACCCAGTTCAGTTAAACCTAAATAACTTAACACGTACACAAGCCCGTGCCAGGTTTAATAATTTGTAGCGTATTTAAAAGTAAAGAATAATAATAATAATAATAAAGTAACACAGACTCATGATGTGCCTGGCATTCCTAGGTAAGTTACTTTCATAGTATTGTACCCCAACGGCAAGTTGGCAGGTAACGTCACAATGACATTAAGTTGTCAAAGTAAGTTCTCTTAAGTTCGTAAGTATCAAATGATATTATAAATAATAATAAAGTCGGGTCAAGTTTTCATATTTTCTATCGGTATTCACCCTGTCAAAGGATGTTTTGATTTGCAACATTTTCTTTTATAATAACCTTAGTCAGTCAGTCAATAACATATTTACTATTTATTGGAAGGCTACCCTTACCTCGATCTTAGCTGCATGTGTAGCACTTCATCACAACTATCTTATTCTTAATTGAAGGCTCATATCTTGAAAAGGTCTATTCCATTTTAATTAATACATTATAGCTCACGATTGGCTCTAGAATTGTTGGTCAAAATTAATATAAATAACATTTTGATTATTGAAAAGTTACGGATTACTCCTAATAGTACTGGCAACGGATATCCTCAAAACCATACTAAATGTACAGAATATTTTTGATGATCTACATTTCTCACTTACTGAAATGGAATATCCTATATGCCATGAAGCAAACCTGTCTGCTTTTTATGTATGCCACTTTCTAAAATGTTTAATGTCAGATATACCAATTGACATTCCTGATATAAATATGATGAAAGAAGCAATGAGACCAATTATTAGAAAGTATAACTGTGCCAAATTCCCTGAGAGCGATGTCAGGAGTTACCGAATACTAATAGAGGACTTGATATACCAATTGAACCTCGACACAATCACCTGTGAAGAATTATTAAACGAAATTGAAAGAATAAACGGAAGAATAAACCCGAAACGATATTTCAAGGACAATAAACCAAAATCAGATATAATACATCTGCAAAAGAAAAAAGCGGCAGAACTTCTATGTGTTAAGAGAATAAAATTCCAAATCAATCAAAAAATAGAAATTGGGAAGATATGGGAAAACAATGAAATAGATCATAAACCGCCAATGGCCAAGTTCCTAAAAACATTCGCAAGCAAAGACTGCCCTATGTCAAATACATCACCAATAAAACTTCCTTTCTATAGGGATGTAGACTCCGATACATATACTGATTGTGAAAATCTCTCTCACATCATGAAGAACTTGGATAGCTCCGCCCCGGGAATGGATCTCATAACAGGTGGAGATTGGAAAAAGATCTCTCCAAAACATGAGCTTATAACTGCGATATGTAACTGTGTACTTCGAAATAAGATAAGTCCACAGAGATGGAAGCTATACAGAACTGTCATGATCCTAAAACCTGGAAAATTATCCGAGAGCTTCAAAGCTAACTCTTGGAGACCTCTAGCAATCATGGACACAGCTTATAGAATATTTACGACCCTTATAAATAATCGCCTACTACATTGGATAAGGAGTGGCACCCTTATCAGCCAAAACCAAAAAGCGATCGGTGTCCCTGACGGATGTGCCGAACATAATGCAACTCTCCAGATAGCAATTGATCGTGCTAAACGATGTAAAACTGAACTACACATCTTTTGGCTGGATATTACCGACGCTTTTGGATCGCTGCCTCATGACCTAATATGGTACACACTGGCTGGCATGGGTCTGAGGAATGAGACACTTACATTAATTAAAGAACTATATAAGGATGTGAGAACTATATTTGACTGCCAAGGAACCTTGTCTGAACCTGTCCCAATTACTAAGGGAGTTAAACAGGGATGTCCATTATCAATGACACTCTTCTGCCTGTCAATTGATTACATCCTAAAATCTATCTTGGATAACCACCCCTTTCTCTTACACAATTTAAACATCAGTATTTTGGCATATGCTGATGATTTGGTTCTTCTTTCGGACTCTTATCAAGGAATCAGGAAAACCTTGGAAAACACTGTGAAATTGGCGGGCTTTGCAAACCTAAAGTTCAAACCGTCAAAATCGGGATATTTATCAATTAATAGTGCTAGCTCAGTTAACAAAAAACTACACCTATATGATGAAGAAATACCAACTATATCTGAAAATAACAAGTACAGATATCTTGGAGTCGACTTCTCTTACAAACGTAATCAAGATATTGATAGTCGACTTAACTCTGCACTGGCACTAACCAAATCCTTATTTACGTCATATCTGCATCCATCACAAAAGCTGAATGCATACAAAACATTTATTCATTCCAAGCTTATATTCTCCTTACGCAACTGCATCATCGGTCATAGAATCCTTGACTGTGATAGGAATCGAATTACACAAGGACGCGAAAAGCAGCTGGGTTTCGATCAAAAAATTAAGGGATTGCTAAAAACAATGATTGGAGATAAATTCCAGGCCCTTAATAACTATTTCCTATATACTCACTGCAAAATGGGAGGTCTTGGTATTACCGCTACTATCGATGAATATCTTATTCAGAGCATTACAGGAATAACAAGACTGTTCCACTCCTCCAATCTCGGTTTTAGAGATATGTTGATAACTGAACTTGCCCATTCTAGAGGCAGTAAAAACTTTGAAGCTGGTCTGAAATGGATGAATTGTGAGATCAGCAAGGAATTTCACAACACCTCTTTCTTTGTGAAATTCCAAAAATCAGCACTGGCTCTCAAGAGAAAGTTCAGTATATGCATCTCCTTAAAATTCGTTGAAGATAAATTCTCTCTTGAAATGGTCTACAAAAAGCGTACCTCTTATATAGATCATCGTAACCTTAACACTCTTTCTAAAGAGCTCCATGACTTTGTAGGTCTCCATTATGCCGAGCAGTGGTGCAAGATGAAAGTACAAGGACGCATTGCAGCCTCTATTGGAGATAGTATCACTGCTAAATACCTAATAGCCAGTGATACTCTTAATGATGCACAGTACTGCTTCTTGGTGCGTGCAAGAAATAACATCTTAAATCTTAATTACAGTGCATACCGTCTAAAATATAATCTTAACACAAAATGTAGGCTTTGTCATCTTGATGAGGAGACCCAGACACACGTTTTCAATCACTGTCGTGCAAAACCAAACGCTCGAAGGGTTAAGCATGAAAATGTACTAGTTAGCATAGTTGCCTTCCTTGAAAAAATTGGCTTTGAGATAGATGTGGAAAAATCCCCCAAATATGTCTCAATTCCAACAAAGCTTAAACCTGACATGGTAATTAGGTCCAAACGGAATAAAGATATACATGTTCTGGACCTAAAAGTACCCTATGACTCGGTTGAAGGCTTTGAAAAAGCAAGAGAGAACAACTATGTGAAGTACAAGGATCTATCCTTACAGATCGGAAAGGCTTTTAATCAAACGGCCACAATATCTGCTATAGTGATTGGATGTCTGGGCACATGGGATAAGAAGAATAATGCCCCTCTCTCTAAAATCGGACTGAGAAAGACTGAGATCATATCTCTGGCCAAGATAACATGCCCAAATGCGGTGATTGCATGCTATCACATATACCGGGAGCATGTATCATATACAAAGGAAGCTATTTCTCCACCTTTTAGTCTTGTGTAAAGTATGTTTACGAGGCAATGCGGATATCTCATCTGCGTTGCAGTTTTGTGAAAGTAGAATAAAAAACTAAATAGTATGAAGTGCTGAGCCTCGCTCGCACAGTCGGCCGAAAGGCAGCAAATGAATAAAGAACAATTAAAAAAAAAAAAAAAAAAAAAAATTAATGATACTATTGGAATAGTATCATGAACAACCATTAAATATTTTGAATAGTGATACTATTTGGAGGTTTTGCATTTAAAAAATTTAATAATTTTAAATTTAATATATTTGTTCATCAACGGCATTCAAATTCATCATCTTGATCAATAATTTCCATTTGACAAACATCTATTCCGTTTAACGCAACCGCTTTCCACAATTCGCAAAACTAGTGGTAAAAATAAACTTTTCTGATGAAAAATATTTTAATGATACTATTAAGAGTTATCTGTTACACCTAGCGAAGTTGAGATAAATCACCTATAATATAAAAAAAATCAATAAATTTATAGCATATAAACACACCAACTCACCTTGAGGTTGCTTGTAAAATAGTCAATGAGACAAACCCTACACTATAGAAACAGAAAAAGTGATAGAGAAATAAAATAATGCACATTAACTCCACCCATAATAAAACATGCATGCAAACTTTTAACATGTAACCATCCGAAGTTGAAAAAAACCCTATAATAAATAATTTTATAGACAGTTTTGAGATAATTTTAGAAAGAAAAATGGCGGAAAAAATTTTTAATTTAAATTTTGAGGTTTTTGCTAGGAAATTTTGAGTAAATAAGGATGTATCTCCATAAGATTTACCATTAAAACTAAAATTAATTTAATATTTCAGATATTTCTGTCGAAAAAAAGCAAAAACTGAAATCCGAAAAAAAGCATAAATTTTTAAATTATGTTGGTAAGTTTTAAAAAATAATCATAAACCAAATTATTTTGTGTACATAATCGATGATTTTTTACAAAATATGTATAAAAAATATAATTATTTATTGCAAATAATAATTTTTATAACTTCAAAAATAATTTAACGCACATTTTTTGAATAATATCCGAAAAAAATACATATTTTTGGAGATTAGTTATTGTTACTTAATTTCCTAAATATTATTTATAATAATATATATGAAATAGTTGATCAAAGTTATATTTAAGAGCTTGAATTATGATCATATTTCCTTATGAAATCATAATTCAACTCTTAAAATTTAACCTTAAGTTATATAACTATATAAAAAATAACTTACTTAGCAGCCATTTAAAAATGGCTGAAATGCATTTATTTTTTCACAAAATAAATTCCGCCAAGTTGATTTATGTATCAACTTGAATTATAGCGGAATTTATCTCAATGGGGCTTGGTGTATATGTGTATATATGTGTGTGTGTTTATTGCAAAATTAGTTATTACTTATCATAGACAAGACATTTCTATATGATTAACGGTTACTTGCTTTTAAACTATTATTATTATTAATACTATTCCAGTTTCTAGTCCAATTTTTTAAGTGGTTTTAATCAATGATTAGCTGTTGCCTGTTCACGCGAGTTAAATTGTATGTAAATTATACTCGTAAAAACATTTTCTTTGAACAGTCCACAAATTATTGTACAAACCCTGTAAAAGATTTTAAAATCATTTAGTAATTTTTTCTTTTCACCTTATATAAATTCTTTTTCAACTCTCTCGGCTTTGACATAATAGTGTCAAGAAATATTATTTCAAACAAGGAAATTCGAAAGTAATATTTTTAGTAAAATTTTTGTGAACTTTTAAAAACGAAAAAAAACTATAAAAACAAATTGCATTTACCAGCAAGAGAATTTCTAAAAAAAATAATTCAAAAAATGAAATCATTTTAGAAATCTGAAATGCATTTGATTGATGCCACCAACATTAATATTGAAATATAGAGAGAAAAAAAATATTTCTCAAATTTGTCGAAAATCTTTATTTTCCTCCTGGCTAAAGTTTGGTGAAGAAATTCCCACTTCTGAAACAGTTTTTGAAAATCGAATTATTTTGTCACTTTATTATTCTGTTTTCAGATTTCAGAGGTAAAACTGAAGTTGGTTTTTTTTAATTAAATAAAATATTGCTCCACTTCCCAAAAAACCCCCCTATCAAAATATAAACAAAAAAAGAAATTAACCTGAAAATTGCTGATTCTTGTTTTATTGGTGATGTTGATAAAGGTGGTTGCGTTTCCGTCACCGCTGTGGTATATAATGGATTCGAGTAGCCGTCCGATTTTATTCAGATGGAACAGTCCAATTTGGTGCTGTTGCATTTGTTTGAATACTGCCGAATCGTCATTTTCATCAATTGGGGGCCGGTTAATATTTCCCATCGAAAAATGGGAAATCTTTATTAAAAATTGATTCACTAATTTAATTTCAAATTATTTACATTTTTTTGCTCCATATTTAATTTCATTCTCAAAGTCTAATTGAAAAATAATATCAACGATAAACTATTTTCTATTTTTCAGTAGTCAACTTTTTTCTCTGAATGTTTTTGGGGAAATTACTTAAAATTTGGAGAAAAAATATGAGTTTCATTTACACGTATTTTAGGGATTTGGACTTATTATAAAACTTTACTAATGGTGTATTCGTATATCTCTCTGTGTTCAAGAAGGCAAATATACGCAAGGCTAACAAAAACGTAAATAAAAAATAGGATTTTTCAAAGGTTCTTGTGATAAGTTTAACAAATAAAATATGTTAGAACCCTTCAACCCTGCACATACGTTCCCCACATAAAACCAATTTTTGCAAAGCATTCGGATTATTTATGCATGGTTGGAATTATTTTTAAATCATTTATTTGCAGTTATTTGCTATATGCAGACAATTTATAGGTCACACTCACATGACATTTTTGTGGTTTAAAATAATTGACATTATACAAACACATGAATAACTCAACATATGTATTTTTGTTTGTTATTTTGATGGATTTAACGCTCTCCTTGTTTTTGTCAAATATTTTAGACATTGAACAAAACATTGATTGAAATTGAAAAATTATCGGTAAATTTTCGATTTGTATGCATCTGCCAGCGGAGAAGGCTCAGGTGAAAAAAAATATTTTTCTAGTGTTCAGGAGCATCATATTAGTCTATGTACTAATTTTCAGATTTTTAGTTTGTCATAAATTATTTTTGACAAGGAGAGGGTTATGTTGATTGGGATTTATTAATCCCGGAAATCTGATTTTATATCATTAATAAGTATGTGTAAATGCATCTGGCAATGTATACATTTCTTCGCCTATAGTAGATTGGATTTGGAAAGTGTTTAATCATTTTTTGTTCACAGTAAGATCTTAATATTTTTTACGACATTCAAGATAAAAATAATTTGATTCTTTTCAGCACTTCAAACTAAGAGATTTTCTTATAAATCTTGGGTTATTATTTACGAACCGGTTATTCTCTAACTCGTCGAGTTCCTTTTATTTTATATACCAAATAATCAAAACTTAACACAGTATACGTTTATTGATTTCTAACTCAAATTCACAAATTGTCGCAAGATTTAGATATCGATTCAACAACGTGAAGATAAATGTTCCAATGGAAGATCGCTTTGTCTGGCATGTTAATTTGACTTAAATCTACTAAAAGCCATTTATTTTGGCTCCTGACCTTTGGTGATTTTTCAAATTGTTGAGGATAACTATTTAACAAAATAAATTAATCACTGACATAAATGAAATAATCTGGGAGAAAGGTATAAATAAGAGAATATGTCGTTCCAGAACTCTGATAAGAAAAATATTTTGTAACGTAATTTTGAGAACCGGTTTATCGTATCCTAGTCACTATCATCACAGTTTGAATGGATAAATAGAGCGACAACGATTGGGTTGATATGTGAGCAGAACCTAAATGTACAATAAACGTTACAATACAGAAGATTTAGAGTAATGGAAAAAGTTCACTGGAAGTCACTTTTCATTTTAAGATAACTAGAGTATGAGTAGACATTATAACAAGGGATTTCAATCGACAAAGATTAGTAAAAAAAGATCAGGATACACAAACAAGTGCGATGTATAAAGAGAATTTAAAGTTGATCATAAAATACTAATAAAAGAGGACAACAGAACGAAGTTCTGGTCGCAAGACGTTATGTCGACAAGAAATTCAAATCAAAAATTTAGCACTTCCAAAATGCGATAGAAGGAACATGATGACAATAAATAAAAAAACCCGCAATTTTCTTGGGTACACTGTGTAATTTAACAAAGGAAAAATATTCAAGTGTCAATAATAATTATCAACTAGCACACGTTGGGAAAGAAGCATTGCGAAGAAAAATAATCAACTTCCACAAATATTTACATGCAATTTGGAAGCAATTGAAACTGCTTGCAATGTATTATGAAACATGTAAAATAATATAAGTAGTTTGTAATAAAATATTTATTCCATAAATAAAAGAGTTGTCTAAAGCAAAATCGAAGTTAAAATATTGTATATAAAACTCACGGACAATTATTTTTGAACGGAGTTAGTATTAATTATTTTCTACATTTTTATTTTAGGGATCTCAAAATATTATTTTACTCGAGTCTCGCATTTTTCTCTACATAAAAATAATAATGACATAAATAGCATTAGAAATTATATTCGTATTGAATTTAAGGAAAACAAATTTAAGAATTTAAGCTTTTCTTGTAAATCCAATTCCTATAATCAACAGGCGTTTGGTTAAGCTTTAAAAATGATTTAAAGTCGGTACTTTTCTCAAATAATTCTTTGTTTGAATGCAAGAATTCGCTCAAGTTTTCGAAATATTTCATACACTTTTTCAACGATTCCGTTTGTATGTCTACGAGAGCGATTAATCGCAGGCATAATTCCATCATCATCGCATGGCAGTCAGCTATTCGGTTTTCAATAATCTTTCTGTTGAAATTTAACTTCGTTTCAAAATCCTGTTGTTCTTTCTCTAGTTTCAATTTGTCGTTTGGTTCTTTACCTTCCTGGGATTTCATTCTTTCAAGTGTATTGGTAATTTCTCCGATTTTCAGAGAAATTGGAAGTATTTCTTCTCGGTTAAACATTCGAATCTTTTGAATAGGAACCAAAAATAAGGAATTCAAATGATAAAGGCAATTATTTTCTATTTGACCCATCATTTTTTCCGTTCGTCCAACTAAGATGAGTATAGACTTATAGGAATAATCATCCTCCATCATTAGTCCCGCTTTTTTAAGACAATCTCCAAATATCTGAAAATATTTTATTTTTCTAAATTTTATTTAAACTTGTTTTAGGTTTATATTCTTAAACAAATACAGTTTTTTATTCGCCTTTAATCCGTTTTGGTTTTCTTTTAATATTAAAATAAAATAAAATCGTAAAACTTTAACAGATAAATTAATTAAATATTTTGGAAAAAATATTTAATAATATTTGAAAAAATATTTTAAAAAATAACAAAAACATTATTTGAGAAGTTCCGAATTTACGTAATATATATTATGGTTATATAACAACAGAAAAATAGTTAAATAAAATATTCTTGATTAGCAAACTTGCACTTCCAAATTGAATTTGCTATAAGTTAAAATGACAAGACGTTCCGGATTTGAGTTGTTTGACCCTCACTGAAAAATGCCCTGCATTAGACATGTAACGATTTTAACATTTTCAAAAATTGTCTGTTTCCTCTACTTCAAATTAGATAGCGCTTTCCTATTAAGCAGCAACAAATGTGGTATCAAATCATTTGTAGTAATTAATTTACTAGAAATAAATTTTATTTTTAATTTTTATAGCAATTAGTGCATTATATTAACGTACTAATAAATAATTGTCCGATAATTTGTAGTTTTTTTAAAAACTATGATATGAATAAGATTTCTTTAAAGATTTCAGTGAATAAAAAAAGGAAAATTTACCTTTAATTATAATTTTTTTTGTTATTTTTGTAAATTTAATTGTTAAAATAAAAAATATATTAAGTTTAGATTTTCAATGTCTTTCTTTGTCCCTCTAACTTATTGCAAGTTTTATTTTTGCGGCGGAAAATTTGCATTTTGTTTACACATAGAAAACTGCTAGAATCAGATCTGTCCACACTATTGATAATAGTTAAACAAAGTAAAAATACATTTAATTCTCCATAAAGGAAAGATGAATTATAGAAGGGGAATAATAACTTATTTTATTGAAACAAATATAAAACACTGAGATAAAAATTTTAAAATATTATTCAGAATCTGTACAACTTTTGCTACTGTTCATATTTTAACCCTTATCGTAGTCAATTGAATTGCATTGTAATTATTTAAAAAACTTAAATTAGATAAAGTAAAAAATATAATTACATAACAGTCTAGCATAAAATTTTAAAAAATTAAAAGAACAATAAAAACAATGTAAAAACCGAATTTTTTATTCACTCTATTTATTATTTCTCAGATTTTCTTCTAACACGTTTATATCTCATTCGATATTCACCAATTTCCATTTTTTCATCATCAGTAAGCGTAAAAAAATTAATTTGGTTACGTTTCATCTACTAAATTAGAATCAGTATTAAATCCTTGATATCCAAAAATAAGCAAAAACGGGTGATTGATTAATAGCTCTGTGATGTTTTGAATTAAATTCATATACCGTTCGTTTCAAAACATTGACCCAATTTCGAGAATTTGTAATACTCATAACAGATAAATGTTACTTTATCTAATTTAAGTTTTTTAAATAATTAAAATGCAATTCAATTAACTGACAATTCAATTGACTACGACATTCATATTTTAATCCTTTGCCTGTCCACATATATTTAACATGTCGTAAACTCCAATAAATGTGTATTGCAGTGTGGGTCTAAACTGAACAGCAGCAAAAAACTTCAAAATTTGTTTAAAATATATTTTGTATAGTTTCACAATAATTAAAAAAACAGTAAATAGTGAATTAATTACAGAATTTGTAGGTTTGGAACGGTTTTACTAGAATTTTAGTCCTGTAGTCTGTCAAGGCTATTCTTGGCAACTCCGCAATATGGTAGTAATAACATTGTAAAATTACTCAATTCATTAGAATATTATTTTTTTAAATTCTTACACCACATTACAACACTGTCTATGCGTTCAAACAACTGCAGAAAGAATTTATTCAGCAGAATATTTTTTGATGAATACCAGAATGAAATTTTCAACTACTGAACTAAACCGAAACTGGTCACTTACACAACTTTAACCATAATCGTCCAAAAAACAACTCATAACAATTTTGACAGATACAGTGATGGGGAAAACAATTGAATGTTGATGGCACGGAGCCGCAATTCAGTCAAGCGTGACGCATTATGTGCGATTCACGAAACAGGAAAATGATAACAATAATTTTTTATCAATTTTAAAATATTCATAACAATAGAATAAACCTAACTCACTTGATACAAGGACGTCCTGCCTGATTCATCATCAATGATATTTATCCCATTTATTACGTTTGGTGAGGTATAAATAAGTTTCTCTAGGACTTCGCCTAAATATTCAATGAAATGCATTTTGAATTTGTGCATTTTTAACATTTCACACAAACTATAAATGTTAGGCTCGGCAACTTCACATTTCCCATAATAAATTTCAGAATTCCCCATTTAATGTTTTATTGAACTCAATAAATAAATATTGACATTAAACATTTAAAGTAAATAATATAATATAAAAAAATAATTCTAACTGATATCATCTCAAAGTCTATTTGTTCGAAGTTGCAAAAAAATTATTTAGATTTTTTTGGGTTCTTGTTGACGGGTAATTTAATTTGTTAATAGTTGAAGAGGAGAGAGTTCAATAAAAAAACAAGACATCTTTGACTTTTATAACGGTCAAAGAGAGTAAGCAATGAAAGCTATTAAACCTAAACCTAAAATTAGATGAACGGCAATCAGAGAATATTTTATTTAATGGCTAAATCAGTTAGCTGCCTTAGTATCAAGCGACAGTTTTTGTTTTGCTGACCACAATAAACTTGTGTTGAGTTTCTTATTCTGATCGATAACCCAAGTAGTTGAATCATAATCTCTGTTCTACCGAATGTTAATATTAATTCAACACTTATCGAAATGGGAATTTCAAATAATAAATCAGTGTGTTACGAGTAACATCCTAAACTCTGTAAAACCATGACATTATTACGTCATGGAGTCTTCTCAACTCGCTAACATGCAAATGTTAAAACAAATAATTTATTTATTTGTATGTTTTTATTAAAACACTAGGGGCAGAAAGTATTATAAGATCAAAATTATCAAAAACTGAAGAACCATTGTTGTCGACTTTGGCGCCTAAAATTGATTTAGAAAAAATAATTACCACCCTATGATCCTAAAATCCTATGGTAAAAGGAAAAATGGATTAAATCTAAAAATAAATAAATTAAAAAACAACTAAAATATAATCACTAAAAAACAAATCAAAATAACTTCCGTTAAAAATCTAGTTTCCAAAATTGGATTGAAGATTAACGAAAGAAGCTGAAAAAATGAAAATGATTTTCATTGGCAGAACTGTCTCACTGTTGAATATTATAACCGCTTTGCATTGTTGATTTCATTTACAATTTTTGGAGCTCAGTGCAATATATTTTGTGTTGTAAATTTTAGAATAATTAAATTAATTTTTTTGAACACGAGTTGAGTAAGAAAGAAATTTTATAACGAGTTAAGAATTATCAATTCAAACAAAAGCCCAAAATAAATTTTTAAAAAAAATAAATAAAATTCTTTTTGAAATGCGACTTTTCACTGGAGACTTTTTATCAAACTATGTAAATTGATTTATAAATAAAATAAATTAAAAGTTTTTCAAAAATCAGTTTAAAAAAATTTTTACACAAAACATAAATGTCAGGAAAAATCCTCAAGTAAAAACAGCAAAAATAGATATGTAAATAATTATTGGTCTGATAAATCATGTGCGAATTCCAGGGAGAAAGAAATGAAAATTGACTGACCAAGTGAATCAAAGACTGGACGAAAAGTAATATCATAATTTTATTTTACTATCGGAAACTTCAATTAATTTATATATTTAATAGACAATTTTATACATCCATTCGCACAGGTTTGTAAGTTTTGTTTTTTTATATTGAAAATCAGATTAATTTGTGCTATTTCTAGGAATCTGCGAGGATAAATTGTAGCATATTGCATAACAGAATGTCTGCAAATTGTTGATACCTGTTGGAATTATAAATATTGCACTTGATGGTTTATTTAAAATAAATTTTTGTATAAACAAATTAAAAAAAAACAATAAATACTACAATTTTATGTCATTAAAAAATGCTAATGAATTCGGTGAAAAATATAAAATTTAAAGTCAACAAAAAATTAAAATAAATATAAACAAAATTGGTAAAATTAGATTTCTATATAATATATATTAAAGCTATTTTTTCTCAATACATCAAATTTTGATTGGGTAAAATTATTCATTTCAAACAAAAATGAAAATCTTTGAATATTCAAATCGGAAAGATTTTTTTCATTAGTTGAGAATATTAATAACAAATAATAATAATAATAATAATAATAATAATAATAATAATAATAATAATAATAATAATAATAATAATAACAACAACAAAAATAATAAAAATATTGAAAGAATTTGTTCTATATTTCACCTCTGATTGCTTTTCATTTTGCAATGACTTGAAAAGGATTTTTATAGTTTGTCTATGAATCAGATGTTTTATTGATATTCACAAATATTCACAAACAAATATATATATATATATATATATATATATATACATAGTGCTGAAACCGTTTATAAATTTTTGTGTTAGCTAAATGTTATTTTATTTATTTCCTGGGAAAAGAGTCAATCAATTTCATTTGGACAATAATCAAATTATGTTTTTAAAAAATGATAAATAATTTATTGCCTGAGATATAAGTCACGGTGAAATTATAAGAAAATGGTTCCTAAATGATTCCTTGTGATATCCGAGGGAAGGATTCTCCCCACATAAACATCGGCCATGACATCAACTGGACTTTTGGTACGAGAAATAATTTCCCAAAATATACTTCAATTAATTAATTTTCATGATTATGGTGAAATAAAAAGTCAAATATAAATCATGATTAAAGTCATAAATGCCGACTGTGATTCGTCTTTTAGGTTGTTTTCCCAATAAACAAAATAAAAATAATAGCATTACGATTGAGAAAGTATTACTAATATTTGATTTATAAATGTAACAAATTTTTTATGCAGATTTGTTTTAATCAATTTAAATATAGTGTTTTAAATTATTTCACCCTTTTGTGATTGTTTTAAAGGATAAATTACTTGAAATCAAGATTAAAAGTCGGTGAAAGCTCAAAGAACTTAAAGAGGAGGTTTAAAAAATTTCTGTAAATATATATTTAGGAAATGATTAATTATGTTTGAATGTCACAAAATTGTAAAAATTTAAATGAAAAAATATGAATTGTAAGAAATTAATTAGAAAGTTAATTAAATATTCAAAAATAGAAGTCAATAGTTTTCGGTTAGGAAGGTAACCAGTGGCAAATGAAAAGTGAAAGACGTATAACATAATTTTTAAGTAATGAGAGGTTCCTACTATGGACTCGAACAAAAAACAAATATTTTTACTAAATTTTTTATCTTATTTATTATTTCTAATAAAACACAAATCATTGGGAAAACCTCAAAGTTTACAAATTTAGCGCTCGTTTATCAATAAGGAGAAGCTACCCAATATTCACTTGGTAATCTCGAAAGGTGGGTATTAGCGATTTCTCTCTCTCTCTCTCTCTCTATATATATATATATATATATATATATATATATATATATATATATATATATACGTTAATTAAAAAATTAATTATGACTTAGTTATAAAAACAAACCAAAGATTTAACATCACAATCTTTGAACTTATGTCTTTCATCACAAATATATTTAGTATTTTTTCAGATGTTTTTACTATCCGAAAAAATGTCTTATAAACTCACTTGTCAGACAACCTAAACTGAGTAAACACATAGAACTTCCCACACTTGACAGAATGAACATATCAAAATCAAAACCAGCAATAATCTCCATTCATCTACACAATTTCTTTACAACGAATTTTTGCAATCATATTTTTTATTATTTTCGTTTGTTATATTGATTTAGTCTAAATAGAACTGAAGATTGAATTATGAAGAAAAAAATAAAAAACTTTACTGAAAATAAGTTAAAATGACATATTTAAGCATACATTATTTTACAAATATTTTATTGAATTATTTTTGTTTAAATGAAATTGAACAAATTTGTATCTATTTCGTGATGAGGTCTGAAAAAAAAGTGCAAACACAACAAAAAAAACATCAACCAAGCAAATATCGAAAGGGCCCCAAAATATTTAAACTTTCAAGTCATGATAATAATAATAATAATAATAATAATAATAATAATAATAATAATAATAATAATAATAATAATAATAATAATAATAATTAAAGAGAACACTAATCCAAAATATATATTCAGCTACAATATATTTAGACTGATTAACTTCGTCTTGAACTTTAAACTATTTAGAACAAATCATTACTATTTAAACAAATTTTTGCTTTTAAATTCTTAAAACATTTTATCAAAAATTAAAAAGTTTGCTTTCTATTAAAATCACAAATTTTGCAAAATGTAAAAAACTTTAATTTTCCAAATCTTACAAAACAGAGACTTTGACAAAATTTAAATAAAATTGTCAACGAAATTGGTTTTTGGGATTGTATTTTGCATTGTCATCGTGTTTATTGGTAGATTTCAAGTCTTACTTAGATGGTATTCCGATACAATGGAATGACTACCAGTCATCTCCGTTTTCAAGTTCTTGATAACTGTCGACAGAAAGAATTGATTAAGGTCAGTGAATACAATTGTTGTCTGAATTTGTGTTTATTAGTAGATTTCAAGTTCTACTTAGATTTTGTTCGGATCTTGGTTTTCAATTTATATGTCATGGGTGTAATACTACATACATTGGAATGACTGCCCGTCATTTCCGCTCTAAAGGTTTCGATCAGAGTCAATTGATGGAATTTATTGATATTAGTAAGCGCAATTTTTTGACACAATTTTTCGACTGTTAATCACTCGAAATTTATTGTAGCTGAATATATATTTTGAATTGGTGTTCTCTTTAATTTAGTTCTTTTGCCAATTTTGTGTGATTATGTTTTAATAATAATAATAAAAAAATAATAATAATAATAATAATAATGATAATAATAATAATATAGTAATAATCATAACAATAACAATATATTTATTAAAAATATAACTTCCATATCATAAATATTTATGTAGAAAATGACAAAAAGTGAAAAATAAATACACAAAAATATTGAACCAATAGAATATTTGATAAATGATAAATTTATGAAATTGTTTGCACGGAAATTACGCATTGAGAATTTATTGAGAAAAATATATTCATATTTTCATCAGGGAATTGTTGAAAAATATTTTTTTTTCAAAATCCCTCATATGTTAAAATAATTTTTACATTTTCCATAAATACATGGAAAAAATGAGTGTTCCAAATAACAATGCCAATTTTTGTGAGATATCGAAACATGATTTGTGAAAAATCAAAGCTTTCAAAACCGGCGCATTTGGGAAATGGGAAATAAAATGTATCAAACTTTTGATCTATAAATTTGAAACGGGATTTCATATGGAATTGTAGAATTTTAGAATGATTGACTAATCAGGTTTTTTTATGAATTTTATCAAAGCTCAACTGTGATTGGTCTAAATCGTGTGTCAGAAAAGTGAATTATCAATTTTTATTAATTTCAATGTTTGTCAATTTGGTTCTGTGCTGAGTGATTTTTTTTCCCATTCATGAACAAATTGGTGAATTTCACACAGCCAGTTCAATATGAGCCCCGCTTTCAAATCTGGCCTATGACTCTCATTAGTCTGCTGTTGATAATTATCATCATTTGGACAATTGCCGGCAATGTTCTCGTCATGGTCACCATTGTTACTGAGCTCAATATTAAGGTAATTAAATCTGTTTGTTTTTTTTCCTCTTCATAACTATCTTTTATGGAATTTAAAATTTTTTAAAAAATCTCAGATTTTTAAAAAATCGATAAATTTTTTAAAATCAATATTTCTAACTTGTTCGATTTAAACTTTTTAACGAAAATTGATCAGCGTAACATTGAATGATTTTTTATTCCAATATTGTGCTTAGAAAACTTTAAAATTGGCATTCTAGATTTTTCATGAAAATGACAAATTTTGATCTCGAGAAAATTTTCCCTTGAAAAAATAAAGGAAAGTAGACAAATTAATGGCGCCATCATTAAATGAATTTTCTGATCTAATTATCATTTTCTTTTCCCTGGAAAAAATTTAATTGTTTTTATTTCTCCTAACATCATAGTTATAATAGCAATAAAATTTGTATTGTTTATAAATATATACAATCCCGTAGATTAGGTACTAAAATATAAATAAAAAAGCAATAGCATTTGATTTGTTCTGATTTTTATAAAAGATCTAACAAAAAAAATTTTTAATTTTGTTTTAATTTTACACAATATTTAAATAAACTTAAATCGTGTAATCCTTATTCTTTCAATTATTAATTTTTAAAAAATGTAATTTAGATAAATAACTATGTAAGCTAATTTCCGCCAATATTTATTTATAATTATGAAAATATATATTTATTTAAAAAATATATTTATTTAAACATATTTATTAAAAATTAAATACATTCGAATAAATATTAAAAAATTTTAAAATTAAAAATTATCTATAATTAATAAAAATATATATAAAAAACTTTGATATTCTTTTACTAAAATTTGGATTTTCGACATTTTGCCCTGGCTGGGGCTTGCCTAGTTAAACTTTAAATTTTTTTTGAGAAGAAGAAGCAGAAACGAAAGTGTTATTAAATTTAGTTCATGAGTGATCATAACCTATTTTATGCTGAAATATTGCATATTTTATAAATAAATGTTGTGGAAATTGGCTTCCATAGTTATTTATCTAAATTATTAAATTTATTAAATAATAAATTATATCAATATAAATGATTCCGCTATCAATAAAAAATTTTATATTAATTTTTTAATTTACACACAAATACAAATAAATATAAATAAATAATATTCAGAAAATTATCTCAAAAAATATTGACTAATAAGATTTACACGGATGTTTAAAATAAATCTTAGAAAAAAATTAATAGACTCTTATAAATATGGTGATCTGACAAATACTTCCTTGTTAAATATAAAGATAATGATGAATTTTATATCACTTATCGGGTGCAAAATAAACCTGCTCAGAATTATAATTGACATGAATTATAATGAATCAAATGCAAAAATATGCGACTTCAGATTAAAAAAATAATACAATAAGGCGTCACTGACGTTTTACGATTTATTTCGACAATAGTGTAGAAAAAACTATAGATTTAATATATAAATTCATAAAATTTTATTAATTTTAAATATATTTTTATTTAATTTTTAAAAACTTTAAAAATTTATATAATATTATATTATAATTTATGATTTTAATTTTAATGTAAATTTAAAAATATTTTAAAAAAACTTTTAAAGAAACCTAATAATTAAATTATTATTAATTGTCAACAAAGCTTCGCAAATTCTAAATTTGCAATAATTAATAAAATTTGATAATATCATTTTTTATTCGGAAATTAAAGTACATTTGTGTTTCGGATGTTTTTAAATAGTTTGAGTGGCAAATTGTGACTATGTGGATTGTTTGGTGTTGTTTTCAAATGTAATAAATTATTAAGTTAAATTATATTTTTAAATTTACAGATTGTTTGTTAAAATTAAAATTATGAAGTATAATAAAATATTTATATAAATCTTTCAACATAAAAATAATTGATTCTCTAAATTAAATTAAAATTATTTTTAAAATTAATAAAATTTGTATAATTTGATTTTTAAATCTATAATATCTACAGTTTTTTTTATTCTAACAGATAATGAAAAGAGAAGCTGTCAAATAAATCGTGAAATTTGTTTCAGTTTCATTGGCATGTTTATTTATTTAAAAATATGATTCATCAAACAATAAAATCAACCATGTTCGATAAAATCTTTCGTTCATCAAAAAAGTATAAAGTAAAACTCTTCAATGAACGAAAAAAGAAAACATAATAGAAATATGTTGGTTTAATAAGAATCGTCTTCTGTCATAGATGATAAGGGAGTCAAATTTTTAAACAAAAATACACTGTTTTAAACCAATAATCTTCTGATAATACAAAAAGATTTTTATTAAAAAACTGTGAAGTTAGCAAATATAAACAAAGTCTACAATTGCACCAATAATTCTAAATCTAACGCCTCAAAACAGATTGAAACCTCAATCGTCTTGCAGCGACTGTATAATGTTACACTTGCATTCAAGTAAATGACGTCATTTTCTATTTTAATTTAGACATAATTATTTCGATGTGCTCACATAATGTGTGTTTAGCCATATTTCTCACTCTTTACTATCTGTGCAATAGAGACTCATTAATATATGACTAAGGTGTCATAAATGACTTAGAACGGCTCTGAAATTATCTGCTAAACGTTATATTTTATTTGGATTAATATTTAGGTTTGAACCATCTTTTTATTGAATAAGCTTATGTTATTTATAATATATTTTTATATTATATATGTAAATTTTGTAAAAGGTACTAACTTATATTAACCCTTTCGTGGGGTATTTTCTTTTAGAGGTCATGAGAATACTCAAAAAAGATGAGGGGCCACTCGACGTGATAGAGTAAAGTGATTTAAAAATTATTACAGCTAAAATTATTAAATATGGAACAAAAAATTAGATTTTGAAGAAACATGTTTGTCTTTTGATAAAATTTACATTACCATAATGCGCTTAAACAGACATGTTTGTATACACTGGAGGTTGTTATAAACTTTATCCTTTATCAGAGGATACGATTGGACGTGGTGGGGATAAAATGGGGTTGGACTCGTATAGAAATTAAATTAATAAGTTTATGAAATTTAACACAAAACAATGAATATCTATAGGTAAATATTATTGAATTTGTTTTACCTAGTGAACGTCCATTGACAACTATTCGAATTTCGCTGCGTTAATCGTTCTTTGTTTTCGAGGAAGACAGCAAAGAAGGACATTGTTTATCAGTTGCACGAATCCCGTAAAAATGAAGCACCATACAAAGTAAATATATATAACTGGATTGGAGAGTGTTTCTCTCGCGGGAACAGTGTATTTGTTGAAGAAACAAGTGTAGAACCCATTGAAATTTGGAGGAAAAATTTGAAAAACTGAAGATTATTGTAAAAGAAGAGAAACGATTTACTGACTGATAAAAAATTTAATATATCGCTCACTTGGTGTAAATACAAAGTTTCATAACAGTATAATTTATATTTAAGTATGAGTCTAAGGACTTTTTATCTACACATCATCTACTAAAATAAGGTTTTCCCACCTTCTTTCGAACTCGCATTAATTATGCTGCCATGAGAATTGCTCTCAAGAATTTAATATATCCGGTTTTTCTTCTAATAAATTAATAAATTATTTAAATTTTCATTTCCCAATAATTTTATTCTTTGATATTCTCTTTTATCATCTGTATGCCTAACTGATTTTAATTAAAATATTTATTTAATTATTGATTTTCTACAAATGTACATTTGGGTGCCTTTCGAACTCATTTGTGTGTTTTTCCATAATTCTACTTCCATCCAATCAATTTTATTCCTGATCAGATTTTCAGCTTTTAACACTTTTAATTCCCCGAGTTTTTAATTAATATTAATTTTTAAATTAAATTTATTTTTTGACCATCATTGCATGTTGATTTTTTATTTTTGTTTCTTGGGGCATAGCTTCCTATTCCTCTTGAAAGGTAACCAATAGATTTACAGCTGATGTTGGCTTGCATTGCCGCTTTCTTAAGGCCTTATCCAATAGAAACTAAACATTTTCGATGGGATTCATGTCTGGTGATTGTGCACTCCATTTGAGACAGTAAATTCCGTGTTTCTCTAACTAGGCCTTCGTTGCTCGTGCAATGTGGCAAGGTGTACCATCTTGCATTTTAACTTTATTGTAGTTCTTGCAATGTGATGTTATTAATAATTTTAAACATTTTTCTATTTTATGAAATGTCCATTTATTATGACAATATCCAGTATATATCCGAAATAGGAATATTTAGTTCTTTTTTTTATTTTTTTTGAAAATAATGTAACTATTTAGACGCATAATGTCTATAAAATAAAATAAAAACATTTTTTGTGAATTATTACAAATATTTGAACAAGCATATTTTTCAATTTATTTTTCTCTCTTTTAGATAAAAATTTTTATTAAAAATATTTTTTTAATATTTAACCCCAAAAGTGTTCCGCAGCCATTGTTTGACAGTCACAAAACTCCAATTAAGTGTAAGTAAATTCAATAAGAAAATTCATTAATATTTTTTATTTATAGGAGATTTGGAAAAAATAATAAATTGACAATTATCAAAATCTTATATATTTTTTTGGAATTTCTACTCTAAACAACGAAATCTATTTATAAATAATATTTTCTAAAAATTTCAGACTTGTCAAAGCATAAACATCAATAAATAACAAGCAAGTTCAATGGACGGTGTTCTTGAAAATTGTTATAAATTTGGATGTAGGCAATTAATATCAGAAACTATTTATTTATATTAATATTAATATTATAATTCTTTACAACTCACTAAATGTGACGATAAAACAACTTATATAATTACATAATTGAAAAATCTAATAGTGATAATAATAATAATAATAATAATAATAATAATAATAATAATAATAATAATAATAATAATAATAATAGAAGATGAACATGTTTATTGCCATTTACCAAGCCATTTTAGAACGTCGCATACCAAGCCGGTCATTTTGACCGCCATATATATATGTATATATTATCAATAATTAGAATTTTGTAATTAATTTTCTAAATATTGGAGATTTTATGAAAGATTTTTGTTTTATAATAATAAATTTTGAATAATATAATCAAAATAATTATTTAAACTTTTTGATTGATTGATTGATTTGCCGGTCACTTTGACCGGCTTGGTACGGCATGGGTTAAAGTCAACTTTAAATTCAATTTCTAGCGTTTGAAATAATTTTTTATTTCTAATGATTAAGAAACAAATATATTTTCTTTGTAAATAATTCAATTGGGAGGTAATGATAGTCTCTAAAAAATTTCCCATATCTAAAGTGAAATAAAATTAAAACAAAACAAATTGGTAAACGGCTACTTAGTAAAATATTATAATTAATTTATATAAAGTAACTTCATGTTTTTAATTTGCTTTATTAAAGCTTACAGTTGTCATTCTCAGCAACCTTTTGCATTCTAATTTTACGTTTTTGTTCTGTAAAAAATGTTTTTATAATTTTATGCGTTTTTCCAAATACTTTGACATTGGTCCTTCGTTTGGATTATTTAAGACATGTTAGAATGGTGACTTTTGTAAATTACATTTTTTTTGTTTTAAATTGTTAAATTGCAAACAACGAAAAATAATTAGACAACGATGATTAATAATAATATTTTATAATTTTAATTTATCTATACTCTATTTTCATTTATACTCTATTTACACTCTACTAAATTTATTTATACTCTATCAGGCTTTATTTAAACAAATTCTAATAAAAAATTAATTTATGTGTAATAAATGTTTAAATTAACTTTGATATTTATAACTAAATAAAGTCATTTAAAATTATTTTTTCAATATTAAAGAAATTAAATTTACTTAATGAAAATTAAATAATTCTTTAATGGCTTATTGATGTCTGTCTGTGAAGTGAAAACTTTTTACAAAATCTTTTAATTGACTACCCTAAACATATATGTAAGAAAATAAAACAAATCTCCTGTAAAATTTTAAAAAAAAAGTCATTTCAAAAATTGACTTTTTCTTTCAAATTTTTTGACTAAAAAAAACAAAGAAAATTGAAATAATTTTCACTAAATTTAAACAAAAATATTTTTCAAAAAGTCATTCAACTTTTGTGAATTGTTTATTGTAAATTAAAAAATTTAATTTAATTAAACATATTAAAATTAATTAAAATTTGTTTGAAGTTATTTCAACACTTCCAAAATTTGGTTTCAGTCATTTGTAAATTGAAATAGTTGACTGAAACTGACAAATAGCGTAATAATTAATATGTCAATTTTTTAATTGCACATTTTTGGTGCTATTTGTAACTATTTATATATTCATTTTTTAATTTTTTCCCATCAATTTCATTTAGAATTCCTCCAATCATTTGATATTCAGTTTAGCAGTGACTGATTTGTTCGTCGCCGTTGCTGTGATGCCTTTAAGTGCTATTAAGGAAGTCTCCATCAAATGGTGGTTAGGTTAGATATTATTTTATATTATTTAGTTTAACAATTGTTATCCTAGTAAAATATTTATCCTTTTTTGTGCCTTTTTTTATTCTATTTGTCATTGATTGATTGCTAAAATCACAGTGGTTTTGAAGGTTTATTTAAAAAGGAGTTTTATTGGGTTTCTCTTAATATTTCGGTAGGGTCAGAATTCTTTCGGAGTCAGAGTTGTCTTTTATTCATTAACACAACCTTACAAACGATATATTTTTAAACAAAATGTTAAAAACCAATTTTGATAAACTTTTACCGAGTCAGTTGACCTCAGCGAATCAAATTTCCAAACTTTCTGAACTCCTAAATAAAATTTTATATTCTACTGTCGTAATTGGGACAGGCCTCTATCGCGACTGGCAGAGTTGGTGATTTTGTTTTCCAAAAAGAAATGATTAATTTTAACAAGATTTTAATTAATTCGTTTTTATTTTTGCAATTATATTTTTGAATTGTTTGTGGCAATTAAATTATATTTGTATTTATTACTTAAACTTTTTCCACTGAAAATAATGATTTTTAGAATTTTTAAATATATTTTATAATTTATACCTATTTTTACATCAAACAAATATGTATTGAATTTGATTTCTTTTACATTTCTTTACCAGATTTGTTTGTCTTATACGTGATTCATCATATTTAAAATAACTAAATTACGGACATTCAATAGGACGTGTGAGGACATTAAATTACACCCTGGAATTATAAATATGCTTTTTAAAGTAAGAATTATAAATAATTTTAAAAACAAAATCCAATTATAAAATGTCATGATCCATAAGGTAGATAAATTACTACATTAAAAAACCTGTACTAAATATTTCTAGATTTTTAAAGGAATATTACTACATAAACTTTAGACAAAGTTAAAATTTTGGATGTGTGGGGTCCTTTCAAGCGATACTTTGTACAAAAAGTTTTATCTACATGTCTTTTAAAATAACTTCTAACCTCAGCTCAATTACACATTATGAATAAAGACTGAAAATGTGAAATTTCCAATTTGAAATCACCAAAATACTAAATTTAAAATTAGCGGGATCTTTCATATATTTTATATTTACACCTAATTTTTATTCAATTTATTTTTCTTCAACTTTGACCTGTTATTGTTTTCTTTGAACATTTAATTTATTTTCATTACGATTATAGATCAAAAGGTTTTCTTGGTAACAAACCGATTTCAGTAACTGCTTTTTTTCAAGTATTATATTTAGTGAAAAAATTGATTTATATTCGTAATAATAAAAAATTATTTAATTTTAATTTTATTTATTATTACTTTAAATATTATATTTTCCACAGCTCTCAGCTCAAATTGGACACTTTTGGTTTTTTTTTGATTTTGTTATTTTTAAGTCCGACATGGAAAACGCCTCAGAAAAAGGTTAATACAAGAAAGAATATATAAATTCATGCTTTTCTATAGAAATCCAACTGGATTAATTATCCAATTTATTGTGGAATAAATCAAACGACCGGAACTTAATTATTCAGTGTTTAAACGCAACAATGAGTTTTATGTGAAAATCAAGAGAAATAATTAAATCAAAATAAACATTTATAAGATTAGTTTTAATCAATTTGCTTATCAGGATCGCTGTGACTGACGAAACAATGTATTATTTATAGTTTGTTTATTGTTTACATGTTGACTCCACTCAAATATCGACAGAATTAATATTTACTAACTCAACTTCATTTTTATAAACAAAAATTTCAAATACTTTTAATATTTATTATTAACCGCCGAAATGAAATAATATTTTACAATTTTGCATCAAACAAAAATGAAAATAAATATTCATGTTGGAAAATATTTTGGAGAAATCAATGGTTGATTCTGTAACTGACAACTTCAATTATACTCAAACATGTATCCAATGATATTCAAACATACATAATAATATTAATTATTCTCAAAAATGGAAATATAAGAAACTAAAGTTATTGCTTAATCACTTTGAAATCTAAATTTATAAATTTTTAAAAAAAGAAAATGAAAATTTTCTTATTTTAAGATGGTAAGAATTAAAATTTAGTTTATATGTATTGTTGGGGTTTTAACAAAATTCACAAAAACAAAAAGGAAAATCAATAAAAAACATTGATATTTAAAATAATAATTAAAACTTTTAAATATTTATCGGGGGAAACTGATATGGACTGATGCCAAATGACGAGATGAATACAATTATAATAAAATCAAATCGATTGGGGGTCACCAAAAGGAAATATTTAATAAAAAATGAAATTAATTGACTAATGTAAACCCCGAGCTAATGGAAAGTCCGAGCCAACAGAAAAGTCGAACCGTGTGAGAAACTGGGCCGTAAATTTCAAGTCTTATTTAGATGGTATTCAGATCTTGATTATGATTATTTATGTCATGTGTGTAATTCAACGTACATTGGAATGACTGTCAGCAATTTCCTCTCTCAAGTTTTCGATCACAGTCGACTCCTGGATTCGATTTATATTAGTAATATCAATTAAAGTTCAATACTACCAGACGAAGACAGAAATTCTGTCAAAATATATTGTAGCTTAATATATATTTTGAATTGGTATTTTCTTTTATTTAGTTTTCTTGTATTTAGTTCAGAGCCAATTTTGTGTGATTTTTTTAATATATTTTAGATATTAAATAATTTGAAAAAGTGCATTATAATATTAGTGATTTACTTATATAAGGTATGCCATTTGTGATTATTTATTTATTTAAGTTATTATTTAATCTAATTTAACTCATAGATACACTAGAGCCTCGAGTTGCGTTGTTCCAACTTGCGTCCTTTCGAGTTGCGCCACAAAAATTTTGATAACCTATTTTTGAGTTGCGTTGCTAATTTTTCGAAATGCTTCGAAAAAAAGTTTTAAAATAAAATTTTATCAAAAAATAGCATAACGTCAATATTCAAAAATTAAAATTTAAACAGAAACTAGAACGCCATAATTTATTTTTAAATGCATCTGCAAATAAAATAATTTTTTATTCAGTATTTATTAGTATAAAAGTTTAGTTCTTAGTTGTTTGTATAACTTATAACGTTTAAGTGTTTCTTAGTTTTTTAATAATAATTTTTTTAAATTTTAAAAAATCAATTACAATATCTATATACATTTCTCAAAGGTATCTGAATAAATTCTCTAAATTTATGTTGTTTCATTATTTTACATTATTTTAAAATTCTACTAATGTTTGCATTAGTTTTTGGTTTAATAAAACTTATTAAATAATAGTTAATCTATTCATACCTATTTTTTATTTAAATATGTAGCAATATAACTAATTTTTTTTTTAAAAACATGGATTTCAGATTTTATCGGAACCTATTATATAAAAACAGGTACAAATGTATACAAAATTAAAATTCGAATTGCGCTGTTTCGAGATCCGTCGCGATTTATTGTAACGCATTAACAACGCAACTCAAAGCTCTAGTGTACTACTAGTCTCTTTCTAAATTTGTTTTCTTTTGGCTTGTGTTAATCTTGTGTTAATAATTAGTTATCTTTATTTTCTAGCTGTCGAAAAATCCAAACACAATTTTTTTCTATAATGATATTTTTATTTATTTATGCCTTTAGATTTTACAAAATTTTTGTCTAGAATATAAATTAATTATTATTATTGCTACTGACAATTATCATTAGATCATAAAATTATATAAATTGGTTGTAATAAGCGTTACATTTATACATCATTACAACCAAAATTATATAAATTTATTATTATTATTATTATTATAATTAATATTAGATTTTAAATAATTTAATTTTGATTCATATATGAAATTTGTTAAATATTTTCAAATAAACCAATTAAGATTATTACGATATTTAGCTTTCCCTGTTTACAGATAATAGCCCAAAATAAATATAAATTGGGCTCATTGAGGATTACTTATCTAAAATTTGACGAAACCATCACAATTATATTGTTATTGAGTAGCTTTAATAGCATGGAATGTCGGAATAATTTTTGATATTTTTTTTTCTCAGAATTTTGAAAAATATTTTTTTTTATTATATATTGCCTCGGGATACGATAATATTGAATTTTTTGTTTTAATTTATTTTTAAAATTTGATTTTAATAATTAATTGTTTAAATTATTCAAATTTAAGCGTCGAAGTTTTATTATTTTAAAATAAATCTTTTATTATAATATTATAAAGTCATAAGTATAATGACTTAAAGATGAATGTCACTGGATTTTCCAACCTCACAAGCACCTTTAGGAGTTAACATTGCAAATAGACATTCAGTTTATATTTTGGACTGAACTATTTTAATGTTTTCTATAAAGTTTGAAGATATTTCAAACAGGTTAAATTTTGATGTTTAGAATTCTGTGACTCCGAGGGCAAAGTTCTCCGTTGTTGAATTGAACAACTTTCAGAAACATTACTCGCTATTTCAAAAAATGAAGTTTATACGCTTCTTATTAAGGTTGACGGAACAATAAAGTAATACAATAAAGCAAAACCAAATATTTTATCAATTTTAAAGTGAAAACTTTGTGCTTATGTATTAAAATTATAAGTAAAGCCCGGAGCTGGAAATTCGCGCTATGGCAACTCGACTACTATCTGTACAAAATGTCGATATGGCGTGTAATGCACGCCATCTGATCTTTGCTACAATTATCATAATAAATTATACTAAATGATTGATGCCCATAATTTTTATCTTTGATTCAATTAAGTTTATAAATTTTATATTAATTATTATTTATATTAAAGCTTAATTAAAGTAAAAAAAATGGAAGTTTTTTATGATAACTGGTGAAAGGTGGCAGTTCTATCAATAAGTTATATATTGTATAACGTCATACTCACTAATTTATGTTAAAATAACATATCAATTCGTTGTGAACTGCTTTGGACGAGTTCACTAATTACTAGTTCAATTGTTCAAATTATAGTTTCTTTAAATTTCTATAATAAATAACACATTTTTAAAAATTTAATTATTCGTTAGTAATAAATTTTAAAAATTTTAAATTTAAATTAAAGTCTTTATGACCAAAGACAAAAAGTTATTTTTATCGAAATTCCTTGAAATTTAATTTTGTTTAAATTTAGGACTCGAATTATGTGACATTTGGATTTTTACGGACGTACTGACGTGCACAGCGTCGATATTTCACCTTGTGGTGATAGCAATTGATAGATATTTATCAATTACCAAACTGACATACAATAGAAATCGGTCAACAGTTTCGACAACAGCTATGATTACATCTTCATGGATCGCTGCGGCTCTTGTCTCCATTCCATCTAGATTCTATTTACAAAGGAATAATACAGTCGAAAGAATAACAGTCAATTATAATGGAACATGTCTTATTAATGAAGGAAACTCGTACACAATTCTTGCAAATTTCTTATCTTTTTGTTTTCCGCTTATATTAATGGGCATCGTTTATTTTAAGATTTTTATTTTTATTAAAAAACAAACAAAAAATAGAAAAGCAATCAAAAATTCAGTAATCGGATCTGATGCTCTTTCAACAACTTTTGCGTCGGATATTTGCTATTCTAAATCCACAGCGTCTCCATTTCCACAGTCAGAAATCTGGTCTTCTATTTATGACGACTCAAAAATAATTATAGATGAAAATTCCTTTGAAAGCACAGTGACAGAGTCTTTGGAGAAAACGAAATGGGTCAATGAAGAATGTTCTAATTTTCAGTATGCCGACGAGGAAGACGAAAATCAGTCAAAGTCTAATAATAATCTGTCAGAAAATGTTACTAATAAATATTTATATTGTCTAGATAAATCATCCACTGAGAGCTTTCCAATGTCATCACTTTATTTGAACCCTCTTACTATGAAAACTTATTCAGATATATACACAACTTCCAATCTTGCTAAAACTGAAACAATGAGCACAATAGAAGGTGAAATTTTCCCATTAAAATACCAAAATAAGGACATTTTAAAATCTCCCAATTCCAACAAGTCTATAATCAAACCCTCGACTTCAAATTCCAGAAAGTTAAAATCTCCGACTTTGTCGTGGTCACCAAAGTTAACGTTCTTTCCATATCGGCAATCAAAACCGAGCATTAAAAATGGGTTTAATTTCGTAGAAGCAAACTACTCTTTATTGAGTTCGATAAGTAGTCCGTTGAAAAACCATAACCATTCAAACAATGAACACTTTCAAACTCAAATTTCCGACAGTCTCAACGATAACTCTTTCGCGTCTTTAGCAGTCCGGGTAAAACGAATTAATCAAAAACGTGAATATAAAGTTGTAAGGACGTTATTCATCATTACGGGTCTATTTATAATATGTTGGCTACCATTCGCAATCAACAACCTTTTACGTGCGTATGTTATTAGTGATCCGTCGGAAATAAATAGAATTATGGACAGTATATTTCTTTGGTTCGGGTACGTAAATTCCGGGTTAAATCCAATTATTTACACAATTTTCTCAACTGAATTTCAGGTAGCATTCAAAAAGATTTTGTTTGGAAGTAATACATCGGGATAACAGTCCAATTTATTTCGATATATTAATAAAATTTCGAATTAATTTCTTTATTAAAAGTTTCAAATGTCAAATTAATTAATTTAATTTTAATTGGAAATTAATGCAAATTTTAATTATAAACAAAGTTTTGATTCAGAAAACCAAATTCTATTTGATTAAACAAAATAATGCCGGCAAGAAATATTTAATTTGAAGAAAATATTTAAATTATTTTGCGAAACGACGGAAGATGGAATTGGTCAATTGTCAGCCAATAGTAATTCAACATCGGTTTTTGCCTTATTTAAAACCAGAAAACCTTTATGATATCGAGATTCAATGCGTGTTTCTTTCTTTGAAACGTTTGGAAACGTCATTTCTACTACTTTGATAATCGAACATTTTCCATTGTGCCCCAATTTTTTTATTAAGTGTTTACGGTTCATGTTTTGCTTATTAACATATCATTTCTATGATTAATATAATCATGTTAATTAAGAGCGAAACAAATCAAGTTCCTCCAATAACAAAGAATATGTGAAAATCTTTAAAAATGCTCTTGAAGAAAAATTGATGACTTGAACTTTGTCGAAGGATTATTTCGTATTTATTTCGAATTTCTTGCGTGGTTCTGACTGCAAGTCACTAATAGGTTTATGTGCATGCATCGGGCAATGTAAATACTTTTCTACTTATAGCAGATCGAGCTTTTAAATTATGCCTCTCTGGAGTGTAACAATTGGCAGATTGTGCAAATGAAACCAACTTGACATTATCTCACCTAGAGATCTATTTTTAATGTAGAAATCATTGAAAACTAACTGAGAAATATTGACAAGCAAGAACCGGTGACAAAGTGGAACTTCATGTGGCTATCATTATATAATTCAGGGCTTCTTAAACCATGGGTCGCGAACCCATTTGGGGTCGCGTAGCAAAATTCTGGGGTCACGAGAGATAAAAATACAATTTAACAGAAAATGTTTTTTAACTTGTAAAATTATTGTTATAAAGATAAAATAACAATTATTGTAGATAAATATATCATAAAATCTTCTAGCTCGGAAAGATTGTTTGTACCTGCATTTCTATTAAGAGTATTGTAATAACTTGAATAACATTTACAATGAATTAGAATTAGAATATGTTATAGAAATTTAAAAAAAAATATAAATTTATTTTTTTTATATTTGAATGGGGTCGTCAAGAAACTCGCAATCATAAATGGGGTCGTGAATTACAAAAGTTTAAGAAGCTCTGATATAATTCATTAAGCATGTAATTAATTTAGCAACATCCAATTGCGGAAAAAACTCACATATTCATTACAGCTAATTTATATGTTTTACTATAATTGTAGGTGAGTCGAGGCTTATAAGGCGATTTGAAGAATAAATCATTAAATAAATAGCAGTTGTTTTTTATAAACTGTTACTTTAAAAATTCTGAACCAAAGATTGAAGGGAGTTAACAAAGAAAAAAACGATAACTGTAAAACCTATCAGTAATCTAGAAAAAGAATTGTTTCTGATCTAGAATTCGTATTGTTAAGCATTTTACACGGGCTCCTACAATATTAGGGTTCAGGCCAAATAATAGATGTGAAGTGCAAAAGATTGAATTTCAAAGAAGTCTGGCTTATGGAGCAGGTAAACCATGCTTTTATGAACTCAGTTGATAAACTAGCATATTTATATGGGATTGATATAGCTATTTCTCAAATAAATAATTCAGACTTCTGGTGGGCTACTGGGTTTTGATATTTTGAAACTATATGGTTGTTACCCAGACTACCCCATACAAATATTCTTTCGCTTACCACTCGGCACCCGTTGCTAAGCAACGTTGGAACTGTGTTCGAGTGGGTAGATCGTCCGCAAAAAGTGAGCGTTATTGTTAATACTATAATTGACCGAACGATCTCTGGGTCCAACGAGCTGTCGATAGAAGACCTGTGCTCGCTTTTGATTCTTAGGTCCCATTATTCTCCTATCTCTTTCAAATGTTAACCTATACTCTCATATCATCTATCTTTATGTCCATTTGCTTAGTCCTTCTTATTATTGTCCATGCTGATGATTATTTTTTGGCCTGTACACCCTTTGTTATGTTAAATACACCCACATTATATCTTTCACCCTTATCCCTATTATAACTACAATGTTTCCCATTATTATTACCAGCATTATTATTGTTGCCATAATATGTATTACCTTTATTAATTGTTGCTACTGTTACCATTATTATTATTTTTATTACTATAACTACCATTATATTTATTGTTATTACCACTATGATTATTACTATTATTATTATTATTATTGGTGGGTTACAGGGTTTCAAATCTTGCTTATCTTCCTGGCGACCCTAGTAACGCCATACAAAATGATACTTACCCACTTGGCACCCGTTGCTAAGCAACGTTGGAAATGTGTTCAAGTGGTGGATTGTCCGCAAAAATTGAATACCATTGGCTAGTACTATAGTTGCTCGGACAAACCTCGGGTTCACGAGCTGTCGATAGAAGACCTATGCTCGCTTTGCTCGGTCCCTCATAAATAATTGCTCAAGTTTAGTGCTTAATTAACTATAGAAATTGAGACGTAATAGGGTTACTTATGACCGTACTGGTATGCAACTTTAAAAGAAAACGACTCAACTAAGGCTAAACTACTCTATTAAATCAAATCACATGATAAATATCTACGGTTTGGCATTCTGAAGTTGCGCTGCTCGACGTCGGGCACGCTCCTTACGTCCCGGTCGACGATTGTTGGTGGCGATGGGTTGCTCTGCTGTCTTGACTGCTGGTTGCGGCATTTGAGTTGGGGCGAAGATGAGCGGGTAGGTGACCGCTTCACCTTCTCGGCATACCGCTAGTGCGACTTCTAGCCCCCTGACCTGCGTTCGCAAACTCCGATTGAGCTGGCGTTCTTCGGCCCAGCCTTTTTGAGCTGCGGTAAGTCGTTGGTATAGGACTTTGGTTCGTCTAGGATCTAAGCACGTCGCTTTGATCTGCTGCATCTCACGGGTTAGTTGCAGGATTTGACTAAGTAATTCAGCATTCGCCTGCCTCGCGCGATCTAACTCCGTCTGCAAGATCCGTAGAGAAGCCATTACTGAAATTAAAGGGAGGTTTTACTCGTCGATTTATGGTCGGCTTAAATGTTTTAAAAATCTTTCAAACAACTCAACATTCATTTTCAGCTATATACGAAAAGAAAATTCACACGGTTCTAATTTTTATTGCTATTTAATCACTATGATGTCTCGTTCGTCAGTTTATTCATCCGGGCAGAATCTTTCTAGGCTTCTTTTGAGAGCCTCTACTGTGTATGGACGCCTAGTGTCCCGAACCGGACGAGGTGGATGGGCGACGGCGATCCGCCCAGCAAGGATGTCATCCAGCACATTTGCAAGGTACATCCTTGCCTTGACTACTTGTAAGTCCACCTGCTCCTGCACCCGCTCCCAATGGGTGAGGAGGTCCTGCGCATTTGCAAAGATTTCAGCGGCTGGGTATTCTTGTCTCACTGGTTCGAGAGGGTCGCTACTCGGATTCCGTGCTTTTCGAGGGATAGAATAAGGCCACTGTGACCGGGTCTTTCTATTGCGCCGGTGGTTCGTAATCTCATTTCCGAGCGTTTTTTCTGAGTAGTAATCTGATTGTTGGACATACTCTGTAACGATTGAAATTTAAATCATGAAAAATGATAGTGTGGGGAATAGGGTCTTTACTATATTAGTTAAAGCGAGTTTAGGTGGGTCAAGATTTGGTGCATTTAGCGACTAACATTGAGGTTTTCCTAGACTTGATTTATCTGCAATGAATAAACCAGCATACAAAACATTTTAGTGTGAAGAAGGGTCAACTATTTTGTGAGATTCCTAAGATTGTCATTTTGGCAATAGGTATTTGGAAGGCATTAGTTTTAAAGCTTGGCGCTTGGATGCTAATTTCAATTATAATTTGTTTCTGATTAAAGTTTTTAAGAAATCCGATGGGTTTATAATTTATGGATTTATTTCGAGTTTAAAAAAAAAACAAATTGATAGCAACGGCTTAGGCTTAAAATTAGATTTCAAAATTGGTCACTTCTATGTTCGAGACAAATATTTTCTTGCTATGTTTATGTTATCAACCAGACGGCGTGCATGAATTAATTAATTCTAGATGTTAATTGAGTCGCCTAACGAATTCCATTGTCTCGAAATTTTTAACTGTCTCTCTCAGAATATTCGGTTTATGGACATATTTGCCATTTTGGGGATCCCGTAATTTTTGGAATTTATTAACCTTCTCGGATGGGGGTTTTCTCCGATCTCAAGTAATCGTGATATCATTTTATCCTCCTCGGAATTCAGCATAGAAGAATGGATGGGGAAAAACTATTCGTATTGTTTCAAAATACAATTACTCGGGTCGAGACTTATCTATTCGCTCTCAGACATCTAGTGGTTATTACATTCGTCTTGTTACTCAATTCGATCGTATTTTGGTTCAATCCCCACCCTATTCATTCGATTTATGTTAACACTCTCTGTCAAATTCATCATTTATTAGTCGTTGAAGATTTCAATTAATTTATGATTCTGATTTATTGGTAAATTTTTAATCTTTGCACAACTGCAACACAGCCCTAACTTGTCGAACACTATCTAAATAATATTCCAATTTTACTGTTAATCCTAAATTTTCGAATTGATTGTTTTTCATTTATTCCACTGTACTAATGGATTTTAATTTATTATGGATCGCAATCTTTGCCTACCTCACCGATATGATCTCGGCTTGTGGTTAGTTCTATATCCTAGTAGGTACGATTTTTATTTCCTATAATTGTTAATTGTATCAGAGTTAACAAATAAAATTTGATTTTCGTCTCAGTTATCTACTTTACTTACTTTATCAACAAGATTTTATTTTCATTAATCGAAAATTTTATTTAATTTTTTTTTCTTACAAACAAGATTTTATTCTTTATTAAACTTTGCCAATTTTTTGTTACAATTAAGATTTTCTTTTATATCATATTAAATCGCTTTACCGTTGAGATTCTATTTCATGTTAACCATAATTTTATTAGATTCATTTTATTTCTTATTAATCATAATTTCATTAAATTCATTTTTCATAATTTCATTTTATTTCATACTAATCATAACTTTATTTGATTTCTTTCATTTCCTATTGATCATAACTCTATTGAATTCGTTTTATATCTTTATTAAATTTCTTTCATTTCCTTTCAATCATAACCTTATTCGTTTTATTTCATATGAATCATAACTTTATTGAATTCATTTTATCAATCATGACTTCATTAAATTCATTTTACTTCATCTTAATCATAACTTCATTCGTTTTATTTCATCATAACTCTGTTAAATTTACTTTACTTCTATTAACCATATCTTTATTAAATTCATTTTATTTCTATTAATCGTATCTTTATTAAACTCATTTTATGGCGTTGACACGGAAGTGGTTATATCAGCAATTTCAATTTACGTTGTCCCCGTACCCTTTTCCTTTAATTGATCTTAAGGCATAGTGTGTTTATATTATAGTTATTGAGTGCCCACTGGACTACTCGGTGTGGTGATTTTAAGCCGTTTGTATGATAATTTTTAAGTCGATTTTACAGAATTGAGAAACGAGGAAGCAGCCAGAGACTTCTTCCTTATTTCTCGCTTCAGCTATAGGGATAAATATTTACGATCCGACCGCTGCGTTGCGCACGCTGAGTCTTCACGGGTGCATATCATTGGCGATCTTCCACGCACTTACATGCATCTGCACTATGTTGATTTTACTAACTTGCGTGATGTTTCGGCTGTGGGCCGGAAAAATTTCGACATTTAAAAATGTTAATTTTATAAATTTATGAAAACATATAAATACATATTAATAAAATTTATTAATCATGAAACAAATAAAGTTACCCATTAACCATTCCATGAAAAACATCAATCATAAAATAAGGCATAAAATAGCATAACAGCATAAATACCTCTCCTCCCACATCAACGCCGAGCAGAGCTCCAGTGAGATGCAAGGTCGTGATGTGGAAAGAGGGTTCCAATATAAATGATTCTCACCTAAAAAATTTAAAATAGATTCGAAGTAGTTGAGTTTCAAAAATAGTCTAACAATTTAACAGAAATTGGTTAGTTTTCAAATAAATGGTTTTTAAGAAAAATTTCACAATTTTCGAAAAATGGTTGTTAAAGGTGAAAATGGATCAGTATTTATACCTAATTGTGTGACGTGTAAAATTTGATGCAGTAAAACAAAATTCGACCTTGTTCTTTTCTAGCAAATTCTATTTTTTAATTTTTATATTTCTTGATTTATTTTTATAATTTTTTATTTAAAGTTTTTTATTGAATTATTGCTAATTCAATTTTTCAATTTAAATTCCACTTTAATGAACTTTAATTGATTTTCCCAATTTCGTCGAATTTGTCGTGTTTTCTTGTTGTATTTGTGTAGGTATCGTGCAGATCTTGGTGCATTTTGTTATTATTTTATTTTTATTTTTAGGTTTATTATTTTATATTTAATTCTTTTATTTCTTAGATTTTATAGGGTTTATTTGGTGTTTTTCAGGTTTATTTTAAATTGCGTGTTGTATCTGCGTGTGTGTTTCTGATCCATTTAAACATTTATCAAGGCCGTTTACGTTCTGGCCCAACATAAAACACTCGGGGGTCCGTAAAATTGCGACCCGCAATTTCAATTGATAATACATACAATTTCGTTTTCAATATTCACATTCATAAAAATGTCTACTGTAAGGTTAATTATCCAGAGAAAGATGGACTTAAGGTCCGGCTACATTACATAATTAAATATCAATTATCAATGTAGGTCAATATTAGTCCGAATCACTGTAGATCAGTATGAGTTTTAGTAAATTCAGTTCAAATCAATGTAAATCAGTTCGAGTTAGAAAAATCAGTTCAAATCAATGTCGGTTATTGTAACTCAGTTGTACTTGTTTTCGAATGAATCGCTGACGGCTTGGGTTTCGCTTTCGAGCTGGGTTGATCTTGAAGGGTGATTGCTGGAAATCTGCGAGAGTCTTGTCATTTCGTTGGGTTTGGTAGTCTTTCGAATTTGGGTGAACATTCTTCTGACTTTTTGGATTTGGGTATTTTGCCTTTGCTTGTTGTTTGTTAGGCCGAGGATGAGACAACATATTAGGAGTATTACGTTAGATGTTATACTAATCGTTAGTATTAGTTCGATTGATAGACTTGTCCTTTCATGGGGTTCATTTTTCTGTTTGATTGGTTTTCCTGGTTGCTTTTGAATTGATAGGACGATTCTTTGAAGTTCTTGAATAGATTTATTATTGGGATTTGCTTTGGCTTTTCTTTGAATCTGTTTGATGATATTTTCTAAGGTTTTCTTTATCTCTCGGTTTTCATGTTTTATATTAGCTATCTCTTCATTATTTTTCAGTAGGGTTTGTACCATTATTTGGGTTTTCTCGATATTCTGTTTCAACTCGTCCTTGTTTTCTTTTGTGGGGCATTGTATACATTGCAGGTTTATTTGTTGACATTCCTCATTATTGGGGTTACTACAAATTTCTTTGAAATCGGCACAGGTGCTGTCCTCTCTTCTGAAGGGTTGGGATTTCTCGCATTTTTCTAACGGGTTCTCAGCATTGTAATTTTTCATTATTATCATCGTTATCATTGTGATCCATAATATTGGGTTCATGGTTTTCATTTCTAATATATATCAATCAATTTTCATGTCTATTTACAATTTTATTCAACTATATACAGTGGAGTTTAGCCCTTTTTATTCTTTCTCTTTTTCTGGGGTTAAGTGTCTCTTGCACTCTTCTTTAATTTTATTTTCTGAAAATCTCATTATCAGAACTTGGGCTTTTATTAATCGCTCGGTTAGTTTTGGGAGTTCTTTTAGTCGCTCTTGGTTTTCTTTGATTATTCTTTGTTGGTTATTTATTTTCATCTGAAGCTTTATTTCCTTCGCTTGCTTTCTTTTAAGTTGACGTTTACTATTTATTCGTTTAGCTGTTTGCTTTTCCAGCTTTCGTCTCGCTTCCCGGAGCTGTTCCGTTAATGTTTTAATTTCATCTTGAGCTTGTTGATGACTTTCTTTTATCTCTCTGGCTTCTTTACAACTATCTTCTAGTTGTATTACATATCTCTGTTCGCTCTTTCTACTATCTCTCATTCGTTCTGCTTCGGTTTTCCAATAATCTTCCAGGATTACTCGAGTCTTTATTTCTGCTAATTCTCGTCTCAATCGTTCATTTTCTCTCTTTTGACTTCTGTTCTCTCCCATGCTGGACGTTAATTTTCGTTTTATCATATTACCTAGCCGTTTTGACTGTATTAACTGTTGATGTATCCGGGCGATTTCTGAATCTTGTTCCTCCACTAATTCTTGCCATTCTTTTCTTTCGGCTCTCCATCTTTTACTGTAATATCTCAGTGGGTCTTGCTCGATTGGTTCTACTAATTGAATTGGGCTTGGTACGTATTCTCCGTCTTCTGGATTCATTCGGATTTCTACTTCATTCAAATTCATGCTAAATATACATCGATTACAAATTTTGTTTTTTATCGTTTTTATTATTTTTATTATCTTTTTACACTTTTTACAATGTTTCCTCTTTAGGTTTACACTATCGTTTCGTCCGTCTCCCCGAATCCTTCATCGGGTTCGGCGGTTACTTGATTTATAATTTCAGTTGGGTATAATGGCATGAGCAGGATTGGTGGTCGGTTTTGCAAGGTATTTATCTCTTCACGCAAGGCATTTGATATTTGAATCTCTTCGTCTAATAGATAGGCAAGACATTCCGTATTTTCTGTTAATTCTTCTACTTGTATTTCTAATCGATGCGTGTTTTCCAACGCTTTTAACTTTCCTATCTCTGTCCTCAAGTTCTGTTCATTTTCCTCATATCCTTGCTTTATTGCTTTTATCTCTGCTTCAACTTGTTCTTTCAACTGTTCATTAACTTCTTGTTGATGTCTCAACTGGATTTCCTTAAATACTGCAACTCCTCGGTGTCCATTCACCTCCTGTTGGAGTTCTGTTATCCTCTCGTTTAATTGTTGGATTTGTCGTCTTTCATCCGTTTGTTCATTTAGGGTTTCCAGTATCTTCTGATTTAATTGATCAATCCATTTTCTGTGGGCCTTTTCGGTTTTTCTGAGCCTGTCTATTGTATTCTTTCTAATTCGTTCGTTGAATTCTAATGTTCGTATTTGGTTACTGTAATCGTCGAGTGTATGTTTCTGTTCTTCAATCTGCTCCCATAGCTCCCAATCTTCGGTATTCAGTAATTTCTTGGGTAATCGTCTTATCTCTTTCTTGGCTTCCTGGTATTGGTCCTTCCATTTTCCTGCTTCTAATTTAATCCAACTTTCTTTCTTTTCCGTTTTTATTCGTTGTATTCGTCTTTGTCGGTGAGCTTCATCCTGCTCGGTTTGCATTTCTTTTACTCTAGTTTGTTGATACTCAACTTCTTGCTCTAACTTCACTATATAGCTAGATTGTTTTGCGTTGGCGTCTTCAAATATTCTACACTCTATTCGCCATTTTCTTGCTTGATCGGTTATCTGAGTCAGCATTCTTTCTTGTCTATCGTCTCTGGGCTCTCTAATTTTCTTTGGTGGTTTTGACCCTTGATTTCTCAGCTTGTTGACTTCCTCTTTCGCATTTTCCCATTTAGCTTTGTACGCTCTGGTTCTGTCTTCCTCTTCGGCTATTTGCTGAATATAATGTCTAATTCGTGCTTCCCAATTGCTTCTTGACTGTTCTCTATCTTCCGTCCATTTGGCTTTCCAATGGAGTGCTTGTCGTTTTGCCCATTCTTTGGCTTGTTCCAAATGGGTTCTCTTTGTCTTCTCTATTCGGTATTGGGTGCTAATTTGCCCAATTTCCTCCTGCATTTGTTGTATAATCTTTATCGTTTCCTCTCCTTCCTCTCGTATCTCTGCTTCTTTATCTTTTATCACTTCTCTCAGTCTTTCGATTTCAATTTGTTGATCCTGCTTCTCTTGCTCTAACATTCTGATCTCCTTTCTTTGGTTTTTGATTCTAGTTTGGTTCTGCATAAATTCCTTCATCATTTCCTCTTCTCGCTCTTGGTACGTTTTCTCTTTTCCTTCCGGGTAAATTATTTTTTGTTCTAGTTGTTTTTCCCACTTTTCTCTCATCATTTTCGTTTTTAGGGTCTCTTGTACTAATTCCTCTTCTGCTGTTAGTAGCATTTCTTTTAATTGTAACGTTCTTTGTTTCCATAATTCTACTTCCTCATTTATTACTTTTATTGACTCTGGTTGCTCTTTGATTGCTGATTTTGTCTCTTCAGCCTCTTTTACAATTTCTTTTGTCTCATTTGGATTCATCATTGTTTTCTAAATATTAATAATCGGTTATTCTCTCTTTTCACTCATCACTAAATTTTATCGTAATTTTACATCATCTCGTATTTTTGTGGTTTTTGAGTTTTTGAGTTTTTGAGTTTTTGAGTTTTTTTTTTTTTTTTTTTTTTTTTTTTATATAATTTTTGTTTTTTCGTTTATCTCTATTTACACTTTTTACACATTGTTTTCCTTTTTTAATTACTGATCAGCGAAACGGAATCCTTTGATCCGCCCGTTGATCGACTTTCTACATACTGGGCATATATTGACTTTTATCCCGCATGCCTCACATGTGACCATATGTCCACAAGGCATATAAATTATTTCTACATGTTTTTGCCAACATGTCACGCATTGATACTGCTCCAAAATAGCTTCTTTTATTATTGATTTTTCGCGATTTTCTTTAGGTTTTTCTTGATATCGCTTGATTGCTCGGATTATTGCTTGTGTCGAGTCGTACCATTCTAGATTATTAGCTAATCTTTCCTGGATTATTTTCCTCATTTTTTGAGTATCCACTCCTGATAATAGCATTATGGTTCTCGTTTTTGGTCGATCTAATATATCTTCTATTTGTTGGTTGGTGATTATTATCTCGATATTCTTTGACTCTTTTTCTTGTTTATACATACACTTTCCTTTATGTTTTAGTTGTTTGACATTCCGATCTGGTATTGGCTGTTGATTTTTACATCCTTCGCACATTATTCCTCTGGCTGTTTGGCAATATCCTTGACTCGCAAATTCTGCCGCTCTTGGGTTTCCTTTGAAAGTTTTAATTCTCTCTTCGAATGTTCTGTTTATAGTCTCTTTTTCCCATATTAATTCTGTTGGATCTTCGAAATTCTTTATTATCGTTATCTTTTTCTCACCTCCCTTTTCATCTTTGTCTGATTCTGATTGTCGAAGTCCTTCTGATCTATTCATCACTTGGTTTCTGACGTCTAAATTTAACATAAATGGACATCTCGGGAGTTTTTCTCGATGTTCCCGTTTTGCTGTTTCTCCTTTTTTCCATTGTGCGAGTTTTCCTTGGCAGAAGATGCATGTTACTTCGTCTGGTCGTTCTGGCGTTCCCGTAAAGTAAAATCCTTGTGCAGCCATTTCTTTGCTTTGTTGGTCGGTAAATACTTTATTATCTTTAAACGTTAAGTATCTTTGTTCCTCTTTTCTCAAGTTTTCGTCTTTTACCCTCATTGGTGGGTATACTTTTGTCCTGATTTGCTGTGGTCTTTCTTCTACATCAAAATCCGCATAGTATGTTATTGCTGCTGTTAGTATATTGGTTTTTTCCTCCTCTTCTGGTTTTTTCCATAGTCTCGTCCATATCGAATCTGATCCTTCTCTTATCTGTATTGTTATCTCTTCGCTGATTCCGCTTGCCATCTAAATATTGTCATTATTTTTTGATTTTTGTTTTTCTGATTTTTCTAGTTATTTGTAATTTTTTTGATTTGATTTTTATTATTTTATTTACATTTTATTTACACTTTCTCTCTCCCTTTACAACGTCTTGTCCGGCCTCTCTACTTCTAATTTTATATATAGATTATCTTCTCGCAAGAATCCTTCTCCTCTCAATCGTTGTTGTGGATAGAAACGTGGTGTTCCAATTGCTGTATTCCAGTCAGTTGTTGGCCTTCCCATCTGTGGTTCATTTCCTGTTCTGATTGGGTTACGATAGTCCTCTTGTCCTTTCATTGTCAATATCATATTTTGTTTAAAAGGCCATGTTAATAGCTCGTCGTAATCTCCTCTTCCTACTCTGATGAAGACACTGATGTGGGTGCCCGTTGCATTCCCATCTCCATTCGGATATAATCTAATGCCCAATTTGTATCCATTTTCCCAACTGTATATTGGTGGACTGTCTAGAATTCTTTGTGTTCCATCTTTTGCTCTCTGTAGCTTTTCTGCAAATTCGGTTATTTTCCATATAAATGGTGCTGTAAGATATTTTCTGGCTATAGAATTGTTGGTTTCTAGTTCCTTTATGTTGTTGGTCATCTGTTGCATTTTCTTTTCCATTTCGACCATTTTCTTGAGTGTGTCTCCTTGGCTTTTCTCGAAATTCTTTCTGGACTCTAGTATTTCTCTTATTATTGCTTTTTGTGCATCATTTTCTGTTCGTAGGCTTTTTACCTCCCATGCCAACATTCCTATCGTTTTCATCATAATTTCGGTATGTTCGATGCTATTTTCCATCATGTGTTTTTGCATTTCCGCCATTGGTAGTTGCGTTTGACAATTGAATAATTCTAACGGGCATTTGACTGGTTTGCCGCTACATTCGTTCCAATGTTCCTTTAGTTTGACTTTATCTTTCTTGTCGCAGTTGTTTGCGCATACTCCTTCATATCGATCGCATATTTGTTCCTCTTTTGGATTCCGATGTTGCATTTCTATTTTTATCCATTCGTCGATGACTCCACAGAATTCGCATTTTTCCTCCCTCTTGATACATATTTTGTGATGGTCTTTTATCGTCTTTTTCGTTGTGATGGTTTGACATTTTTCGCATAATATCTCGTTATATTCGCATTCATTTGCGTGATTTTCGGCTTCCTTCATAAGTCCTTTCCATTCACACTCTTTTACTCGGCATTGAACTAGTAAATTATTGATTTCTTTATTAGTAGCTTTATCCATTGTTGTAGGGTCTTCATCCCTTTCAATCGTCTCGTCGCATCCAGGGCATTTTATTGTTTGTGTTTCTATCACTTCTATCGTACAATCTGTACATATTCTGCATCCGCATTTCGTCTGTCTCGCTCCAATCAGTAGTTCTTTACATTTACAACATTTTAATCTTTCTTTGATATCGTTCACCATTCTGATCTTGTTTTTCATTATTCGTCTCGTAGTTTCGGATGGATTCTCGCTTCTTCTAATTCTCTCGATGATTGTCTGCATATCTACAAAATTTTCTGATTACTTGACGTTGCTTTACTTCTATCGCTTTATTTATACGCTTTATTTTACTCTACTGTTGAATCCGGTTCTGGGGTGAATTCTGGCATGGATGTTATCCATTCCACCCAACTTGCTGGATCTACGTGCTGTTGGTTACTACGTAGTCTTCTAATTTCGTCAGCTTGCCATCTAACTTGATCCGCTAATTGTTCATTCATTCTCTGTAATTGTAGTATTGTTCTCTGTTGCTCTTCTAGTCTTATAGCTTGTTGTAGACCTCTGTTCACACTTTCTGTTAATACTAGATGAGTATTTGTCCACTGCGTTTGCGCATTGTTTGTTATTAATGTCATTAATTCACATTGTCGTCTCCACGTTGCCTCGACTCCTTGATCTTGGTATATTCCTTGATTTAATTCTACAATTTCTATAGGTACATTGGCAGCTGCTGGTTGTTGACTTCCTTCTGCGAATGGTGGTATTCTCACTTGATTTGGTTGATTAACGTTATTCGGATTCATCTGTTGGTTATAATACATCATTAATTCATCGGTATTCATTCCTGTTTGCTTATTGTTTCTAACACATTTTGTACAATATTTATAAATATACATACCATTACTACTATTATACTACATAATATTTTACACTATATACAATGTCTCTTTTTCGTTTTACACCATCGTCTCTGGGGACTCTATACGCAATGTCCGTATATCCCCGTATTTTTCATTCATTATCTGGTATACATCAGATTCGTTGGACCATTGTTGTGCTTCGATAATGGGCGGTTCTTTTATCCAGAGTCCGCTTGTGCTAGAATTTCCTATGATTTCGTATTCCTCAGTTCTTTCTACATCATATTGTCCTAATTCGATGTCATAATTGAATTTTTCCACCGCTGGCCATAATCTTCTCTTCGCTGGCTTCTTTTTGCGTTTGGTAGTTCTTACTAATTGAATTATTATCAGCATTACTACGCTGCTTATTACTGCTGTTGTTATCCAGATCATTTTAATCATGTAATTCTTTTCATTAGGCTGCATGGTTGTGTTTTCTCTTGCATTGGTTGTCTCCATTATTCCTTCTTTTGGTTGTACATTTTTAAGCACTTTCTGGAGTTGTAATGCTTCATGAATTGAAAGGTGGCTGTCATCCATGATCATTCCTTTTTTCCATGTTTCGTTACTTGTTTTTCTCTCAGCTGGTTTTATTATAGGTTGATCTGTCGTATTTGATTTGAGTGGTTTCCTTGTTATCATTCTCCAATGTCCATGAGTTCCTTTTTGGATATTTATTACATATTTTCCAAGTTTCCTTTTCGTCGGTATGCGATACTTTTGGTTCTTTATAGTTTTGCTTATCTCACATTGGATTCTTTTGTTTACTGGTTCGTTTCCTTTAGCTTCGTATATGCAGATTTTTGTGATAGGTTTTTCGCCTGTGTTCTCAATTACTATTTCTTCCTCATTTGCTGCATTTGACTCTATGTTTATTATTACTGCTTTACTTTCTCTGATCTGTCGTTGATACGGTTTTCCTCTTGTTTCCTTTTCCGGACGTTTTGTCGTAATTGATTCTAATAGCTTTCTGGTTATTGATTTCCAGTAATCATCTCTTCCTTTCTGAACGTGTACTATGTACTTTCCACGCTTTCTTTTAGTTGGGATGCGATATTTTTGGTTTTTGATATCATCATTTGATTGGCATTTTGATTCTTTCATTCATCGTTCCGTTCTTTTTAGTTTCAAATACACAGACTTTTGTAATGGGTTCCTTGCCCATATTTTCAACTATTATCTCTTCTCCACTCTTTGGGTCTGCTTCCACTTTTATCGTTATTTCTTTATTTTCTCGTGCTCGTCGTTGATAAGGTTCTTCTTTTGGTGTTGTGAATTTTTCTCCCAGGGTTTTGGCTAGTGTGCACGTTATTATTATATCATTGTTGGCACATATTACATATTCCGCATTTCCTTCTAGGCTATCCCATTCACATTTCTTTCCTGCTTTCATATTCATTTTCCAACAATCGATAATTTTGTTTTGTATACATACTTGTTCGATCGTTTCTATTCCTCTGTTTATTATTCGCAATTTGCCTATTCCTGGCTTTACTTGGATTTTTACGTTTCTATCTTCTGTAGCATTTCTACATACATCTTTGGTGGTTTGACATGATGATGAGTTTTCGGATCGTATTTCTATCTTTCCTGGTTTTCCTATGGAATCAAATTGACAACTCATGCTTGTATTCATCGTCAGTTGTAAGCATATTCCTTTACTTGCGCTTCCTTTCTCATTTATTGTTCGTATTCTGAACGATTTTATCTCCTTTGTGATGTTTTCGTCAGCTTCCGTTAACTTGATGGACGTGATTAATATCATTATTTTTTTTGTAGTAGGGTCGGTCGGTTTTGATTTTTCCTTTGTTGTAGTAGCATCATCCCTCTGTTTCGTTTTCCCTCGTTATTGCTGTTGTTCGTTTCCTGACGTTCCTTGTTGGATGATTCCTTTTTCTCTTGTTGTGCGGATTTGTTTTCTTTTCTAGTATTTTGATCGTCTTGGCTTTCGCTGTTGTCACTTCCTCCTTCTCCATTATTATTTCCATCCGGGGTTTCCTTTGAAATGTCGTCCTCGACATTTATTATTTCAATTATTTCCTCGTATACTTTTATTATTCTCGCTTTTTATATCGTCCATCTCTTTTATCTCTTGTTTGCTCGCTTGAAATCTTATTTGCTTTCGATGCCATCTGTGTATTATCATCAATAGTTGTTCCTTTCTATCTCCGATTCGTATTGCTTCTTTCGGATGATTGGTGAATTTTAGTCCTTCCCACTTCAACATTGCTTTTATTGTCTTTGGGAAGGGATAGTGAGCGTATATCGTTTCTTTTAATAGGACGTTTCTGTTTCTTACCATATAATTTATGTTGAATACTTTGAGTGGTGAACTTTCGTAGGTCCATTTCATCAGGTTGGCTGCTGCTTCGTCTTGTTTGGCGTCGATAGCTTCCCATAATGTTTGGATTGTTTTACCCATCATTTCTCTTTCTCTTGTTGTCGCATTACTAGTTATAAATTTTATTGCACTTGCCTGTCTGGATTTTAGTGCATAGTGTAGTACACTGTTTCCTCCATTGTCTTTTTCTTTGAACGATGATCCTGTTTTTAGTAATTCTCTCAGGACTGTTGTAGAGGCATCTGCTGCAACTGCGAACATTAATGGTGTTTGTCCCTCTTCGTTGGGTATGTTTGAGGCGTGTCCGCATTTCTGCATAAGTTGAATTATATCTATTATCCTTTGAGTGTTTCTGTGTTGTACTGCAATATGTAAAGTACGTTCCCTTCTACATCTGCCATAGTGAAATATCATGGGTATACTTTCCTTGATACGGTCCATTTCTGGTGGCTTATAGCTCCTTTAGCATGATCCATTGCGATTTTTCCCGCTTTGTTTACTATTCTCATCCATCCTTTTCCTTCGACCCATTCTGGCATTATCTCTCTGATAGCTTTTACTATTATATCCATCTTGTCTACATTATCTTGAGTTGCGTTTAGAGTTATTTTAGATTCATCTGGCTTAGGTTCCTCTACGGTATTATTCGATGTTGTTTCTATTTTTCGGCTCATCGTTAGTCCGTTTATACTCAGCTGTTGAGTTTGTGATCTGGTTTTCATACCTCGATTCTCTGGTTCTTTCGTTATTGTTCTCGGTATTGCTTTACATCTACTCACGTTTACGTAGATAGGTCTAGTGAGTGGGTTATTGACCAATTTAACTCGCGCATTGTTCTCGTTTACATACATTATTTCATAAGGTCCTTTACCACATCTTTGTAATTTTCTGGCTACTCCTGGGATAATTTCTGGCGTTGCTATTATTACCCAATCTCCCACTTGAAAGTTGTGCTCACGCACATCTCGCTTTTTGTCATGTAACTCTTTGTAGCTCTCTTGATTAAATCTAATATTCATACCTGCCGTTTTCCAGATCTCTTGCATTCGCTCTTTGAATCCTGTTACATAATCGTCAATTTCCATATACTGTGATATTGGTGGTTGATATTCTAAGTCTATCGGCATGTTACATTCTCGGCCGTACATCAATTTGAATGGACTCATTTTTGTTGCTGAGTGTATTGACATTCTATAAGCCATAAGGCATAGATTTATATATCTATCCCAATCTTTTTGGTGTCTGCTTACATAATTTGACATCATTTCTATTAGTATACCATTAAATCGTTCGGTTTGTCCATTTGTTTGTGGATGGTACGGTGATGTTCTCAATTTCGCAATTCTGAAGTAATTCGTTACTTCCTCTATTATTTCGCTCATAAAGTTGGTTCCTTGGTCAGTTAGGATCTGTTTAGGTGTTCCGTATCTACAGCATATTTCCTCTACTAGGATTCTCGCTATTGTTCTGGCTTTTTGATCTGGTATTGCGAATGCTTCTGGGAATTTTGACAAATAATCTGTTACTACTAATATGTAGATATTTCCATCGTTGGTTTCGGGTAAGGGTCCTACTACATCCATTGCGATCATTGTCATTGGTTCTGGTGGAATTGGCATTGGCTTTAACGGTGCTTTCAATTTACTTCCTGTGCTTTTTCTGGTTGCACATATCAGACAATTCTTTATCCATCCTTTTACGTCCTCTCCGATATTTGGCCAATAATATTTTTGACGCAGTCTTGCTTCTGTCTTTTTTGCTGACATGTGTCCTCCAAGTTTCCCATCGTGATATTGCATTAGCACCTCTTTTCGTCTACTTTCTGGTAAGCACATAAGTCGTTTCTCGCCATCCATTAATAATAACCATCCCTTTTCTATGGTGTATCGATGTCTGTGTTTTTCCATATGTTCTCTCAATTTATTATTGTTGTCGAAGATTTTCATATCATTAGTTTCCATAAATTCGATTATTGTTTTCAACTCATCGTCTTCTTTCTGCTCATTTCTCAGTTTTGTGAAATCAATATCTTCTGCGATGATCATGCATATTCGGTCTTACTCCTGATCATCAGTTCCTCAAATACAAATTCTTTTGGACATACAATCTTGCGTTACGGTTGCTTTTCCTGATTTGAACTTTTATATACGGTGAGTATTCTTGCAGCTGCATCGCCCATCTCATTAATCTTACTAGAGGCTTCTTTGTGGCCTAGCCATACTTAGATGGTGTGATCAGTCAGTGTATAATATCTCGTGAACCCCATATAATATTTGAAATGTTTTAATAGCTTGGATTATTGGCTAATCTTTCTCTCTCGGAGTCCACGAAGTTTAATTTCTTTTCGTGTTTCTTTGAACGTTCGACTATAATATTCCCAATGACTCGTTCTCTTTTCTCGTCATCCCATGTGTCTAGGGACTTGCTCCAGACTCATATCCACTTTGCCGGTGTGCTAACAAAAACGGTTTCTTAAAATCTGGGTGTTACGAGTATTGGTGGCTGATTAATCAGGTTATCTCTGAGTGTTTCAAAAGGCTTGTTTGTTGTTCCTCTTCCCATATAAAACGGCGGTATCTTTTCTTTTGCCGCTTAACTCTTGTATTGGTTTCGCAATGGTGCCGTAATTCTTGATGAATTTTCGATAATAAACCACATAAGCCTAAGGAATTCTGCACTTGTGTTGACTGTCTTTGGTGCAGGGCAATTCTTATCTTTTTCGATGTTCCTTGGATCTGGTTCTTTGCCTTTCGCCGATTACAATGTGTCCTAAAGGTTGGACTTTTTTCCTTTTGCCCAATCGCCATTTTGATGTTTCAATTTCAATTTCCATGTGTTCAGTCGAACGAATACATTACGGATATCTTTTAAATGTTGCTCGAAGGTGCTTAGGGAATAAATTAATAAATCATCAATATTTACCATACCATTGTTTAATTGCGTGATTTACAAAATTCATACATCTCTGGAATGAAAAAGGTCTTGGTGCGTTGGTTAGTCCAAAAAGGCATTTTCTTGGAATTGATATAGATCTTTTCCAATTGTAAAAGGCAGTTTTCTCTCTTGTCCTCCTGCCTATTGGCCAATAACCACTTTTAAATCTTAGCCGATTGTTAAAATAAGCTGCTCCGTGCAACGTTTGTAACATTTCGTTTATATCTGGTAACGGATAATGTACCCGCGAACGCGTTGAAGTCGTCGGATAATCTATAAAAACCGTTGTGTTTCCGTCCTTTTTTCTTTTATCATGACCCCACTGGGGAAATTGGCCATGGGCGAGCAAAACTTGGTTTTCGGATTATCTGCGTCTAACATTTTTTTGCATTTCTTTCCTGCTTCGAATTTTTTCGAGCTTTCTGCCCAATCCGATATGCCGTCAGTGTTATTGGGGGTATCGTCCTGTTAGTGTATCGTGTGTTGCGTTACGTCGGGGCTTGTACCGAGTCCTAGTCGGATGCTGCAAAATATATCTTCTTTAATTCCAATTAGCAGGTCTTGTATGTAGTTGTCTTCTCGTTTCGAGACTGACTGTTCGATTGCTCCATAGTTCTCCTCATGTTCCCAGTTTTTGTTGTTGGAGTTCAATGTCCATCAGGATATCTTTCCCAATCGTTCGTTACATAGATCAACTTGTCCTCCTCCTCGTCAAATATTTGTAATGTTGATCGAATTCACTGGTTATCGTTTACGTACACTATTTCTCTGGCTAATCAGCCTCGAATTTGTGATTAGGTTCCGAAAATCAGTTTCACCCTTAGTTCCTCGTTACTTTCACATAACAAATTCATTTTGTGGTGCGTCCTGGCCACTACTATTCTCTGGATTCTCACTTTCGCCGATTTCCAACATTACATATTCGTTCCGGTTTTATCCTCTCAGCTACCATTGATCCTAGATCTTATTATTATCTCTTTTAGCATTCTGGCATTTTGAGATCTGTTTCCAATTATACAATCTGCGGCTCAGTTTCCTGATACTCTTAAATACCGTTATTGGATTTTCACATTTTTATATTCTATTATCGACCAGATTTTTCCGCATGACTGTACGATTCTTTGCTGCAAGTTTATCACGTCCATGTTAGCTTTCTTCTATACATCGGCCACATCTTCGGGTATTTTATCCATTTTTATTGCTGAAAGATGTTTGCTCCGTAGTCAATCATTGCTTTATTTCTACCCCATTTATTTCTATGGGGTACCGGTTAATGATTGGTCCAGCTAATGTTTTGTAAAACATGGCTATAGTTCGAGTTTATGGGTCCTGATTTACATTCTTGCCTTTGGCCTAGTTCTTGGCAACTAAGTTGCCCAATTTGGTTCGTATGGTACTGGATAAAATATTCGTAATGTTGTTGATCTTGGTATTGGTTACGTGTCTTTCTATTGCATGTTTCTTTCTCTACCGATGATGTTGCTTTCTTTTAAACATTTTCATTTATACTGGGTGGTGCGATGATTATAATGGTCCCACTATTGTTTCTTGTTTTTTTCGATTCCATTTGTTTGAGTTGTTCTTGAGTTAGCATCTGCCGTTCCTCCTTGGTTTTCGTCTGTTGTCGCTGGCTACTATCATCTCTTGAAAATTTATCCATCGTTTCCAGTTACTCGTTTTCTGTCGCTTCATTTCTGGTTTTCTCGGCTTCTAGTCTCAATTATTGGCTTTAAATTTCTGGTCCGACTTCTGTGATCGGTTACCATTCATTTTCGTTAGAAATTCCTACTAGTCTTTTTATCTTGTGGATATCTTTTGAGTGTCCATTGTATACCATTGTCTTTGCTTAAAAACGGCAAAAATCCAATTGCCATTTTTCCAGTTAATTTTCCTCTCTCTTTTATAAATATCCGAAACATTGCTAACATTTGTGTTATTGATTACCCTTCTTATTTGAATGATAAGTATATTCCCAAAATCCTGCATCATCTGTCCGAAGATTAAAATCTTCCCCACATGGCTTTATCCATTATTTTGCTGTAGCGTGTTTGAAATGGTCTGGTTGATAGTAACAATTCGTTAGTTGGGTTTCTCTCCCATAGTTGTTTACTCCCGTTTATAGTTACATGTTGGATAATATTGTTGCCTTTGTGCTTGGAAATATAATGTTCTCTTGGCTCGTTGCCAGATCTTTCGTTTGTATATTCCGCCTTTGTGATATATCCACTGGTTTGAATTCTGCTTCGCTAGCCAATTTTTAGCCGAATATTTTTGGTGGTGCTACTATTACTCGGGTGGGAAATTGCCAACCCAAACTTCCTTCTTTATTCGAATAAAGGTCATATACATTCTGCAACTGACACATGTTGGGTACAAATTTTTCGGGTTTATCATCCTTGTTACTGGTTGACGAAATCTGATTTTTCCCTTTGCATTATCTCTTAATCGTTTATGCTTTATCTCTCGGGATTGTTATTCTCTCTCTTTCGCAATTGTCTTTCGCATTTATACGGTATACATAACTTCTCCGGACGATTCTTCCAAAAATTATCCCTCTTGGAGTGGTAATAATGGGATTGCATTATCCGGATTTGTGATTTGCCTATTTGCCAATTTTGTTTTAATATTTCTCTGTTCAAGATACAGTTCATTTACTAAGTCGTAGTATATTTTCTCTGTGATGCCAATCCTTTGTTGATATAGGAAATCCATTTGTTATTTATATACAGATATTAATTTTACATCCTTGGGATCTATTTGCGCTTTTGCGTCGGTATTGCTGTTCGCGATAAGAATTTATTCCTTTATAATTTCGTACTGCGCTACCATTCGTCGCATTTACTCACCATCCGTCCTTTTATAAATCTCATTCCGATTGTAGTATCTGTTGATATTACTTACTGTTGTGTGACTCTGATCCGATAGTTGTGCGTTATCGTTGGTTTTCCGATTTCTTCCGGTTCTTCGTATTTCATCTAATTGCGCTTTTTTTTGCGTATTAGTTTCGTTTTCTCTGCTGCACTTGTCCTTGCACTTCATCAAATATTGCACTTTTCAATAAGGTGAGTCTACAAGTTCTGGTATCGGCGTGATATACGATCTGTGACATTCCCGTATTGCATGATCTATCTGTTGCTAGACATTGAGGGTAATTTTTCATTGCTTGTGTATCGGATCGAAAATCCATTGGTATTTCTCCAACTTTTACTTGATAACTTTCAATCACTACTACTCCTTTGACTAATTGATTTCAATAGGTGTACTCTCCTCCTTTGGACACTCCCGTCTCCAAGCCGTTATTCTTCCCGCAGCGTATACTCGGGTAGTTTTTATCTTTCCTTTCCTCAGCTGCTACATTCACTCTTCCCAGCTATTGACAGATACGTCTGTCGTAAATCCTTCTTCACAATTCGCTCCCTCGTACTGGAAACCACTGTTGTCTGTTCCCGCTTCTATAATTTGTTGAGATGTGAGTGATGTCCGCAATGAAATGCTACAATTTTCCGCATTTGGTTACTGAAATCCTTATTCCGTTTTGATTGAAATCTACTCTTGCATATACTATTATAACGATAACCGCTGTGCCGTTGGTCTGTAATTTTACCAGGTTCGCCTCTTTGCACTCTCCGTTTCTTTTATGTGAGTATACACAATCTTTATGTTGTCACATCATATACTACAAACGGTTCTAGCCCCTTTCACGACAACATCATCCATATGAGTATTGTAGTGATTATCGTATTCCTCCCTTTTCTCAGCTGTTTTTGGATCGCTTGCATTAATCGTTGTTTCGAATTCCAGTTAGTAACTCTTTTAACTTTGCATAGAGCATTATCTCGGTTTGATCATCTTTGCTTACCAACTTTATAAAAGATTTGCATCCTCCTTGAGTCAGGATGAATGGTTCGATTACCTTCCTGATAATGTCTGTTATTGCGATTTCATATCCGTTTTGGATTGGTATCTTGGAGTCGCTTTCTGTAATACCACTATCGTATGTAACATCAGGTAGGCATTCCTACCAAATATCTATTTGGATCGTCTGATCGTTTGTTAAATGATTTATTATCAACAGTAATTTCTCGGGATCTTTGGTGTGGTTCGTACCTTGTTGTCCATAATTTTATTTATTATTGCTTATGCTGTCCAAAGCGTTTGCTTCTGCTTCCGATATTATGAGTTTCAATTTCTCTTTATTTCTAGGTTGCTAATCCCAGCAATCAGTTATCAATCTGATTGATCCATTTTGCTCCTTGTTCTTGACCTTTCAGTTTTCCCTGTAACTGCTTGTCACTTGACTAAGCTTGTTCAATTTCGTTGTCAGTTGATCCATCTGCATCTGTTCTTTAGTTTTCCTTTCTGGAGCTGGTTTATCAATTTTCGGTCGTCCTCTGGGATTCTTTCCATTGCCGTACCTATTTCTTTTTCGTTTGGGTTGTTCGTCTGTTGTTTCTTTGGATGTTGTAGCTCCTCGTTCATTTATCCAATTATCCCATTCGTCTCCTGTCGCAGCTTTCGGCGTCTTCTCTCTTTCTTTTTATTTTCCTCCTCGGGATCTGCTCTTATAATTCGACTGGCTGTCTTGACCACATACTAGCTCGTTCTTGGTTCATCTGTTATCAAATCGTTTTCATCTTCTGTCATGAACAAATCTCTGATTCTGTCGTATTCTCCTGGGTGTTTCCTCGTCCACAATATTCATTTAGATCCATTTAGTATCTCTTCATCTCCTTTGTGATGACGATTACTTCATCTGCTTGCAGTGGTGAGCGTGTGTGGGCGAATTTAGACTCTCTTGCGTCCTATTGGCGTTTTCTTTCTGATTTCTTCTTTTATTGAGTCTCTTACCGCGATCTTTGTACTGTTAAATTACAAATTTATTAATCCTAATTGCATTTGGCGTAACTCCATTTCGAGATCGTCGTCCAATATCGTCCTGATTGTAAATGAAATGGGCGTTCATACGGTATTCTCTTTTCACTTCACTCACCTGTGGCATGAATAAATTCTCTTTCGATTGGTTCGAAGATCTGGCGTCATAATTTTAAACTATACTTCTCTATCGTTTCGGCTGCCCATTCAGCAGTGTTTCCATCGGATAATTTCTCGGAATTGTTCTGGTACACGCATACATTCTCCGATACTCCTCTATTTACCTTTACTATATTTTCCAGCAGTATTCTCTTTACTCTGCTACAAAGAATCGATTATCCATTTTGCTAAATCTGTTACAGTTCGTCTTTGATTCTTTGCTCCGGTTCTCAATATCGCTGGCTAATTCTCTACATTTTTGCGTTCCGTAATCGAATCCCCCACAGGATCGTCATACCTGGGCAAGTATTGTTCCTGGTATTCTTTCTCAAGTACACTGATTCGGCGGTCTCGCTTGTTCTTGTGGATTCTCGATTTCATTTCCCGTTCTGTTCTACTTCGACCGTGATGTATATCGTATCATCTTTCTTACAAATTTAAGTGTTACATATTTTCAATAGAATTGTTGGTACTCCTCCTGCAAACATTCAGGGATTTTGGTTTCTGCTATCCATTGATTTGGCGTCTAACTCCTAATTTTTTCCGCTGTGTCGCTCTTCCCATTTTCCGGTTTAGCGATTGAAATCGTGACTTTTCGATTAAAATGGCCATTCTATTTACCGTCATATCTGCCTCTTCTTAATAGAAAATACATGATAGATATTTTTCCTTTTCCTACCCTTCTCCGTTTGGGTATACTCCTCAATTTCATCCGGATATCCTCCGATCTCTGTATAGAATTTGATGACTTGTGATACGATTGATTTCTCTTCTTCAGCTGTGATAACTTTTTTCAGCCCATCCAACCTATCTTCCATGTGTATGGGGCTAGTCGAGCTCTATCGTTTATTCCTCGTCTTCTTCTGGTGCCATTCCATTCGTGTTATCGATTTCCTCTGGTAATTTTCATAAATGGTTCATCTTCATATAGTTCCAAGGTTTGTTTCCATTGCTGCCTTTCTGGCGCTTCCCCTGCGTATATATTTCTCCATTTTTGGTTCAGTTTCTCCATTTCCATTCCGCTCCTTTGTCTTTTCATCATACACCTTTTTCCATGGTGTGATCGGCATCTTGAGTCGTCTATTTTGTAATTTCGTGCTTAATTTCGCATCTTGTCTCCATAGTGGTAGAAGGTAGTATTTGGTCCCATCTTTCTTTTCATTTCCTCTTGAAACTTTGGAATTCGTGGTTGCTCCCTTTTTGTTGTATTTTTTTCTCTCTGGTTTCATCCATGGCCTAGATATTGATGGTTTGTCTCGTTCTTCCCACTTATACCTAACTCGTATATCGGCCGTCGTTCTCGCGGACTTATTTGTCGTTTGTGGTACATTATTGCCACGTCCTTTCCTACCATTACCGTCATCACTATTTTTCGATTATTGGTTGGATAATTTCTCGTTTATCCGTCCGGTAATAATTCGTGCATTTGACATCGGGTGATCTACCAATATTTCCTTTATTTCATCATTTGGTTAGCTTTATTTTTCTTTATTGTTCATTCTCCTCTCATATCTCTTTTGGTGCTCTCCATAATTTGGCTACAACTCATCTTTCTCTCGTTATCGAATCTCATTATGTCTGTATCCCGTACAGCTTCTAACAAATATTTTCATTGAAATCGGTCTAGTAACGCATAATCGATTTAATATATTTCTAGCCTGGTCTATTGCTATGTTCTGTCATCTTTATCTGGTTTTTGCCCTCATTATCTTTGTCTCTCTTTTTCTAATCCAGGTTTTATTTCCTTTGCGTTATACAATATTTTGGATTTTCTGCCATATTTCCGCTTGTCGTTTCTTCGGTTCATTTGTTTAATGTTACCACATTTATTCCTTTTGGCCATGATTAAGCATCCTGCTAGCGGTGTATATCTCGCTTATTTCCTTCCTTGATCATATAAGGGTTATTTTGTAGCTGGTCCCTAGCTTTTCCACTACCCAATCATACAACTCGTTTGTGCTTTCGCCTCTTGTGGCTATTATCTGTCTTGGTATTTCTGGAAAATCAATAATTACCTGATACTCTTCTCTATCATATTCTTTCAGATTCTCTTGGTACTTTCTTATCATATCTTTCCATGATCGTGGAATACCGTTATCCTGTTGATATCCTTTCGCAATTAATCATTATTCTGCTTGAATGCGGTTGTATCTCTGAGGTTAAGATACACCTCTACTCCACAATCGATAAGTTTCTTTTAAACCAGTTCATCTTCTCTTGGCACGTTCGTTCCATCCAACTATTTGATTCATCTTTGTATGGTTTATTTTCCTCGCATGACTGAAATATTTCTCCACCCAGACTGCTTATTTCACTTTCATCTTCGTCTGTTTGATCGTCTGGTATTTGTCTAACCATATTGATATGTAGTTGTTCCTCCTCTTTCATTATCTTTGTTGGCCCTTATTGGACCATATCTCTATTTTCATTCTCAACTTACTCCACGTGCGGCTTTTCTTTTCTGATCTTGTCGAGTAGCAGTACCCTCTGCGATTCGATTTTTTGTGATTATTGGTTCTAATATCTCTTTTCCTTGTGATGCGTTGCATGCTTCCTGCTCATCTCTATCTAATTTTGCTCCTCCATTTCTTGAAGAATAGGCACTTTCTTTGCATCACTTCTATTTTTTGATCTAGTTTGCTTGCCTCTTGTTCTTACATGTTTTCAAACGGCTTCGTCTATTTTTAAGATTAGTGCCCTTCGTTCTTAGTCCCTTTTCGTTGTTTCCAGGGTGCTTCTTTCTTTTAATTGATCCTCCTCTGTTCTAAATGCTCCTCCTTGCCTTTATTTTCTCGAGTGTACTTCTCTGTCTTTTGTGTCATGATTTCTTCTTCATCGTCTATTTCGTACACTAATGTTTTCTCGTTTTGATCTTCCTTATCAATCATTTCTGCTTGTTTTATTTCTTTAGTTTTCCGCGTTCATTCGGTTTCTCCATTATCGTTTCTTTAATAACTGTCGACGTCTTTGTTTTCCTCCTCTGTAAATTCTTTGATGGCCTTCTATTTTCTCCATCGTGTTTAATTTCAACTGCTTTTCTCGTTATCAGGTTATCATATTATCCTCCCCCTTTGTTCTCCAAACACACTGCTCCGCAGTGTTGAATTTTCATCTGGAATTTCCATTCTCACATTATTAATTCTTTTCGGGGTTTGATTTTCGATTTCCCATCTTTGTGGATTCCTGAGCTTCCTCTGTTTGTAAGTCTTTGCCCATTCAGCCTTGTTGTTGCCTCTTGATATTTCTCTAGTTCGCAGCTCTTGAATCTCCTCATGCTTCTCATTACGTTGATTCGTTGTTTGTTGTATATGCTGGGGCATTGTTGCCATCATCTCTTTTAATTCCATGGGCATTCGTTGTCAGTGTTTCTCGTAGCATTGTCTATCTCTTGCATTTACGTTAATTTGTGGATTTCCCATAGAGTGTTTGATCTTGGCTGGTTTGTTCTCGTCTTATGCTACATTGCCTTGCAAAATGTCCTTGTTGTCCACAAATTGTAACATGCTTTGTTAATAGGTTGTCTACATATTTTTCAGTATTGCCCTCGTTACCACATTTTGACAAGTGTAGTTTCGGAAACAATTCTCTACGATTTCCTATTCCTTTCTGGCATATGGAGCATTTTTCATTTGGTATCTGCGATTGTTCCTGAAATATTATATAACTTACTTTTTTTATCTATCTCCGGATTTCTCGTTGCTTGGTGCTTGAACATCTGCTGTGCTCTGGAATGGAATTGCATTCATAGCTTGGATTGGATATTGTTGTTTTGATTGTTGGCATTGACTGTTTGATGTTGTTGGTTCTGTGCCAAGACTGCCACTTGATATCCATCCCAGATGGGCTTCACATTTCTGTTTCGCGATTGCTACTGCTTTATCTAATGTTCTGGTGACCAGCATCCAAGGTTGGCTCGATATGCTCTTCCCTTTTGATTCTTCTTATTGAAGACGTCTACCATTTTGTCTTCGGCAAAAATCTGTTCTCCGAAGGCTTCTTTACACCAGTTCTTTATTCGCCCCATGCGTACACTGAGCATTTGATTCATCTCGTCTTTGTTTTCGATGTAGGAAGTCCGTATCTTCCTTATTCCCCTTTTCTCTTCCCGAATAATTCTTATTAAGAACTCTAATCTCTTGTCCACGTTGTCAATTTCGCTTGGGTCTCTCGCTTCGTTCTACAATACATCTTGTGCGCTCCCTTTCAGATACAAGGGTAGCCGCTCTTTTACTTTTTGATCTGTCCAGTGACAGATATTTTTATACACTTTCGAATTCCTTTATAAATGTATCCAATTTGTTGAGACTAACCTCAAACGGTTCTCCTCTTATACATTCTCTGAATTCTCTTCATCACATTATTGCTTATTCAACATTGTATTTGCATTCGGAATTGAAGTCATGTTGCGAATTGTTGAATTTTGCCATGTTTGAGTTAATGTTTAGTTTCCAATCTCTCTTCTCGTTTCTCTGCTTCTATTATTGGCAAACGCGTTTTACTATATCGTTTATTTCGTTTTCTTCGCTACTGTTAATTTTCAACGTCGGTAATCCACTATCTGTGCCGGTTCCTTGTCGCTGCTGTAATTGATACTCCGGGTTTTGGCACTTCACCGTTGCGAACTTTTCTCTTTCTTCCTCTTTTAATAAACTTTTTTCTTTATTCTCTTGCTTTTGCTTCTCGTGTGGTGTGCTGATCGCTATCAATGTTTTACGCGTTATTCGGTCTGCTTGGACTGGTTTCTCTTTTCTTGCTTTGGGCTTTGCAAACTTCTGGTTGCTTTATCTGCTCGTTACTACTCTCGACGTTTATTTCAAAATCTTTTCTGCCTCGTTTATTCAAATTCCTTTGTTATTCGCTTGCTTTGTCGTATTGTTCTGAAATATTTCTCCTTTGCTTTGCTTTGTACTTGACTTGGATTGCTTTGCTTGACTATTGATTCCTAAAAATTAAATAACGATCCAATATTTTCTATACTCGTATACTGAATTTCTCCTCCGTTTACCATACTATCTATTGTTATCATCCCCTGTTCGCCATTTTCGTGGCTGGTCTTCTTTATACTGACTCACCCCCCTCATTTTTTAAGTCCATTTTAATTATCTATACCTCGTAATAATTATCTATTAATCTCGTTATCAATTATCTATTAGTCTTATCAGTTATCCTATATAGTTCTCTATCAATTATCTATATTCATTAATATAAAATCATCATCTTCATACTTTTCATTCATTCCATTAATTATTTTTCCTTATGTCTCCCAAAAAAAATTCATATTACTTAATCCTCAATCGCTGGCGCTGCTATGCCCTCTATGATTTTTCCGTCGCTCCGTTCGGCCTTCGGCTTACCTCTTTACTGGTCATCTTGTGACCTTAATATCTATTCATAATCATATTTCATCTATCTACTCATATCATTTCTTATCTGGTACTCTGTGGCCTCCAGTATCTGATTCATAATCATCCGGCCCTCTATGCCTCAAGTACTCTGATTATAATCATCCAGCCCTTATATTGCCTCAAGTATTGATCATGATCATCCAGCCCTCTATTGGCCTCAAGTATCTGATCATGATCATCCGCCCTCTATTGCCTCAAGTATCTGATTATAATCATCCAGCCCTCTATTGCCCTCAAGTATCTGATTATAATCATATCCGGCCTCTATTTCATATAATACTCTTAATATCGGACATTGAGCTCATCAGTGACTATTTGGGTATGTTTAGAACACATACACACAATGGACTCTACAGCCATGGCGCTTTGGCGCGCATTCTCTCCGGTTACGCTTTTACTCACCGCCATTCGCGATATTTGGTACTCGTGTTTGGGATCCGGGTTGTCTGTACCCAAACTCTCGCTGAGGCAATAAAAAAACATCTCCCTCGCGTACTCGGTGTGGGATCCGGTGTGTACTCGAAGAATATAAAAGTATGGAAATGCCCTAGACGTCAATCAAGTTCCAAAAGCGGTTTTACTCTTGATTTCGCCGGAATAGTGAAAAGAAAAGGATTGCTCAAAAAGTGGAGCGGGGATTAAACTATCAAATCTCGTGCCCGCTCCATCCATCAGATTTCTCGGCTCGATCGGAGCGCTACTCATCTGAGCTTTAGTAGGACATTTTGAGTATGATCCATGTTACCGGTAGTTCACATCATCACCTACCGTTTGGCCCCGATACGGTGGGGAGTCCGCGGGTGTTAGTAGTCGAGTGCCTCCCAGCGAAGAAAAAGAATCGTCCGATACTCGCGTGTGTGATACGGTTTATGGTATCGAAACGGCCCAGCGTCATCAAGTCCACTGGCTGATAACAGACCTATGATGCACCGACAGTCCGTAGCTGTCCTCTGGTGCCTCACCACCAGCTAGGCGAAAGAAAGAAGTCATACTCCAGGTACCTTTACTCTAAACTATTGATTCTGTTCCAGTGTAGCACTCTTTCTCTTCACCCATCGAGTCTATCTTCTTTACTAAACCCACCCTTGCAAAATTTGTAGGTAGATCGCATCAACAAGCTCCCCAAAAAGGTGATCAATCTCTCGCGGTTACTTGTTGACATACGCGACTTGGGCCTACATTTCCTTTTCGTAGGGTTGATCAGGGTTTCCCTTGGGTGAGGAACTATCATTAGTTAGATCAGCCTCAGGTTTAACCATTTATCCTGTCCTATCTCAAATATAATATCCATAATATATATCAATAATAAAAAGGAATTATACACTAGAAACTCGGTTTGTTGTCAATTTTTCCGTACAAATTTTTGTGTCTCTGTGCAATGTGATTATATATTTCCCTAATTCGCTTCGTGTGTATTTGGATCTATTAACATTTATTTATCCGTGTCGGCGTGGTGTATTATTTACAAACATTGACATCATTTCTTTTATATTCGTCTTCATCATCTAATAATAATTCAAGTAATGATAATACACATTTATTTCATTCATCATAACAACTTCATGAAAGTAAACCGATTTAGTCTTTCCTTTCATCTTTCGTGGCATAACATACAGTCGCGACTCTTGTGCGCATCATGACAATAACCTCATGTGTCCGCAAACGTATCACCGATAACTCGTGCTTCCTCCTGTCTTTGCACGCATTTAACACTACCACATAAGCCTTAGTTTGCTTTCATTGCTTACTCTCTCTCTTCTCCTTCTT